>JAWZYV010017527.1:600000-1031479 GCA_038373885.1 Cheiracanthium punctorium
AAGAAAACACCTCATCCTCGAATTTAATAACATATTTAAAACTAACCACTGACTACTTTAGTCACTAATTTAGTTTTATTTCTTGTCAGCTCCTGTCAATTGGCGGATCCAGAAAAGCTTCAAGAAGAATGATGATAAAATTGGTAAATTTTATAGCTCCCCTCGTAGCATTTTATGAGAGAGACGGATGATTTACCTCCACCCACCCACTCATTTTTTTTTAATCAGGACCTCATTATAACCAACAGTGGTCCCAGGCATTGATGGATTTGGGGGCCCCCATCTATGAGATTTGTTTTGTTTTTCATAAAACTTTGATATTAAAAAGGAGTATTTCAGAACACCATTTGAAATTGGGTGCCCTTTCGAGTCGGAGGCCCTGGGTAAAGTCCCAATTTGCCCCTGCGATAACAAATCCCTGTTTTTAATCTTGAACCTGGATTAATTTAATCTCTTTTATCAGTTGAAAAGACAAAGAAGAATGACTTTAACCCTTTAAAGTTCAGTGTTCCCGCTCTGGGAACACCCAACTCTGACGTTTTGACTGTTGCCAATCACGAAGAATAAGATTGGATTTCTATAAAAATAGTGGCGGGTGACACAGCTCCATGAGAATCCTTTACTTTTTAGCACGTCATTTCCCGTCAAAAAATGGTTACGATTATTTTGAACAGCACTGACATCTGCTGAAAAAGGGAAGACTGCGAGAACAGCTGGATAGATGGCCCAATGCTGAAAAAGGGCAGCCGTTGCCATCGCTCGACTTAACGACCAGCAAGATGGCGGACCATCGAAACATTCATCGCGTGCCACAGATCTTTTGACCCCCTACGTCTAGACCCTATTCTAGACGCAGCTGGCTGTGCACAGCCAGCTGCGTCAAAAAGGGTCTCTAGATCTATGGCACAGCCAGCTGCGTCAAAAAAGGGTCTCTTGATCTGTGGCACGCGATGAACGTTTCGATCGTCCGCCATCTTGCTGGTAGTTAAATCGAGCGATGGCAACGGCTGCCCTTTTTTCAGCATTGAGAAAGGGTTGTGCCTCAAAGGGTTAATACTGGGACCACTGCTGCTTCGAAGCAGGGCTCTTTGGACTGAATGCTCCGCTGGGGACTGGCGTTATGCTTGAGCAATCGCTTGCGCAATCTGCTTCTTATATGTTCACCGTTTGTGAGACCAGCAACCATATGGATTTGTTTGAGCGGTTTTTATTTTTATTTTTTTTTATTTTAAAATGTCCATATATTGCAGTAGCGTAGCCAGGAGTTTTTTACGGAGGATAGCTCAGTACTCAAAAACTGGAAAGCGATAAAACTTATAAAAATCTATAAAATGTATCCCCCCCCCTCCAAACAAAGACGGTTGGGAATGGGCCCCTTTTTTTGCATTAAAATGTTCGCATTTGAAAATGAATTTTAAAAAATAAATTTAAAAAAAACAAAACAGAATATTTATAAATAGAGTTTTAAATTCTTTGCAGTTGGTAGACCACAATTAGAAAAAAAAATAAATTTGGCTTAGGTCTGTAAATGAACCTCAAATTTCTCAAGGGGAATTATCCACGAATTTATTTACGAATACGCATTTTTCTCAATATCTTACGTTCACTCTTTCGGGGGTGGTTACACCTCCACCAGCCACCCCCTGGATATACTGAATAATCAAATGGAAAGAAAAATTCTATTTCTTTTTTTTCCATTGCAGCTTTATTTACAAGTAAAATGAAATAATTCTAAAAATTAAATTCCCTCGACAGCAAAATCTAGTCCATGAAAGTAAAAATAAATATTTACACATCTCAACATTCGGAGATGATGCATAAAAATTCCTTTTGCACAGACCAGTCACCACTATTTCCGACTTTCTTTCGACTGCTTAAATATTTCTCAACGCCCTTAAAAGTAGGTTACACCGATAAAAACGAAAAATTGCAGTTTACTCAATTCTTTTTCACGAAAAGCACAATAAAACAATGAAACCGCTTCTTTAAGATTTACTTTGTAAATTTCAAAAAATGCTTTTTTTGGAATTTTCATTAGCTTCCCGAGGTCCGAAAACGTCAGTCTTGTAAAACCGCACTTTCGCCTTGGCCGATTCCTTGCACTTAGGTCAGAGCCAATTTTAAATCGCCAACGTGGAAGCGACGCCAGACAAGCTCCGTGATCGCCTGACTTGGCGTGTAAGTGCTTAAATTCCTGGGTCCCACCCTTTTTTATGTGTGTAATACTGAATTATTTCATACATCATTTACTTACTCTTTTTTATTAGAGATCAGGTGGGCCCGGGCCCTATAAAGAGAACAAAAGTGCAAAATAAGGAATTTTCGCTAATACGAATAAAATAAGATTAGAAATAACAGTGCATTAGCTCACACATAACAGTATAAAAAAAACAAAAAAAAAAAAACTAATTCCTAAGTGATATTTTCTGTTGAATTTACTTAAATGTACGCTTGGTACAAAAGTGTAATTTGTTAAAATATTAGTAATAATATAATAGTAATTTTTAATTCAAATATGTTTTCTCTTTTAATTTTATTGTTTTTAAACGGACTCTCTTAACTATTCTTTGCAATTTTTATGCTTATATTATTTTAAAGCATCTCTGTATGTGCAGAAGGTTAAAAGTTTTAAACTTACCGGCCAAATTCATACTCAATCTTATATTTTATTTTTGAACATATTTTTAGCTTTCCAAATGCTTTTAATACACCAAATTCCATATTTCTTTACATATCTAATTATTCTTACTTATACTGTATTAAAAAAATAAATAAGTAAAGGATGCACTTTCCCTGTGTGTGCATGCAGGGCCGCTCCTAGGATGGATTGCGCCTTTGTGCAACTACTTTTTTGGCGCCCCACCCCCCGTCTCCTAAAATTAAGATTTGTTTTAAATTTTCATATAAATGTATAGCTAAAATTTCCATATATATGCCTATAACGTAACATTTGTTTATACTATCAATAAATAGAAAACAAAAACAAATATTCGTAGCATTACATGTAACATGTTAACTATTACATTAAAATTATCAAGTACTCAAAAAAGAAGCTCATTAAAATTAAATAAATTTTTCACTAATTTCAATAATATTTTAATAATGTTAAAACTAAATATTTACTTTTCGTGCTTTCATTGCAACAAAATTCTTTAGTTTTTTATATCTAATTTATCCAAAATTTCGTTTTCAATCGAAGTCATTGACAAGTCTGTAAGTCGTTCTTCAGACATAGTTGAGCGTAAATAGTTTTTTATTATTTTTAATTTCAAAAAAGTTCTTTCCCCGGTGGCTACAGATACTGGTAACGTCAAATAAGTTCTCAGTACCACAGTGGCATTTGGAAAGGTTTCTGTTAAAACATGCTTATGTAAATAATCAAGTACATTAGTTGGAGTCATATTGTCTTTAATAAATCGTTGAAGCAATTTCAGTTCTTCAAACAAGGTTTTCTCATCAATATCGCTTTCAGATTTTTTTTTGTCACAGATGCAAACTCTGACACATATTTAATAAATCTTCATCTTCAAATTCTTTTAGCTTATTTATATTGTGAATGAGTTTAAAATCGTCACTGTGTTCTTTGATCAATAGGAACCTTTCTGTAATTGATGCAATTGCGGTATCTAAAACTGTGAAAAAGAAATTCACTTTAAAATTTTCTTTTCCATCGTTAATAGCTTCATCTGGTGCTTCATATTCAAACATTCTTTTCCTATTTCTTCTTCGAATTTCGGGAAAAATGTTTTCAACATTTAGGTCAGTTGCTATTTTCATTGAAGACGATATGGAATTTTCAAACATTTCATCACTCCGTTGTTCTTTGAAATACTGTAAGATAGAATCAAGACTTTGTATGACGGTTTGAATGCAATACGTGGGATTTTGCATCATCTTGCTTATTATTAGGTTGAAACGAAAGTTTCCCGCCACCGCAAACTTCGTCAGCACACAGTTCTCGTCGGCGTATTTGCTCATATTTTGTCAAACGATTTTTGGCATTTGAAAGAAAGAGGTTTACTTTATAACACTGTGTTGTGAAATCTGTAAAAAATATAGTTATCATTAAGTATAAGGTGTCTCAAATAGAACTATCACTCTAGAGGATTAGAACCATCATTTACTTCCAGTTGTGTTGCAAAAAGTCAGCTACATAATATCAACGAATTATGAGTACAGCTTTAAGTACTATTGTTGTATCATGTGACACTGTGCAGGTTTGGTACCGAAAGTTCAAAAACAGTTATCTAAGGAGTTAGAAATTAGTATTTCAGGCAGATATGGCGGAAAACTTTCGTTACAACCTGATACATTAATATGGCTTAAAATTTCGTATTATATGTTAATTGAACAAATAAATTTAAATGAAAATAATTTCGTTATTAAATTATCTGCTTGTGCTCTACTTTCGATGTCTTTGGAATTATCTTCCGTTATCTCTAAAAGAGCTTGTTAAATTTCTTTGAGATTATTCTTAACAGGTTTAATTGCCTCTATTCTAATTTCCCATCTAGTTGTGGACAGTGGCTTTAAATTTAAATTTCTAACATATGTTTTGATTATAGCCCATCGTTTAACAGAACTTGAAAAATAATTATACAGTTCTTGTATTACGCTAAAAAGTTTACTGTTTCAAATGTCACTTTGTCTGCATCATTAACAACCAGGTTTAATGTATGGGCAGCGCATGGAATAAAAAAGCCCGAGGATTTATTTCTTTCATTTTTTGTTGTAGTCCTGTATGCTTTCCTTTCATATTTGCACCGTTGTCATAGGCTTGACCCCTTAAATCTAAAATATTGATGTTCAGTGAATTAAGGTATGTCTGTATGAAATCACATTAACCTTGACCAGTACTATTAGTTAAACTATAGTAATGTGATCTAGTAATGAAAGCAGCTTTGCAATAATTTGAGGTAGGTAGACTGAGAAGTTCCATGGAAAAAATTAGTCTGTAAATTTTTGAATGTGCCTTGTATTCATACATGAAGTTATATCTCTAACAGGTTTGCGCCTTCTAGGCCTGTTCTTTGTAAAGTGTTCTTTTCCGTTTACACATTTTGCTTCGTCTCCCCCCCCCCCCCCAATAGAAAAAAAAATGGTGCAGTACTTCATTTCATTAAAATAAAATAATTCATGTGCGGAGCCCATAGGCTTCGGCAGAATATTATCCAAGGAGGATGGTATTCAAATCCAGGTATGGCAAAAGGGGCACATGCCCCGGACGCCGTGAGCACGAAAATTGTAAGAAGAGGGTGTAAAATTGAGGTTTGTCCCGTTTGACACAATCTCCAGTTGCGACACTGGTCGAGAGTACATAGAAAACAATCTTTTTCAGGGATAAAAACCAGGAGAGTAGATAAGTGGTTTTGCACCCCTGGCAGAACACTCCAAATTGCGCCCCCTTCCACTACTTCTTGAACAACTTCACTAATAAATTTTAATTCCCTCATAATTATTGTATTTAACAAAATCCTACCTATTCTTATTACAGATGTTCTATTTTGAAAAGAAGTAAATAGAACATAAAACAGTGAAACTCTACCTACACTTTTTGTGATCCAGCCGATCTTGTGTCGCCAGGGGTGACCCTAGGGTACGTGTCGACCCCTGCAAAAGTAAAAAAGGTGCCCCGTTTTATGCTCTTGATCAAGTTCTTCTTCAGTTTTTGAGTTCGAAATGACGTCCCTTCGAATATGGCGCCCGATACTATGCTTACCTCGCTTACCGTGTCGGGCCGCCCCTAATTCCCGCCAAACCTCTAGCTACGGCCCTGCTAAAAATAATTCTTTTTAGGACTTAAAGTCCCACTTTTGGTGACATAATATGAAAACAGAATCACTAAAATCGCACCTTAAAAATATTAGCTTCATACAAAATTTCTTGCCAGTCTTGCCTCCGTTTGGCGCCCCTAGCACCGAGGCGCCCTTGTGCGACGCACAACCTGCACAACCGTAAGGGGCGGCCCTGTGTGCATGGGCAGCGGGAGGGGGGGGGGTAAGAGTCATTAAAGTCTTGTAATTTTAATTTAACCGTTTCTGGGACCTCACCACGGCCAAGTGGATAAAGCATTCAAAATGATAAACGATGAAGTGTGGAGATCCAGTGTTCTGATCTATCGCCGGCTGTCTATCTAGCGGTCTGGAGTTTTCTTCGGTTTTCTCCAGATGTAACGTGAATGCCCCATTCCTGGCAGATAGCCCTTGCTTAGTTTTGCCATAACACAACAGAACACATGAACTCGTTTCTTGCACTATGCAGTGCATCAGTTTTGCGCAACTGTAAAACACAGTAACATTTCAGTTACAGTAGAACCTCGATTAACCGAGCTTCGGTTAACCGAGGTTTCTGTTAACCGAGGCAATAACGAAGTCTAATTTTTTTTTTTCTCCTTTTCAAAATGAGCTTGGAAAAAATTATACACATTTTAGTTCGTTGTCCGTGTTCCATTTATTGTTTTGTCCAAAAAAACAAATCCATTTTACTTTTTAAAATTTACTACTAGAGTTGATTTCCTTTTTAAATCCTTTTAGCTGTGAGACATAAGTTCATATATGTTTATTTTTATCATTTAAAAAACGTTCTATTGTTTTTTACTTTAAAAGTTAGTTAAATTCGCAAGCGCGGAAGGTTTTGATACATAGTTTCTATTAACCGAGATTTCCGATATCCGAGGTACTAGCGGTCCCAATTAGCTCGGATAATCGAGGTTCTACTGTATTTTTTAAAATCAACATGTTGTTTGGTTTTTGCGAAAACTTAATTAATTTTTGTTTGTGCATTACTTGCTAACGTCTTGTCTGAAGCGAATGAAATGAAATTTAGTAGATGTAAAAACTGGGTTTTGATTTTTGTAAAAATACTGAATCAATTTTGAGATTTTGCGAAATTTAACTTATGATGGTTCAATCTTCAAATCTTATAAAGTTAATTTTTCGTAGCATACAGTGATGATGATTAAAAATATTTTTAATTTATTAAAATTGTGCATACTTTTGTGTCTATATCACGTAAAATCGAACTTTGAAGCAATTGAAATGCAATTTAGTAGCATGTTACATCTTAAAATTTTGTTAGAATTTTGGTAATTTTATTTGCTTTGCTTAAAATTATAATGGCTCAAAACCTTGAAAATCGTGTAACCTTAATTTAATTGATTCCTCAACGTCAGACAATGGTGACAATTTGCATATCGACAATGAAACATTCACTTTTGGGTCAAGGTTTGGTGACAATACAATAAATATTCTACACTCACATTAAAAATAATAATTTAGATTTCGGATTTTATGTTCCTTGTACTACGAGGAACAAAATAAAATTCAGTTGTATTGTAATAGGCTCCCCCCCCTCCCCTGGAGAAAAGCATGTTTAGTCAAAATCTTCAAAATTATTGGGTGGGGGAATAGGCTGTGGTGAAGGCCGTAGACAAGGGTTATCTTGGGGTTTCAAAATTCCCCCGCAGCTTTCAGTTGCTATCTGTAGAAGTGTATTGAAAAAACTTCCACATACATTGCATGTATATTCATATGAATGTGTGCAGTGTAAAGTATATAGATCCTCGAGCCCGTAAAGCCTTAGGCTTTTAGTTAATACTTATGGTTCATTCATGTACTGTACGCAAGATACATTGGTATGCAAAATTTCAGATCGCTTGGAGATATTGACAGTTCGAGAAAAATTGATTCAAATTTTGACTCAGACATACAGCGTGAGTTAAATAAGAGCGTGTAAACAAAACAGGTTTTGTTACATGTTCATTTTGATTAAAAAATGAGGTTTCTGTTTTAAAAAAATCGTCATCTTTTTGTGTTAGGTCTTTCTACATAAAATCAACAAATTAAAAAAAATAATTGTACCGCACCATTTTTCATTTTCATGAGATTTTGTAGGTAATATGTACATATCTTGTGTATCACAAAACAGTTTTTTTTATTTCTTTAAAAATTGTTCTTGAGATATAACCATTTAGTCCGCCGATATGTGTAAAAATCCATCATTTTAGATCCATTTTCTAAAAGCTGTAGCATTTTTATTTGAATTAGCAGGAAGATCATATAGGGCTTATTAGTTATTAGAATGGACTTTTAAATACGCGTAATAAGATAAATTTATGTTAAGCTTAAATACAGTTTTTTGGACATCAAATAGTCATTCACAAACTAATTTTTTTTTTTTTTTGTCGTTTTAGGCATTAAAAACAATGAAGGACTTTCAGTAGCAAACCAGATTTTTTTTCCTGTTACACTTGCCGATCAATACTATATGCAGAAAAAAAATTGAGCTGTTACTGGTGGTCTTTCATCCTGAAAAAATTACTTAAGCTTTCAAAAAACTGAAAACGGAGCTTTTTCATCCTCCAAAAAAGTCACGTAGAACAGTCGATAAAAATCTCAAAATGCCATTGTAAGAAGCTCTTATACTGTACTTTAAAACAAAGCAAAAATTGGCAAAGACAGAGGAGATACACTCTGATTTTTGAAGTTATACAAAAATCAGAGATAATGATTGATGGGTCCATAAAGAGAACATATTAAAAAGTTTTCTCACGCCTTGAGCTGAACTCGTCAGCAACTGGGAGAAGTTATAACAACTCGTGCTGTCCTAATTTTAAATGTTACGTGTTTGTGCGTATTGTAGAGTGCTGATAGTATACCAGGAACGATAACAAAGGAGACGCAAGTCATAGGCGTAGAGTTATATAGGCCCGTGGGGCTCGAGCCCCCCCCCAATAAATTGTGAATAGGGGCTGAGCCCACCCAATAATTTATCACTAAATACAGAAAACTAATTTATACTAACATAAAAAAAAAATGTATTCACGCCATTTACAAACGTTTAAGAAAAACCTTTATTTGTACTTTTAAAATTTTTCTTCTTTTGATTTCAATCATGATTTAGTATTCATTGTGACGCCACGTAACACACAATGTTACTATAAGCTGCCCTCGCCAGGCTCTGGTTAATTAAAATCAGATCATGCAATGTAAAGTATGAAATTAAGAAAAGTTCAGATGTGTCTAAATATGATAAGGGAGTGAAGAATATACATTTTGTATGGCAAGAAATTCCTCCTGGTGGGTGGTTATGATCCCCCCTAACCCCCCTCCCTTGGCTACGCCACTGACGTTAACATATGGGGTTGTGGGGCCCGGCCCCCCAATAATTTTGAAAACTTTACGCTTATGACGCAAGTTAAACGGTACAAGGCAAAGTGTACCCTCCCGTCTCAGGATGGTATACCTCCTCAAATACAGCACTGCAATTCCGATTGAAAAGTAATCCGTATCTTAAATTTATGCGAGACGAGAAATTCTCGCGAGACGAGACAGCGAGACAATGCGAGATTTCTCACGTCTCGCTTCCATCCCTACTTTTAAAGCCGGAAAGAACACCACAATCGGTGTGTTGGAAATACTATTTTAATTTTAAAGAAATATAGTTTTGGATATGTACAATAATTAAATTTATCTTTTATTTATTTTAATTTAAAGAGCTAAGCACTTTTTACTGAAATTTAGCCTTTTTTTTTTTTTTAGCGATTTTTACAGATGACATTTGGCAACACTGTTCTCCATCGGAACAGCATTCGTAAACTTCGCCGAAATCCGTTACGTGCGAGGCGACCCGGTTTTTTGATATTTTCGGCCGATTACATCCTTGCCTCTGCGTGTGGCCTTCGCAGGAATCGCATCCCCTGTAATTATTGTTTAAATAATAATAATAAAAAAAAAAAGGGCCAAGAACAGTATACGCGCCGGCGAAGCGTAGGCAGAGAAGCAACAGAATGTGGGCGACCGTTTTTTGGGTTAAAATTTCCGACGATTGTTCGGAATGGATAAAAATTATGGAGAGAGAAGAGATACAGATGGAACATGCGATGATGTGAGCGATAATTCTGAACTTGTTTCGTGACGTGAGTGGGCTCTTTCCTTTTTTCGTAGTTCAGAGAGGGATCAAAGCTGCTGACAGGAGAGAAAAGCGAGTTCTTTTTGTTCTGATAGAGCCATTTTGCAGGTGAAGTACACTTTGCCGTAATGCTTCTTTATCCCCGAAGGATTAGGATCGTGTTTTACTTGCTCTTTTGTGTTTCCTTCCACGTTTAGCCGCTATTTTGGGATTGTAGGGATGCCCTTCCCCCTTTTCTCCCTATTTTTGGAATTGTGGAAATCTGGAATATTAAATTCTGTGACGCGCGAAAAGCGTTTTTCTGTACGTGTCTGAAATAAGCATCACAGAGTTTGGGGTTGATGCAGACGAAAGTTGGGGCCGTTTTACTACGGCCCGTTCACAAAATTACAATGGATTAAAACGTCTCCTTCACAAAATTACAATCGATTAAAACTTCCCATCAGTGGCATTTTACCCTAGATTTTAATTTTTTTTAATTTTCTTTTTTTAATGTGACTTTTATTAAAAATTGGTATGAAAATTCACAAAAATAAGCTTTAAAATTTGTAAAATTGAGTATTGAAATTCACAAAAATAATAATTTTCACCAAAATGGAACCCTGGAAAAAAAATTCCTGGATCGACCCCTGGTTTTGGCCAAAATTAGTGCCCCTGTTTTCTGACGGGAGGGGGGGGGGAGTACGAACATCAGTAATTGCTTAATAATGATGCCCTTTTAATACGATTTATATATTCACCAAAGCGGAATGCGCCACATCTGCGGCGCGATTTCTTACTTTTAAAATATGGATCGTGGTAGGCATCGACCTAGTCGGTGAAATGTTGCAAGTTCAAATCTGCGACCAATCATAATGCTAATCATGGTGCGAAATTCAGTCTGTGCCGTCTCTTGGAAACCCTGTCGGAGGTCGTGAGCATCAGTTTGTGAGGGGAGGGGGGGGGACAACCAGAGCCTGATTATGACAGACGGGGGCCCTGCACATTGATGAATTTGGGGGCCTCCAATTATGAAATTTGTTTTATTTTTCAGAAAATTTTCATCTAAAAAATATATTTCAGAACAATATTTGAAATTGGGGGCCCTTTCGAGCCGGCGCCCTTGGACAAAATCCTGATTTGCCCATGCGATAGTAAGGCTCTGGGGACAACATTAATCTAATGAGGATCTAAATTGTGTGGGAAATCTCTGGATGAAACAAGAACTACATTTGTAGAAAAAATCTATTGAAAATTAAGAAAAAAAGCAGACAATTCAGGAAAAGGATCATTTGTGTTAGTTGTTTGATTATACAGTCGAACCTCCATTTAACGTACTTTGATTTAACGAATTCTCCGATTTAACGAATATTTTTTTTTTTTTTTTGTCCCCACAAAAAGGGTGCTAAAATGCTCTGATTTAACGAATTTTTAGCTTTGATTTAACGAACAACAATCGCCGAAATAAAATTCGGACATAAAACTAAAACTTTGAATTTTTCGTATACAAAATTTTGAATCGTTCACATGCTAATCGAAGTGTGTAATACAATAATTTTTTTTTTCTCATTTCTCCAAACGAAGCAAGAAGACAGCGATACAGAAACAGTTATTGACAATTACGCCGTGGATAACCATGATGAAGTGGCTGGATGGGAAGATGTTCCTAGTAATGGAAATTTTACAGAATATGTGTCTTGTGATGCACAGCTAAGTACCTGTGATAGTGAACAGAAAGAGAATGAAGATTCTGAAAGCAGAGAAGTTGACGAAGAAACGTAAATTGAATTAAAAAAAAGTGACATTCTAAGAAGCAGTTTGCAGCTTGAACGCTTAAAAAAAATTTTTTTTGTCTCACGAGGTTGATGATGTTGTTCTTATGAAATTAGAAAATATAAACAAAGAACTTTGGAAAGTCAAAACAAAGCACTATCAAAGATTTCTTTACAAAGTGCCAATAAGAATGTATGTATTATGTATTAAGTTTTAAGAGCAAGGAACATTAAAGAATTTAGATTAGTTTAAAGTTCATCGCATAGTGTATAAGTTATAATTTTTAAGCTCTTAGTAAACAATAATCATTCTTTTTTTCATATCTATATCGAAGGGTATTTTGCATTGATATTTTTATACTATACTCTTCACAAAAATATAATATAATTGATATTCGATTTAACGAATTGCTTCGATTTAACGAACGGGTTTGTGGGTCCTAATGAATTCGTTAAATCGAGGTTCGACTGTATTCTATTACTGCTTGTCGCAACATCCACTTGAATAAAATCAACCACGGCTGGAAGAGCGAATCGTGAATATTAAAAAAATAATAATAACTCTTTTGCTTAGAATACGAAAATCATTCCATCTTCGTTTTATCCTTATGTGTGCTGAGTACCTAAATTTCCACAGAAAAATTTAATGGGTGCTCAATGTTTATAAAAATTCAAAACTAAAATTTTACTACTTGTCGGTCATGTAGTATGTGGGTGCTTTAGTACTTGAGTAAAATCGGTAAAAAAAATCTGTAGCTGCTTCATAATTCTAAACTAAAATTAAATTAATCTAATTCTTCAGTAAACATCAGTTGGTGAATTTTTCCTTTAAAAAATGTACAATTGTTCATCCTGTCCCCCCGACAAAAAAAAAAATCTGTCCATAGCACCCACAAAAACATTGTAAAGCCGACGCCTGCGTACGAATAAGTCATTAAGTCATAAAAGTTATAGGAATTCGTGACTTGCGTAATGACTTTTCATCAGAGACGAGGCAGAGCCATAAAATTTTATTTACGAAGCAATCTAGGCTCAAGATATCAAACGTGTTAGTAAAAAATAAAATGATTTGTAATGAAGATTTTGAAGTTTTGCGACAAGAGTTATGTCGATTCGTGGTTTACTTAATGACTTCACTCCCCCTCCCCTCCAGTAAATTGTTTGCAAAGGTGTCGCCACCTTATCCAGACTTCGTGCGATTATATGGTCATCTGTAGCCGATTACAAGAAATGATATGGATTAAGATTACGATTACTAAAAATTTCTAAAAGGATTAGTGAATGTTAATTTAGTAAAATAACAGTCATCTTGATGTTAAAGAAATCAAATATCAAAAGAATTCGATAATAATGCAATTTTATCATAGCATTTTTGTAAAATTTGTAAAATATTATTTTAGTCATTGACTACAGCCGATTGTAATCGGCACGAAGTCTGCGATAACCATTTTCACAAGAGTTAAGATTCATTTAACTGAAGTAAGAAAGGTATTCATACTGAGAGCATGCCTTATAAAACTCATTTCCAACACAATCTTATTTGGATATCCTGCGTAGGCAAACCTGCACGAGTAGTATCAGCCAGGGGGGCGTTCTTGAGGGGATGAATTTTTAAGGGGTTCTAACGCTTATTCACATAACATCTGCAGAGAACCTCCCAAAACTCCAGGCCTTTACATCGACAGTCGCACGATAGGCTAGAACCCGTGACCTTTCGAATTTCATCCGTCTACCATGTTCATTGGCTTATCCACTCGGCCATAATCGAACTAAATTAGCTCCGGTGGATTTCACTTTTGTAACGATTGTAACAAAATGGAACATAATTTAAATCAGTCAGAATTAATTTAGCTCTGCCGATATTTTAAGCGTGATAGATGCTGATAATTTTGGGATGATTCGCATTCTTATAAATCAGAGGAAGCCTACCTATTGCTTATCATACGCCACTTTTTTTTTGTACACGACTTCAGAGATGCGCCATACAACTCAAGCACTTTTTACACTTCTTTACGTTCAATGGTAGACGGCTGACAAATTCAAAACACAATAAGTGACAAATTCAAAATCTTCCAGAAAATCAATAAAACATATTTTCTTTTAGCCACACGAAATGGTATTTTAGCACAACAAATTAACCGTTGATTATTGTCACGGATTAGGATGACAACATGTAGAAAATATAATAGGTTTTTAAAATTGTTGAAAGTGTTACTTTGTTTTAAATTTTTCAAATTGAAAATAAAAAAGGACTTACTAGGTTTATCCATTTTGATATCTATACGAAAAAATTAAATTATTGAAAAGTACCAAGTAAATCATGTTCACACGACTCTCTTAGAACGAAAAATGCTAAAAAATTCATTTTGAAAAATTTGTCCCTTACAGTGTTTTAAATTTCGGCAGCCATGAGCTGGGAAATACGAATACAGTCAGGCACAGGCATGGGCGCCGACAGAATATTTCCTAGGGGTGGGGGCAAAGACTACTTCAACGTATGGTTACCATGTTGGAAAGAACAAAAAAAAGCAAGTGGAAACACTGCATACGATAATCCAGAGGGGGGGGGCATTTCCCCCCTTACCCTATGCTGCCGGCGCCCATGGGCACAGGGATGTAATGCGCCACGATTTGGCCGCCCCTGCTATAAATAGTACAAATTATGCTTTTTTTCGCGTTCGTTTGGGCACGAAATATATGTGTCTTCTTACAACATACATTTCGTGCAATGCATTTCAATCATTGCACGAATAATGCATTTCAATCAATGCATTATCAATGCTTTTCATGCATTTAATCTATAATTGCATTTCAATATATATTCATTTATATATTGAATATATATTGAAATGCAATTCAATCATTATGCATTTCAATCTACAAAATAAGCCGTCTTTTATATATAACCCAAACTTAATTTTTTCTTTGGGGAGGGGGGAGGAACGTGCCCTCCTGGCCCTTCCCCCCCTCTGGATCCGCCAATCGGCATTTACGAATTCGGGTCAGGCAGCAATAGTCCCTTTAATTTAGTTTCATAGCTCTTTCATGCCCGGATGAGCCGCAGTAAAAGAGATCGGTCTCTCTCTTATTACATTATTTTTATTTTGTTTTGTGTGTTCCGAGGAGCGTGGCCCTTCTCTCTACCTACGCCAATGTGCTTAGGTGCGACAAGTCTAGGCGCCAAAGAAATAATAAAGGTATACGTGTACGTGCACGGGTGCGTTAACGAACAAGAGCTATGGACTAGTGGGTTAGCATGGCAACCAAACACACGCGAGGTATTCAAAGAGGAAGAAGAAATGAATGAGAGAAATAGAGGAAAGGTTGTTAAACTATATATAGTATAATGCACAGTGCATACTGTAGCCAACTGTCTACACCACAGTGGCGGATCTAGAAATTTTTTTTTGGGAGGGGCTAATTTTTTTAAAAAGCTTTTTCACCCAATTAAAATGTACTATAAATCAAAATTTTAGTCTAAACTAATGTATTAGGCTTTTGGGAGGAGCTAAGCAATAAAATATGATCATTTTAGCTATTTAAAGCGTATAATAAAGCAGAATGTTACCCTTGAGCAATCTCTTTTGGGGGGGGGCTGAAGCCCCCTAGCCACTCCCCTGGATCCGCTACTGCCAAGTATGAGCCAACTGTCTACACCGCAACTTTTGTAAAGTTGCGGGCCGTGTAAGTGGATTTATATGGGATTTTGATTTAGTTTATATGGATTATCTATGGGCAGTGGTGTAGCTAAGGGGGTGGATAGGGAGGGGGTCAGGAATTTTTTGGCATACAAAATGTATATTCTTCATCGCGTACACGTATACTTATATGTGAGTTGCAGTAGTCGTAATCCCCGTATGAAAAATTTCTGACCACGCCACTGTCTATGGGAATTTGAAAAGCTTCGCGGGCCGGATCAAAAGTCATGGCGGGCCACATCCGGCCCGCTGGCCGGGGGTTGCCCATATGGGGTCTACACGGTCATGTTTCCGTTATAAAAAGAAAATTTTGTTGTTTTTGTCTAAAATATGCCTCTAAAAAATGAAAGGCCATTATGGAAATAATTTTTAGTTTTTAAAAATGTACGGCAACATTATTTTTAGAGCAAACAAGCATGAATTCATAGCATGTGAATCCAGTCGACTGAACAAATTTTTGCCCGAATTTTTGATTGTTTCTAATTTTTATTGCTAAATGAATATGAGTACAAAACTTAAAAAATAGTTGTATTAGGACTCAATAAAGTAGAATTAGGCAATATTACTTTCTTTTGTTTTAGAGCTATAGGGTGGACATTCTAATTTTTGAATATGAACTTTTTTCATGCTCTTTTGGGGAAACTACGCGCTGAAATGTTTTTAAAATATTTTTCCTAGCATAAGTAAGCTTAAATGAAGTTACAGTTTTATTTTCAACCCTTTTTAAAAAATCACGGATTTTAGGTCTCAAGCCTCCAGCAAAGAAGGGTGCTACAAAAATCGCTTACTCTAACTCTAGTAAGACTCTCTGATCTATTTTCTATAATCGGGGCGGAAAATGAGCTTTATATACATTTTTATATTTTCTTAAGGTTGTTCCTTTTTGGAAATCATGCAACTCTTGAACAGCATTTCAGAAAAATGAATTGTGCTAGAGACTCTAAAAAGTTTAGAATGCCTCTTTGCAAGTTGTACTGTGAACTTTTACAAACAAGGAACTTACAGTAATTAAGAAACACTCTCAAAAAGCAAAAACAAAAATGCTTAACATGCTGGATTTTGCAATATTTTCCTCAACAGGTAACACCTCAGCTCAATTTTGAAGGCGATTTTTGAGCTCATAATTTTTTTTTTTTTCTTTTAAAGTTGCATGAGACATACAGCTTGCCTGTTAATGTCTGTCCATAGCAGAAGAAGACTTTGCAAACTTTTGTAGGTGCTCTAAATAGTTTTTCGCGAGGGGGGAGGGGAGATGATTATCCTTTTTTTTTTTAAAGAAAATCTCTGCATATAATATTTCTTCCAACAGCTTTGCATTTTTAATGCACAAATAGAAGAAAAAACGTTTACAAAAGATAAATTAATATTTTTTTGTAATTTAAATCAATTATTTATGAATTAGTACTACATGTGCCTGGACATCATCTCATGATAGTCAGTAATGCAATATAGAAAAATTTGGATCTTATTGCAGAAATCTCTTAAAAGATCCTTTCCCTGAAGAAAACTGTTGAGTTCACCCCCGAAGCGATGGCCGGACCCACTGATTTTTTGGGGTCTCGCAAAGGGGCCAGTATTGATTACATTGTATTATACGGAATTAAAATAATTAAAAAAAACTTTATAATAAAGACAATCTTTATTTTTGTACATTATTTAACCCTCTCGTCACCGAATTATGAAAAATCAGAGAAAAAAAAAATCTGTCTAGCATTGAATGCATCTGAAATACTATTATAAATCAGGCAAAAATATTTTTTTTCTAATGTCGATTAATATTAGATTTTTCTAATATTAATTTCTGCCTTTTCGAAGCATTTTGTTATGCTAAAATGAATTTAAAAGGATGCACATATTAGGTAAAGGTTGAGGAATAAGGAAAAAAACTATACTTACCTTAAAAAGAAAAAAAAAACGGTAAAAAAGCAGCGTCAATATTTTCTTAATTTTTCTCCTGAAACAATGAAGCGAAAACTGTAAAAAAATGATCTAAATTGACTAGTACTGCAATCTAGGCACGATTTATGCATCTAGGTAAGAGCCTCATATACTATGATATTGATATCACTGAAAGAAAAAAATACTAAATTCAATTGTTTTCTCTCTTAAATATTGCTATTTGAAGTAGGAGCCTCATATGAGGTTCAGGGTGACAAGAGGGTTAAAGTAAAAATGAGTTTCTCGCCGAAACCGTCGCGTCGAATAGAACCAAGCCGGAAATCTTAATAGATTTCTTTTCTACAAAAGTAATTAAAACTGCGTATTGAAATTATATGTGATTTTTTTCTGTGGGTGCTTGAACCCCGGAGCACCCAAGTAGTCGGCGCCACCGGTACCACAGTGCATAGGGGTGAAGAACCATGATTCATTTTTTTCGAGTGTTTAACGCTATGGGCTTGTTTTGAAAGCTGTTCAAAAGTCCTGTGGCGACAATCGCTCTTCAGGTGGAAAACCCTTAAAGGTTGTTTCTTTTAGGAAACCATACAAGCTTTTTAAAGAATCCACTGTAGCGAGAGACTCATAAAAATTTAGAATGCCTCTTTACAAACTGTACTATGCAGGGAAGTAAACAGTGAACTTGTAAAAAAAAATTAAATAAATCCGAAACATTCAAGAAAAAAATCTTAAGCATACTGAATTTTTAAATCTTTCCCTAAAGACTTCGCGCCATTTTAAATGGGGATTTTCATACTGAATCCTTTCCCACCTATATAGAACAACACCTTTATATAGTGCCTAAAGCCGAAAAAGTACATCCGTTGCCATCTCTCGAGTTAACTACCAGCAACATGGCGGCCGTCCGAATCGCCCATCGCGTGCTACTAGAGATGGACGCGAGACCTCGAGACGATACCTCCAGCTGCGAGACGAGACCTCGAGACGAATACTTCGATGTGAAAGTGGGAGACGAGACGAGACCTGAGCTATTTCTCGTCTCGCATGGTCTCGCGTCCATCCCTACGTGCTGCATAGCTAAAGTCCTTTTCTGACAGAAGCCGGCTGTGCAGCGCCGCACAGCCGGCTATGTTTTGGATTGTTTTGTTTACTTATTCCTTTACTTATCAAGTAATGTAATATTCTTAACGAATACATGAAAGGTAAAAATAAAAATTCATTATACTCTCACACTTTAGTTTAATTAATTAAAAATTTGCATAAAATACATTGCAAGGAAATGCAGAGACGGATTTTAGAATTTTTTCGCCTATAGGCTGAACAAAATCGCAGCCTACTCTACCGGCTTTGAAAATTGCCACCGTAGGCTATAGCCAAGGACGTATTTAAGGGGGGGGGGAGGAACCAGGGGGTTCGGACCCCCACCCCGAAATTTTGAGTTTTGTTACTAAAATGATAATGATGTAGTCTCTTTATGAAAAATTCTGCTTTTTTACCGCTTGGACTCCCTCAGAATGTTTTTCTGGATGCGTGCCTGCCTATAGCCTGACTAACCAATTTAGAAATTCACCACTACCGACACGGCATTATTTATAAAATAAGAATAATTAAAAATTCTTAATTATACAAGTAAAAATATTTATGTGCTAATTTTTTTTTATTTATTAAACTGAAATGATAATGAGAATAAAAGCGTCTTAACGTGATTGGTGCGAAGCTTTTCAGCGACTGAAAAAAGAAGCTTACAAAATGGATAAAATAATGCGCTTACTGATAAAGTAAACTTTTTAGAGGGATATCATTAACATTTTTGACAGAGAAGCTAAGATTGGCATTAACGATTTTGTTAATCCGTGTTACAAAAAATAAAGTAAAATAAATGAAAAAAAAATCTCCCGATTGTGTTGATTAAGTTTATTAACAATGCAATATTATAAGTATGTTCTATTACCTTGATCCGTTTAACAAAAACTTTTCAAAAGCATTTAGAAGTTATTTGGTTAGTTTCTCCGAACCTTATTCCTGTTTTTTTTTTTTTTTTTTCCTCTAACCGTTGCCAGACTAGGGAATCAAATAAAGACAAAATGGTCCATATCTTAACTCGCCCAGCGATTTGTTAGAAGCATACCCATTGTATTTTCAACCAATTTGTTAAGCTTTTGTTTGTTAGTTATGGCCACCAAAGAAGAAAGAAAAAAAAAAAAACGTAACTCGTTTTTCAAAAATCCTTCCTAAATTGGCGCTTTTCCGCCGAACCGCCAGTAAATTTCCGTTCACGCCAAAATCTTCTTTCCATCGCCAAGCACCTCTTCAACCGTGTGGCAACCTTTTCAGTCAGCTTCAAATGTGTGGCTGTGTTTGTGCTGCTGGTGTCGTGGAGTATGGACTGCATTTTAGTCTGAATTTTTCATCGGGGGTGTTTTTATTCTGGTTATTTTAGTGCTCTCAAATACTCTTGGATAGATCTGTGTCTCTTATTTGGGTGTTGACGGTCCAAGCAGATTTCGGTGAGTTCAAATATTTTTTTTTTTTTTTTTAATCCCAAGTTATCTGGACCTGACTGGCGCTGCCGTAACTTAGGCTTAGGCACGGCCATGTTTTTGTACGTGTACTCGCCGCAAACAGGGTGTGTTGCGAGGGGCCCCCGCGAGATCGCTTTATATTCAAAAAATTCCGAGTTTTTACTGTTGATTTTTCGGCGTCGTGTCCCCTTCTACGAGCTCTTGAGAATGATCGTGCACCACCATGAATATTTTTTCTGCAGAAATGACGTTGTGGAACGAGCGTGTCTGCCACACCCCCTTCTTAAATAATAAATAATCCAGCTTTTGAAAAACTGCACGGCTTGATTTGATTTCTAACCTCATCTTTCTCGGTCGAATCTGAAAGCGATCTCACGGGACCCGTTGCTTACAGCTATTGGGTGTTGTGAATAAATTATGTGCGTTGGTCAAGTGTTTAGATTTTTTTTTTGGTGGTATGTTTACTTTCGTTCTTTCATGTTTTATTTAACGAATGAGGAAAACATGTTTAATTCTGCTAGTGTTCACGAAATATGGTTGGTAATTAACTTAGAATATTTTATGATTATCCATGATTCATTTTATATGCTTTCCATACATTGGTGATTCCAGTGTGGTCAGATTACTTCATAAACGCTAACTTATGAGACATAAACGATGCTCTCATGATTGATGCTAAGTGTTTTTCCCACCAAATAATTGCAGGAATAGGTTGTAGCATTTCCCTTTAACAAGACTGGTTTCCTTATAACTTTTAGAAGTGGGGGATATTTTTACAGTCATTGTAAAATGTTATTAAAGTGTAGGTATGTTTTTCCCCCTTCCCAACAGCGCTCTGTGAGTTGCATATATTTAAAGATTTCTTTTAACTGTTTTCTTTTATTGATCCTTTATGGTTGTATTAGTTATTCAGATTATTATAAGCGGTTTTATTTTAATGTTGCAACTATGCATATCCTTTGCCACTCTTAAATATCAAGATTTCTTTTTATAGATAACATGCTCGTATTTTCGCTATTATTCATGTGTCGTATATTCATTATTAATGAAAATAAATTCGATTCGGGTAATATTTGTATACAAATAATTTAATTGCGTGTATCTTTTTCCTGGAGGTTTTATGCTGGAAATGTAATCTATAGCATTCATTTAAAGCTCGTTATTTTATAAAAATTAAAGATATTTAAAAACTCATCGTTATTTATTTTTTTAAAGCTTTTTTTATTTACAAAAAGCAAGTAAAAGATTAACCGGAAGCGTACATTTAAATGGCCGTAACTTGACCCCATCGGTCGATGCTTGACCCCTCTGCTCCTAATGTCCCAGACAAGAAATCTCCCCGAAAGCCCCCCCCCTCCGCCACGCCCGCCCTCCGATAGAAATCTCTAACTGTGTATTTTTGTCAGGTACGACAGCTCATGAGTTTTTAAAGTACAAAATTATTTCACATTGGAGTATTTCTATTAATAAATAACTTGTCTTATTGTATTGACGATGCATCGTTTGTTTAAAGGAATGGTTTTTATATTTTTTTAATAATAAAAACCATTCTTAATAATACCACCATATAAAATCTGTATGCAGGTTTACATTCTAAAGTGGAAAAAATAAATAAATAAAATTCAAAATTCAGGTTATTTTGCACAATTTGATCAAAATGTGCTACCTGAAATTACATTACGTTTAGTGCAAGATAGTAAAAATACTTGAGCTAAACACTTAAAATTGTAAAAATACTTGAGCTAAACACTTAAAATAGTAAAAATACTTGAGCTAAACACTTAAAGTAGTAAAAATACTTGAGCTAAACACTTAAAATAGTTAAAATAACTTATTTAAATAGTTAAATTAGCCCCTGAATACAGCAGCGGATTCAGGGGAGGGGCTAGAGGGCTTCAGCCCCCCCCCCCAAAAGAGTTTGCTAAAGGGTAACATTCTGCTTCATTATGCACTTTGAATATGTAAAGTGACCTTTTTTAATCACTTAGCCCCTCCCACTTGACATCCCGTAATTATTTATTTTTTTAAATTATATTTCTACAGTTCTGATATGTTTGAGTAAAATGTTCTTTATTTATTACTTTTACTTTGCGCAGAATAAATAAATTTTTTATTTAACGTTACTTTTTACATTTAAGTAATTATGAAATAAGTCATTTATTTAGCCACCCTGGAAAATATTGAGTAGATTGTTGAACTCGTACACTTTTTAAAATAAAAATGTGATATAAATGTTAAATAAGTCTGTGAAGTGAAAAATATGTACATATATATTTTTATTCCAAGGGAAAATGAGTATATTTTCATTAATAAAATGGAGAATTTTTTATTTTTTTTTTTTTTAAATCGATATTGCCAGATGATTTAAACATTTCCCTTTTCTTTTTGGGATATTTCCTTAATATAGGATCGAAGTGAGGTCATTATTTCTTTATGTCTGAATTATTTCTTACGTTGCATTTTTATTTTTATTACTAAATTTCTACGAATAACATTTTTTGTGCTTAACGAATCCTTCCATCTAACAGCTTCATGAGCTCCCCAAAATAAGTAAAACTACGTCCTACTTAAAATAATAAAAATCTGATGTGTCCAACACATGACTTCCTTGCACGTCTATTAATTCAAAAATGTTTTTTACGCACTTCCTCTAAACTTATTTGTTTGAAAGAGATAAAATAGCAATAATAGTAAGGTATAGCGATTTCTAGCCAAATATTTCGATATCGCCAAGCTGAGTTCAATTTGAAAGATTTCCTTCTGACACTTTATTTGGCGATATTTCACCAAAAGCCGACAAACTTGAGATAGTTTGCGAGATTTTGGGGATAGCCAAAGTAGTCATTGACCACTGACTTTCAATGAATTGAATGCATCCATACACCTTAATGTATTTAAAGTCATTTGGCTCACCCTGTAAATAAATTCCCAGTCGATTGCTGTCAAAAAAGATATTGAAAACAGTTAGATATTATAATATAGTTCTAAATACAAAAGTTCAAAATTGTACGGGTTAAAGTTTTAGAGTTATATAAAATACGAAATAATTTTTGGCGCCAAATTTGGCGATATTTCGGCGAAACTCGTCAATGTCGACGACATTTGGCGAGATTTTAAGCATGGACCAACAATGACAGATTATCGCCAAATTTGGCGATATTTCGCCAAAACTCGCCAAGAACGATGACAAATGGCGATACTTTGGGCATGGACCAAATGACTGACTATCGCCAAATTTGGCGACATTTCGGCAAAACTCGCCAAGGTCGAGGACAGACGGCGAGATTTTGGGCATGTACCAAACAATGACTGACTACAATTGTATTATATTGAAGATGTCCATAGACATTAAAGTACTGAAATTCTTTTTGGTGGTCCTGTAAAGAAACTCCAGCAGATTGGAACCAAAAATCGAGATGCACAACTAGATGTTACAACAATCTTACATATGAAATTTCATAATAGTTTTTGAGATTTGAGAGTTAAATATGCACACACGTACACCAAAAGTCGCCAAGCTTGGCGACTTTTGGCATAGTTCTTGAGGGAGGCACGTGACCGTGGTCGGACCATTACCTAACTTATGTGGTAGGACGGTATTGTGCTTGAAATGGATGAATGCCCCTAAAATTGCCATTGACCGTAATGTATTGGAAATCTTTTAAGTGTTCCTGTAGCAGAACTGTAAATGATAAAGACACTTTTTTTAATGGAGAAATTCATTTTCTAACTCTTTACAGCATATATCACTCCTGAGTCGTTTGAAATTGCCCAAAACCTCTAAAAAACGCTTTGATGAATGTCGGCCCAAAGAGCGTAATGTATTTCGAATCTTTTAGGCGGTTCTGTAGATAAACTATCCAGTCGAATGGAACCGAAAGGGGAGGTGCACAAATAGATGTTACAACAATCCTAAATATAAAGTTTCAACATTCTACGCCTAATAGTTTTTGAGATATGCGAGTTTAATGAATTTCGGCCCATTGAGCGTAATGTATTTCGAATGTTTTGGGTGGTCCTGTAGATAAACTATCCAGTCGAATGGAACCAATAGCGGAGGTGCACAACTAGATGTTACAACTATCCAAAATATGAAGTTTCGACATTCTACGCCTAATAGTTTTTGAGTTAAGCGAGTTTAATGAATTTCGGCCCATAGAGCGTAATGTATTTCGAATCTTTTGGGCGGTCCTGTACATAAACTATACATTCGATTGCGACCAAAAGGGGAGGTGCACAACTAGATCATAGAACAATCCTAAATATCAAATCTCAACATTCTACGACCAATAGTTTTTGAGATATGCGAGTTACATACATACGTACGTACGTACGTACGAACATACGTACGTACGTACAGACGGCATGGAAAAACTGACCACAATAGACTCGCCGCTGGTCAAAATGAGTTGCAGACGCGTTAATATGATCGGGCATGCTAGCCTACGATGAGATGCATCGAAAAAATTCTTAAAATTAAATTTAGAGGTAGTCAAAATCGGTTTTTTTGTCGAAATTTGGCCCCCAAAATTTTTCGGGATCACATTACTTCCTTATACTACGTACAAGGAAGTAATAATAATTTTTTGACTTATTACACGTTCTGCTTTTTTCCCCTCTTTCACTGAAATTATGTTTACTACTAGTCTCTCCCTTTTCTCAGGTAAAATGAGGTGTTTTGAGGTGTGCGTGTGAGGGGGGGGGGATTAAAAAAAAAGGTGGAGGAGGGAGAAAGGTAACCGATGTGTTTCGCAGTGGCCTTGCCTGTCTGGGACAGAATGGAGGTTGTCCCAATTTTCAGTGGGATACTCTTGTCAAAACAGTTTTGGGAAGCTACCGAAAAGTCGCCGACATCATCGTCTGTCCAGGCAAGATGCCAGGTAGGACGCTGGGGCGGAGACAACGGATTCACAGTATGTATAGAGATTCCAGCACAAAATTATATGTTCCGTCCAAGACACTGTTTTTGCCTTTTGTTTATTTTCTGGATCTAACGCATAACTACCACTTATTGGCACGTATATTTTAAAAACGCTGGCGGAGGTTTTTTCGTTCTTTCTTTCTTTCTTGCTTATTAGTTTGGAAATTCGTTTTTTAACCCTTTGAGGCGCAACCCTTTCCCAATGCTGAAAAACGGGCAGCCTTTGCCATCGCTCGACTTAACTACCAGCAAGAGGGCGGACGATCGAAACGTTCATCGCGTGCCACAGATCTAGAGACCCTCTTTAAGATGACAGCTGGCTGCGCCGCACAGCCAGCTGCGTCAAAAAAGGGTCTCTAGATCTGTGGCACGCGATGACCGTTTCGATCGTCCGCCCTCTTGCAGGGAGTTAAGTCGAGCGATGGCAACGGCTGCCCTTCATTTAAATTGGGTAATCTGTCCATCTGTCCTTATAACACGGGCTCATATAAGAGGGATTCATGTAACATGGTGGAAAATTTTCGTTATTTTTAGTATATCACTTTAAAAAAGACATGCAATAAAGAATGAGACGCTGTAAAAGAGTGCATTGCTTGTTAACGCTGCTCATGCTGATTATCTGTTTTTGATTGTACAACACAGATTCATAAAAGGGCACCATACCCTGCCCACTTTTCTTATTAAAGTATATATGCCTTGCCCTTTATAGAAAAAAAATATGTCTTGCATCTTTTCTCGGGAAATGTGTGCAAAAATTGTACTTTTTCATAAATACTTCTTTCCAGTTTGAAAAGAAATTTAAATACTATAGGCTTTTCGGAAAAAAGAGGGAAGCTAATACAGGGATTATGCTAACATGCAACAATGCATATTTTGCCTATTTAACCCTTTGAGGCGCAACCCTTTCCCAATGCTGAAAAAAGGGCAGCCGTTGCCATCGCTGGACTTAACTACCAGCAAGATGGCGGGCGATCGAAACGTTCATCGCGCGCCACAGATCTAGAGACCCTTTTTTTGACGACAGCTGGCTGTGCGCGGGCACAACCAGCTGTCGTCAAAAAGGGATTTAGATCTGTGGCACGCGATGAACGTTTCGATCGTCCGCCCTCTTGCTAGTAGTTAAGTCGAGCGATGGCAACGGCTGCCCTTTTTTCAGCATTGGGCAATCTGTCCAGCTGTCCTCGCATTGTTACATTTTTCAGCAGATGTCAGTGCTGTTAAAAAATAATCGGGACCATTTTTGTTACGGGAAACGACGTGATAAAAAGTAAAGGTTTCTCGTGGAGCTATGTCATCCGCAACTATTTTTATAGAAATTCAATCTATTCTTCGTGACTGGCAACAGTCAAAACGTCAGTTTGGTGTTCCCAGAGCGGGAACACTGCGCGTTAAAGGGTTAAAAACGCTGACGGAGGTTTTTTTTTTGCTTGCTTATTAGTTTGGACATTCGTGTTTTAAGTAATTCCCCCCCCCAACCCCCGACTTGGGACTGCATTTTTCATAGGGAAAAAAAACCCAATGAAATTGATTTGGTGTGACTCCAGTTACTTATCGATCTCATGTGAGGATGAAATTACATCTGCATGGAAACGTGACAAAATGCAGTTTGAATTGTGACATGACCATGCTTCAAGATCAATACCAAATGCTTGATGTAGTAATGTTTCTTTTTTCTTTTTTCTTTTCTTTTTTTTTTGTGGAAAGACCTGCGATTATTGCAAAGTTTTAAATCAGGTGGATTTCATTATTCTATCGTACGTATGACTTGCTGCATCTTGAAACTATTAACGATCCACAAAAAAACTCGTTTTAAGTGCTGAAAATTTAAGGAATTTGAGTAAATTTATTGGAATTTCACAAGTGGCCAGTGCAGGTGTACCGAATAATCAAAATAATTATTTAAAGAAAAGTGAAAATTTTATTGAAAATAAATATGGAAATAGAAGAAATTGCTTTAATTTCAAATGTAATTTCAAAAAAGCACCAAAAACATTGCAAAATGTAACAGACAAATAAAAAAATAAGACGGTTTTCTACGAAAGCAGTGTTTACATTTTTTTTTCTTCAGAAAAAGCAGGGCGGATTTCGTAAAAAAGCACTTTATTTTATTTTTTATTTTTTTAAAGGTAATATTTTTGTTGAGTAAATGAACAAATTCACCCTTCTTCAGCAGCGAACTCCGGAATCCACACAACTAGGAAAGTGAGAACTAAAAGTTTCGCTCTATGTATGGTTGGTTATAAAACTTAAATTTCATGACTGTCATAAATCTTTCTCTTCTTTTTACTATTATTTAAATGAATAAAGAAATTTTAAGACTGCAGTAACTTAAAATCTCATTCCAGTGAAGAACAAAGTGGAGAAAAAAAAAACAAAACAAAAAAAAAAACATTTTACATAAGTTGCACGTTTATCGTTACGTGAGAACTTCCGTTTCCACATAAAAAAATTTAAAAGAATGGAATGCTCATTTCGTGAAAAATTTGCGATCACGATTTCCTGCATTTGCACCTTATCGGCTTTTGAGAGAGAGTTCCGACTACATCGCTGACGTCACGAAGTGCTAATAATGCACATTTTTTTTTCTCCTATCCGGAGATTCATTTCGCTCTCCCAGTTTTGTAATCGATCATATGTTGACTTAAAGCGAACGTAACCGGAGATGATATGAGCCACTTGCTTGCCAGCCATTGATGAAGATGCATGTGGGTTTACTGCGATAGTGCATTGCGTGTGTTATGCGGATTGTGGATGGAAGCTGCTGTGTATATATATATATATATATATGACCCTCATTTGTTGAGTAAAAAGTGGTTGGTTAATTGCCTTATTAGCTGTTGGCCAATTATCGGGTTACTCTGTTTCGAACGCCGCGAAACTGAACTGTTTTTTTGTCAAAGGTAGTGATTTGTTTGTGGTTTAGCGGCTTTTTCTTTTTTACCAAGTTTTAGTCTCGTGATGAGAAGAACATTTGAGGCCATAGGGGCTCGTCATTAGTGCAGCAGGCGGAGTAGATGCCACAGGGGCCTTACAATCTAAATCAAACCCTCTTCCTATTACGTAACACAGTTCTTTTAATAATTTATCTTTATTGAAAGAAGTGTACGCGTTCTATTCTATTTTAATACTATCCATGACAAAGAAAAAGCATTTGAGAAAATGCAAGTTATGTTTTTCCGTATCTAAGGCATATAAGAGCCATGAGCATGAATGCCCCGAACTAGTCGTCTTTCTCCTTCTATGGGGTTCGATATTTGGCTACTAAGCACAAAAGCCATATTGACGACAAGGCGTTAACTTGGCTTTAAAATAGCTCATGTGGCCCAGTCTTTATGGCGCAGATCTTCCGGCCCTGGCATGGTGTCCTTCACTGCTGGGGACAATTTCTCCAAACGGGTTGTTATTGGTGAACATTTCCGCGCAGTGAGAAATCATTTTTTATCCGCTTTATATTAAATTTTTCCTCACCTGGCACCAGTGGCCATGACACTGGAAATGGTAGACGTGCGAAATGTGAAGGCCCCCGAATCGGGCCCCATCGCGCGTCCGTCGACCTAACCGTTGGGAATTTTCCATGGTTTTCTCCAGGGTTCCCATTAGAAAAAAAAATTGGGGGGGATTTCTCACCCATCCAAAAATTTTGAGTGAGATTTCTGAAAGTTAAGTGAGAACATAAATATTGTTTAACATCATTTTATTTATTTATAGTATAATTTCAATAACACCGATTTTTCCGTCCATTAAAAAAATTTCAGCTTGATCATATGGAAAACTTTCTAAATTGATATTTCCATCAGCTATTCTAATAAGATTGCTTAAATTTGCACTTGAAAGTGCACTGAAATTTGCAATTGAATTGTTAATGGATATTCAAATTTAATGAATATTCAAATTTATTCAAAGAATCACATCCAGTTTAACTAAGCAAAAGAATTATTAACTATAATATTTTATCTAGTATAATAAAATTATATAAAATAACTTAATATTTATATAATATATTTATATAAATATTAAATTATATTATACTACAAAGTTGGTAAGATACAAATATGTGTAAGTTAAAACAGATATAGTTAAGTTCAAATTCTTACTACAGTATAAGCTAGATTATCCGGTGTTTAACCGGAAAATTTCAGCTTCTTTTTTTTTGGGGGGGGGGGGTCTTCTTAAAAGATTAACTCTTACTGTGAACGACAACTAAGCTTAGAACGGAAGGGGGGGTGTCCAAATTTCAAGCTGCCAGAGGTTATCAATAATTCCATGAATAGTGGTGGTATATAAAAAAAACAAACAGATGAAATGCTCTCAAAACTCATATACGATGGGCACACATACAAAAACAAAACATTTTACAGCTGGCAAGCAAGGGAAGAAAAATCAACTCTGCGCCGATAGCATTAATTAATATTCTCTCTCTGCATTCCGATGATTTAACCGTGTTATCTCTGAATAGAAACTCAAGAGAGGAACGGGGGGCGCTTCATTGCGGCCGCGGCACGCACGTTATCCGACAGTAGTACAGTAAAAACAAGTTTTCGTATTTGTAAACTAGCGCTTTTAAACTTTTAAACAGCGTGCGAGAATCTCGCGCAGGTGGCGAATATTTTGCTGAGCGAGAATACCTCGCGCTGCAATATTTTTTTGCGCGAGATTTAAGAAATTTATGCGAGATTCTCGCGGTCTCGCACTCTAGCGGGAACCCTGGTTTTCTCCGAAACTTAGCCTAAATACGGGTAAGGACCCCTTAAAAAGATCCCCACGAAGGACACCCCACCTATCGGCCTAGATCCCTCGTGCAGATAATTGGCCTTAATCCCACAACACAACTCATCTTGAATTTTTTGCAGTCAGATTTTTTACTGTTTTTTTTTTTCCTAATTACGCCGAAATGCAATGCCTAAATGCATTTAACGTTTGTTAATAATTTTTTGGTTATAAAGTTATCATTTAAAAATTATGAAGGACCAGCTATAAAAACATAAACAGTTAAAAAAAAAACAAAAAAACACGTGTTTGAGAGAATGGCTTTTCGATTAGTAATAGAACAAACTTTTTAATATTTTGACTGACATAATTTGTTTTTATAATACTAACATAATTAGGTTAAAAACTACAAAAGTTATATAGTAATTTTGATAATTATTTGTCGTTTAAAAAATACTAAATACTTAAAACTGTGTGCACGTTGGATAAAGTGCTCTATATGTATACTATCTATATTTTTTCAATTTGAACTGGCACTGTTATTTCAGGCCCTACCACTGAAACAGGCCACAGGCCGCCTCTGATTTGAGGAGGTAGTTTGCAAAAAGGAGTTTTCTCATATTTACCCAATTTTCGAGAGACCACGAAATGCATTTTTCTTGGAGATGTAATGGGAATAGGAAAAATAGTCTTTCAACACAGTTTTTGAGGAGGAAAAGGTCTTTTTAGACTACGAACTCTTTTACCATTAGGTAGCTCTCAACGAGACGAATTAAATATGTCAATCTCACTTTCTTTAAAAAATCTTTTCCTTCCTAGTGCCTCATTTATTCGTCAGTTAATTTTAAGGGAAGCGGAAAATCTTAGTCCAGAAAAGAAATGGTCGCTAGAAGGGGTTTGATTTGGTTGCTGTGTGAGACGAGACTTGCCTATTTTTTAATACTGCGCAGGGATTTTTTAACCCATTGAGGCGCAACCCTTTCCCAATGCTCAAAAAAGGGCACCCGTTGCCATCTCTCGACTTAACTACCAGCAAGATGGCGGACGATCGGAACGTTCATCGCGTGCCCCACAGATTAGAGACCCTTTTTTGACGACAGCTGGCTATGCCCGCGCACAGCCAGCTGTCTTTAAAAAAGGGTCTCTAGATCTGTGGCACGCGATGAACGTTTCGATCGTCCGCCATCTTGCTGGTCGTTAAGTCGAGCGATGGCAACGGCTGCCCATTTTTCAGCAGATGTCAGTGCTGTTAAAAAGAATCATGATAATTATTTTACCGGAAATAACGTGCTAAAAAGTAAAGGATTCTCGTGGAGCTATGTCACCCGAACTATTTTTATAGAAATCGGATCTATTCTTTGTAACTGGCCGCAGTCAAAACGTCAGAGTTGGAACACTGCGCGTTAAAGGGTTAATACAGTCAGAGACAAAACAAAGCTTATCCATTGCTGTGCGAGGCTAGACTGTCCTTTATTCAGGGATGAGATTCTTCAGCTCTTTAGCTGATTTCAGCTTTTTGTGAATAAAGAGGAAATCACTTTTTTTGTCTTTGAAAATTCGTCCCTCAACCAACCCTTGTCAAGAAGTGAGGATGCGGCTCCCACTAAAAGCGTCCAAATTACGTAGGTGTCCAACTTACGGGGCTGCATGTGAATGTTTTGAACATGTTCCGATCTCCAGAAAACTGTCCTTTTTAAGGAAGTGCCCAATTTATGGGGGTGTCTTCACTTTGGACGTCTCACTGCATCATCATTTCCCTTTTAATCATTGAAGATTCTTTGTTACATACACCCAGTACGTTCCATCTTTGTCCGCTTAAGTGAACGATTAATTTTATATTCTATTGTAGTTATTATAGTAAGAGAATCTATTATTTGCTGCTTAAAACAATAAATTCAACGATCAAACGAGATTTCGAGGCTCTGGAAAATAAAAATACTGTAATATGAAACAGATAGAACGTTTACTGGCGTTTTAAAAATACTGGGATTTTAAATGCTGTTCTATTTTCAATTTTATTCTCTTCGCATGTGTGACAGACAGCATTTTCGCCCCTTCTATCAGAGGCATCGACATCTAGTGTCGGAAAAGTCCGAACCACGTAATACCTATCCTTAAAGTGACCAGATTTTTGAACATAAAACCGGGGACATGTCCCCGATTTTGAAACAAAACCGGAGAAAACTGGAGACATTTATAATTATTGAAATAATTAACAGTAATTTAATTAAAAAACAATGCTATAATTAAAAATTGTCCCCAATTCCTGTTTTACATTTTGGCAGGGTTTCGGACCCGCCACCAAACCCAAAAAAACCGAATAAAACCCACACAGAAGTGAGTTTTTTGGGTTTTATTAAAAATTATCAAAATTTTTTCTTTCTTCCATTTAAATCATTTGTTGTATGACATTAAATACATATAATATTACCTACATAACTTGGTGCATTATATTAGATAATTATAAAAAAAATTAAACTGGCATATTTATGTTTCCAACTTCAACATAAAGAATAATAATGTTTTAAAAATAATATCTTGAGCTAATTCTATCTGCAAAAATTCACGGACGCACTTCAGCTGAACACGGGCCCAGGTGCGGCGCCCCCGTCTGCCCCCCCCCCCCTCTCGTAGGGCCTGCCTATCCTTCAATATTAATCCACGGACAAACGTTTGGAAGTGGGTGTTCCCCCACAAATAAGTCCGACATCAAAATAAAGACTTTGTGAAAAAACACACATAAAATGATACTTCTAACAAGATCGTATCTTGTTATAAGTATCATTTTATGTGTGTGTTTTTTTTCACAAGATTTTTGTTTATTTTAACGTTTTTAACACCAGTATTTTGAGTGTTCTTTTCGACATCAGTTTTATGTAATGCCGATTCCAGACGCACACTCTTCAAATTGTTAAATGCACATTTTAAATATTTTTAGTGCGGTATTTATTTTTATTTTCTTCTGCGACCGTAAATGCGCGCAGTTCCAAGAGGAAGATTTCTTTATTAAGTATATCTATTCCGAAGAAAAATTTACTTATTTGCAGTTGAATAATTTAAAATGAATTCCGCCATTCATTTTAGGAGAAGTCAATTTACTTTCTTAACCATTGTGTTCAAAACTGTTTACTCGCCGAGGGTCATTTTAAATTGAAAGAACAGGGCGATTGAGTATTCAAATGATCAACGTAATTGCCGCACAGTTTATTTTGCCATGACTTTTGTATTTCATTGAAAGAGAGGGGGGAGAGGAGCCAGTTTTACTTACATCCCCCGATGTTGCGTGAAGTATTTTGCCATTTGTATGTTTTCTTTTAAAGTTTTGGAAATACACTTTCGTTTAAGGGTGTAGTTAAAAGGAACAAAATTTCCATCACGATCTATGCGTACACAAAATTAAAATAAACTAACTGCCAGGGGCTCGAAAAAAATTAATGTTGGATTCTTTCTAACCTGTACTACCCGCCGTAATAAATGAAACAACTAAAAACTTTCTAAACAACTATTTTTTTTTTTTTTTAAAGTTGTTCAACATGGAATTGCGTTTCACAATTTTTGAAGAGTGACACATCCTGCTGCATTTTAGATTTTTCTGAAAGTTTCATAATTGATACAGGTTATCGTTTCTTACAGCGTATAGAAGGGTCGGCATGGTTTAAAACATGGTTTAAACCCAAATGGTCTTTATCCTAAAAAAAAGTTTTTTTTTTTTTAAAGAATAATTTAAAATTCCGAATACTACAGGATATCGAAATCCCCACCGAAATTTCTGATGTCTTTAAACATTATCCTTATAAGTATCAACCCAATAAGTTTTTATATCAATCTAATAGATACATTATTGTGTTATTATTAAAAATTATTAATTAAACTTAAATTATAGGCTGCATTTTTAATTTGTTTCTAAAATAGGTTTTTTTTTTTTAACACCCTTAAAAATATCATTTTGAACAACTTTTCACCATTATTACTGATGAATCCTTAGTGCAAGATTCCATGTAAAATGTAGTAAATAATTAATATTGTACTGATCTCCAGAATTAACACAAATAAAAAACTATTAATGCATTGATAATAAAATTTCGCAGGGGGGGGGGGATCAAACTCGCATGATCCCCTCCACCCCTGGTTGGTTACGGCCTTGCACACAACCTGAGGTAAAGTGGACCTTAGTGATCCGTCCGTAGGTGCGGTCCACCCACATTCAGAAATTTACAAGGGTGCACTCAAAATGCGCACGTGGGAAAGCGATGACGGCTTTCGTCGTATTATTCAATTTAAATCCGCCGCCATTTAAATAATAATTGGGGACAGTTGGGTGCTCTTTTCGTTTCAATTGCCCTCTGCCTGGGTGACGATCTATTTTCGAAAACGGAGCGTGTGTACGCCTTGTGTCCACGCCACGTTTCCGTTACAGACGATAAATCTCTCTTGGCCCGGTGCCAGGTGGGGCGTCTTCTCGGTAGCATCTTTCTGCACTTCTTTTTTCTTTTTAAATGTACTCCAGGAATAGAGAGATTAAGGACCTATAAGTTTCCGATATAATTCATATTTACTTTTCCGGCAAAAAAAAATCCTGGACGAAGATATGCGAATTATATGAATAAATGCAAAGCCTTTGCTAAGACTTTTTTTTCTTGGGAGGGGGGGGGGGGATGTCGATAAATTGCCAAGTCAAATATCGGTTTTTTACAAACTTATTTATTTTTTTATCAACTATATTACTAACTTTTTACTTTTGCCAACTGGATTTGCGTAATTTTGCCATGTGTGCCAGAAACAGAAAGGAAATTATCGTTTTCGTAAAAAATATTTCCACCAATTTTGACCAAGTTTCATAGAATTTTGCAAGTGTTCGGCGAAGGGGGGGGGGGCTATCCCCCGCCCTTTTAGCAAGGACCCTGAATGAATGTAAAGGAGAGTATAAGTTCAGGGGCCGTATTAAGGTCCATGCCGCCCCTAGGCAGAATTAAAATATGCCTCCTCTGCATGCTTCTTTTATCTTTATACCCCCATCAGTGGCGCAGCCAGAAATTTTTCATGGGGGGTGGGGTTATGACTACAGCAACTTACATATATGCATACATGTGTGCAGTGGCGTAGCCAAGGGGGTGATAGGGGTCACAACCCCCCATGAGGAATTTTGCCATACATAATGTATATTCTTCACTTCCTTATCACACACCTATACATATATATGAGTTGAAGCAGTCGCACCCCCCCATGAAAAATTTCTGGCTACGCCACTGGTGTGTGTGATAAGAGAGTGAAGAATATACATTTTGTATGGCAAAAAATTCCTCATGGGGAGGTTGACTCCTTATCCCCCCCTGCTCTGCCACTGATCTCCATGTATATTATTTGTGCCTTCATTTAAAGAAAAAATACTCTAGAGCAGAGCAAGTGGTGCAGAAAATGTTTAGGGTTCTTCAGAACACAATTTGCTTTGTCCAAAATTTCCCAAAAGTCCGAAGTATATTTCCATTCTAGTTTAAGCGACTATCTATCGCTAGCTTCTTTTAATAACAACTGCATTTCTACAAAAAGTAGTTTTCTCGTTTTTTTTTTTTTTTTTTTTTTTTCCCCTTTAAATATACACTCGGGACAAAAATTTCCCCCAGCACTTCTGAATTTACCCCCGAACCTCGTTCGTGCGTTCGGACATATTCTGCACCCCTGGAGCAGAGTTTCTTAAACTTTTTGACGTGGGGGTCCCCATAATATTTACGAAAGTTTTGTGGGATCCCATAAGCATTACGCAAATCCGGCATATGCGTGAGTGAAACTGTCAGTTTCTTAACTTATATAATGTAATGCACACCATTGCAGTTTTAGGTCATTAACTTTAATTTTTAATGCATAGAACAATGTGAAAATTTTCAATAAGTGACAAACTTAAAAATATAGTACAATTATAAAAAATAAATTCAGTTCCTTGGGTCAATTCAAACATGAAGGCTGTTCTTCGAAAAAAAAAGAACTCTGTTTTTAGTTTGGTACACAAATTGAAATAAACTAATAGCACCATGGTCTCCAAAAAATTCCAGATGGTTCTTCATAAGCTGTTTTACACACTACGATAAGCGAAAACGCTGAGGCTTTTGTGAAATTTTCAGAAAAAATTCTTAAACATGGATTAGAGCTGCAAGATTTTTCGAAGAGTAACGCGGTTTGAGAAAATTTCCGATTTTAAAGAATTTTTTTTAAAAGTATTGAAACGGATACAGATTGGCCTGTCTTCGCAGTATGTAATACAGATTGTAAAGAGACAGTTTCAACATTTTGAAGTGCCTGGTATAATTAGTTTATTTGTAATTATGTACGAAAATCACATGATTTTTTCGAATAACACCGTTAATTACAGTCTGTCCATTAAGTGTAGCCCCTTGAAAAGTCATTACAGAGAAAACCCACTTCTAACAGCGTATGTGCGAGGTTTAACTCTCATGGGAACAGTGTGCCTGTTTATTCAGTTCCTACTATTAGTTCGCACTCTCCCTATATTTAAATATCTTGTTCAAATTTTCAATCCTTAATAAAATACTTTTTATTCATCCGCTCAAGTTCAAATACATTTTTATAAACTTGTAGTGGATGGCACCTGATGTTAATACAGTTTTTTCAAATATTAATTCATTAGTTAAATTTAATTCAATTTACATCCTGTTACGTGGGATTAAAAGTGGATGAAAACAATAAACTAAACAAACTGGATTAACGGTATCGACCCTTGCTTCACAAACGGCCCTACATTAATTAATTATATTAATCAATTTAATTTAATTAAAAGTAACTAAAACAAAAATTATCTTTGCTGTTTTATTCTAAGTAGGAATTGCCTTATTTTTATATTACTTGTTTTTTATTATATTATCAAATCTTGGCAAAGTAGTCGACACCGCAGGACAAAGCATTTCTTCAATATTCTTTACATTGGATCTACACTTTGATTTTATGGTGATTAATAACAAAAATGTTGTTAAAGACGAAAATGTCGTAAAATTATTGTAAGTTTAAAAAAAATCGAAATTTCTAAAATTTTTGTCGATAAATCTGTTGCAGGTCTCGCGATCCCAATTGGGGTCGCAAACCACAGTTTAAGAAACTTTGCTCTGGAGGAAAATATTGTATTGACAGAGCCATAGCCATGAAATTCTTCAGAAGTGGTTTAATGTTTCTATGAGGTAGATTTTTTTTTTTAAACACATGTAATTCGTGTTATATTGCGGCGGTGGCATCAATAGTCAGTTGCCTTGGCAAATGATCTATGGCTCCAAAATGACTAGTCTCAACAAAATGAATGTATTCGTAGCAAAATTTTTCCATTGAGGCGGGGGGGGGGAGGTTACGATTACTGCAACTAACATACGTATACATGTGTGTGATAAAGGAGAGAAGAATATATATTTTGTATGGCAAAAAATTCCTCATGAGGGTGGGGGTTGTGACCCCTTATCCTCCCTTCTTGGCTACGCCACTGATTTGTAGGTGTTAAACGCCACGGGCGCCGGCAGAATATTTCCTAGAGGGGAGGGGGGGCAAAAACATCTTCAACGTATGGTTACCATGTTGGAAAGAACAAAAAAGCAAGAGAAAACACTGCATGCAAAAACCCAGGGAGGGGCAAATGCCCCCCTTGCCCTATACTGCCGGTGCCCATGTTCCACGCTTGCGATTCAAAAATAGAAAATGCCGCCTTTGGCCGCGGCCTACTTAGAAATTAGAAATATTTAGGCCTATTTAGAAATATTGCCCGGAGTAAGCAATGAAAATACATTAAAAAAGTGCCTCGAGATATGAGTGTCCCCACAACGAATTTTTTTGATGTACTATTCGTTAATAAGAGATACGAATTAAAATTCGGTAGGGATGGACATGAGAAATCTCGCAACTTCTCGCGTTCTCGTCTTGCATGCGAGACGAGAATAATGTATACCTCTCATTTTTGATACATCTGCGTAAAGTTTACCAAAACTTAATTAAAAGTGCTAATACTTGCCACAAAATGCCGGAGAATGAAAAAGTTGTACACTTACAGGAGCAATGTACGGGTTTCCAAATAGCGCGTGGCCACAGGAATAATGTTGCCAGATGTTGTTCAGCAAAAGACGCCGAACTCACTTAATTTTCTTTAAAAAAAGTAGTTGAATTCAGCGACAAATCTCTTAAATTGATAAGTGATCATTTAGCTCCAAATCTACCATTACTTAAAAGAGAGACAAAAACGTTAATTTGTATTGAATTAATTATGGATCGTTTGAAACCATCTATACGATGGTTTTTTGTAGACGAACATTTCTATATATAAGCCCTTTGACACCCATGCTGCTATTTCCAAATACGTACGTATTAGAGATGAGACGGGCTTGGCCCGAGCCCGAAAGCCCGAGCCCGAGCCCGGGCCCGACTCGTGAAAAATTTCTTCTTTGTTGAACATACTCCTTGAAACAGATTTTAAAAAGTGATTCATGGGATAAATAGACGTACTTATTTCAAAAAATAGCGGCACGGGGGACTAGAAGGTGTGTGAAGCTCCAAAATTTATTGTATCCTCTTAATGAAGTAGTTAATTTTATTTGTCTTTAGCTGAAATTTCGGGCTCGGGCGGGCTCGGGCTCCAACTTTAATAATATTGCTCGGGCGGGCTCGGATTAAGTCTTCGGGCTCGGGCTTCAAAAAATGAGCCCGAACTCATCTCTAGTACGTATACACCAACATTTAGTGTAAATTTGTATTTTCATATTTAATATGAAATGAACTGTATAACTGTGAGAGAATTATTGTTATTTACTGGGTTAACATAAACAGATGTCTTCAGGGGTGCACAGAATGTTTAGGGCCCAGTATCTTCTTAGAACGCATCCCCCCCCCCCCTTCGAAAAACACCCCAAAACTTTAACAGATTTTCATTCTAGTTTAAGGGGTCATAGAAGGATTAAGAATTCAAAAAATCGATTTTTGAATTTTAATTTCATTTCAAACCTTGGTTACCCCTGAGCACTTTTTCCCGAATTTCATCCAATAAATCCAATTGGAACCGGAGATACACCTTAAAACGTTTTGTGAAAGCTTTATGTTTGAACGCAATAAGGTAACTTTAAACTGTCTTTTCTCAAAAGGCATTTTTTACCAACTCTCCGTAAGAAAAGAAAATTTCTATGATTCATATTTTCGCGAAATTTTGTATAGTTATAACTGGTATCTGCATCTAGAGAATGAATTAATATTAAAAGTGAGAGTAAGACTTTTGAAAATTTTAACAAAAATAGAAGAGGAAAAGTAAATTTTTTTTTCAAATTGCAATTTATAATACAGTTTAAAAATTCTCACATTAAATTTTTTTTTCTAAAATATTAATTCATTCTGTAAATACTGATACCAGTTATAACTACACAAATTTTCCTGAAGATACGAATAATAGAAATTTTGTTATCGTGGGGATAGTTCGTAAAAATACGTTTTGAGAAAACGCAGTTTAGTTACCTTATTGAGTTTAAAATATGCTTTCATGAAACAGTTTTATGTGTATATCCGATTCCAGTTGGATCTATTGCATGAAATTGGGGTCAAAATGCTCATAGTAACTGAAGTTTCAAATGGTCATAGCAACTGAAGTTTCAAGTCCTCCTATGACCTATTAAGTGAATATAGTTACTATATTTAAACTATCGAAAAAAAATTCTGTTCATTGAATGAGAAAATAAACTTTCACTGTCAGTGTGTCTGCCTGCAGGGGCGTAGCCAGAAATTTTTCATGGGGGGGGTTACGACTAGTGCAACTCACATATAAGTATACATGTGTGTGATAAAGGAGTGAAGACTATACATTTTGTATGGCAAAAAATTCCTCATGAGGGGGGGTTATGACCCCCCTAACCCCCCCCGTGGCTACGCCCCTGTCTGCCTGACAAACATTAGCCACACAAGAATTAACCAAATTTGATACTCAGGAAATTCTAAACATGAAGTTGTGCACTTCGAAGCGATTTTTTTTTTTTTTCAAAATTCGACCTAGAATTTTTTTTTTTTTTTTTTTTTTTTTTTTTTGCGATTTTTGACATTTTTTCTCACCTTAATGCGTAATAACGGCGGTTATTACGCTTGCAGGGAAAACAGCATTTGCATCATCCGATAGAGGAGAAAATTTTCTTTTAAAAGCAGTTTGTTCTGAATATGTGACGTATCTCATTTTTCCGTAATTAAAAAAAATGTACAAATATGCATTTAATATAAATATGAGACCATTATGGAAATAATTTTTAGTTTTTAATATATGACATTTTTTTGAGCAAACAAGTATGAATTCATAGCGTGTGTATTCAGTTAGTTCACTGAACACATTTTTGCTGGAATTTTTGATTTCTTCTAATTTTTATTGCTAAATGAAAATAAATACAGGACTATTAAAAATAGTAATTAGAACTAAACAAAGTACAATTAGACTGTATTACTTTTGTTTTATGAGAGTTATTAGGTGTTCATTTTAATTTTTCAATTTTGAAGTTTTTTCATGATTTTTTTTTTTGGAAAACTGCATGCTGAAATTAAAAAAAAATTAATTTGAACCCATTTTAAAAAATTAAGCATTTCAGGGTTGAAAATAAATTTCTTCTGCCACGTCCGTGCTGCTTCTTAGTAGCTGCGTACGTTGTACTGTTGTTGTACTTTTCCTGCATGCACACGTTCTTTGTCATAAAAACCCATTTACAGGCTAGCAGGAGCACTCATTTAATAAAGCGGCTTCCTTTTTTACTTGTCGAGAACTTATGCCGTTTTTTTTAAGCGTCTTTTATCTTTCATTCTCGCTTAAAAAAAAAAAAAAAAAGGCAAATCCCGTCAAAACAAACTGCAGTCTTTTAGATGATCCCCCCGGCTTATTGTGCTTGCGACTTCTTTCGTAATTTTTTAAAAGCTACACTCGGGCCTTCGCTTTAATGAGATTCCACTGGGTAAGGAGGGATTAAAAAAAAAAAAAAACTGTGTGCGCGTGTAGTAAGAGAGCGGAGAGGGTGGAAAAGATTTTCCTTCCACCAACGTGCTTTAAATGCAGTTATTGATCGTAAAAGACCGACTCTGATTTTATCGATCTCTACAAACGAATCGGAGCATGAGTTATTCTTGAAAGGAATCTGTTTTTAGTTCCCTCCTCCGTACTTTATAATATGCGTAGGTTCGCAAACCCCGGTCTCCTATTTATTTATTTAACCCTTTAAACGCGCAGTGTTCCCGCTCTGGGAACACCAAACTCCGAAGTTTTGACTGTTGCTAGTCACGAAGATTAGATTGGATTTCTATAAAAATAGTTGCGGGTAACAGAGCTCCACGAGAATCCTTTACTTTTTAGCACGTCATTTCCCGTAAAAAAGAGTCACGATTATTTTTAACAGCACTGACATCTGCTGACAAAATGGAAGAATGCGAGAACAGCTGGATAGATTGCCCAATGCTGAAAAAAGGGCAGTCGTTTCAATCGCTCGACTTAACTGGCAGCAAGAGGGCGGACGATCGAAACGTTCATCGCGTGCCACAGATCGAGAGACCCTTTTTTGACGACAGCTGGCTGTGCCCAGGGTTGGGCGGTATTTATCGTCTGATGGTATTTATCGGTTTTTAATATGGTTTTTACCGTCTTTGGAAAAACATGTTTTTACCAGGGTTTTTACAACCTTTGAGAAAAACTTATTAGTTTGACTATTTTTTGTCACTTTTTTGAAGATTTATCTCTCCGCCAATGGCTGAGAGGTTCTGCTCTCGAAATGGGGGTGGGAGGTGCCAGGTTCCTGCCTGTTAATCTAGCTGTTTGGAGTTTTCCGTGTTTTTTTTTTTTTTTTTTTCCAGAAACCACACATAAATACTGGCTAGGATCTCTTAGAAATAGGAAGGTATTCCCCTATAGGACTGGGACCCTAGTGCAGTCAATCGGCCTTAATCCACAAGCAAACAATGAAGATTATCTGCTATTTTTTCATTTTCTCAGGGATAAAAGTTCAGGAGATTTAATATCACTATTTCCATTTCCATATAACAATATTCACCTAATCCAGTGTCTGATTTGGTAAGTAAAAGAATGCTATATGAAAATAGTTCATTTTGAGGAATATAATAAACACAGAAAACTTTCATCCATGTTTTCATCTTACAAGAATTCAAATTTATAGATAATGTACATTTATCATTATGAAACTTATTAAAACTATTATTATGAGAAGGCACATTGCAATATTTATTACAATTATGTAATGCAGGCTAGTTTAATAATTTTTACTTAAAGGAAAATTGTAAATATACTTTTATTACACTGAACTTATCTTAACCATTTTAATGAAAACCAAATGCTTACAAATATTACTTATTGCATAATGTAGTTTGCACAATCACATAATGTAGTTTGCATTATCAAGATGTCCTGAGAGATGATATATCTACATCAATTACATGAAAATACAGTTTTATAAATAGCATTAATATACAGTTTATGACTCTGGGAGTTTTTTGTATTATTAGGTTTTTACCCCTTTTCCCCAGGTTTTTACCGGTAAAAACCTAGTTTTTACCATGCCCTGGTAAAAACCAGTTTTTACCGGTAAAAAGCCAACCCTGGCTGTGCCGCACAGGTTTTCTTTCTATATGCAATGTATAAAGTTTTGCATCCTAAGACGGTGTTTCTAGCCCAACCTTTTCCATCTGTAGACCGTTATCAACCTAAAAAAAAAAAAAAAAAAAAAAAAAAAAAGGCTTAAATGAAATTGAAAATAAGTATACCGATAGGTGGCTGAAAATATTTCATTGTTTCGAATTCATGTATGCTTATGATGTCTCTTTCGATGTGTGCATATTGTTCATGTACTTAGGCCATTGTTTGTGGAAAGTAGTTGAAAAGGTTTAAATAATCCGGTAAAGGACGTTATATTTATATATTTTTGTTTTTTTCGTGGGCCAGCGGCCAAGTCCCGCTAGCCAGCGATTGAGAAACACTGTTCTTAGGTATCCGGTGATTGGCAAATCAAGGAGAGCGTGCCACCCTAGACGAACTAAGTTTACACTACAGAAGATTGGCTTATTTCAGGGGTTCCCAAACTTTTTTCAGACGCGGCACCCTTGACAGGCCAAAAACATTTCGGGGCACCCTTCTCAGGCTGAAAACGTTTCGAGGTAGGTTACCTTTAGAGCAATATGAATATGAAGGTTAGAATGAGACAGTTTGGATATATTTTTTGTTTCTTTTATGGTTATAGGGCTAGGCTAACTGTTAAACTCGCTTGGAAAAAGGAAATATGTAAAATTTTGCCCCCCCCCCCTCCAATCTCAGGATCCTCCTGTAAAGGAGAGGCTACTGGACATTGAACTCTCTCAAACTTGACTAAAATATTTTTGCTTTGCCCACTTGATCATCGGCTTGGAAAACTTTTTGGTGGGATATCGGTTCAGAGGAATTTTTTTTATTATACTCCCCCAAAATGATTATCTTGATTATCTCCATGGCACCCCTGGCATACGCTCGCGGCACCCCAGGGTGCCGCGGCACGCAGTTTGGGAGCCTCTGGCTTATTTTGTAAATTCAAATGAATTTACAAGGGGGAAAAAAAAAATTTGTGCCCTTTTCCGAATTTTGGTTAGGATACACCAATGTATCTGGTGAAGGTGTTTTTGAACGAAATTTATTATGATTTTATTCATAATGGATTCAATCCAATACCATACACACAATCGCAGACACACACAAATCTTTTTTTCAATTCGAATTGTGAATTTGTGGAAATATTCCAGCTACAATTTTAAAATTACAGGTACGTAGCGCCAAGCATTATGCAATCTTTTTGCTACATTTCATGCATGTTATTTTTCAAATTTCTAATTATTTCATTAAATCAGTTATTTTTTATCAAATATCTTGTATAAACTTTTTTTAAATACTTATATTTTTAGGATACACTTTTCAAATTATAATTAGCTGAAATAAAATAGAAATGCAGTTTTACTTGGTTTTTGACATGATGTTAAAAAACATGGTAACATTTGGTAAAAACAATCATGCGTCAACATCTTGCAGAACAGCTTTAGTACTACCCATCTGCCTTTTTTTCTTTTTTTGCTAAACCTGCACCAAGTACAGTGTTTGGAAAAAGGCTTACTTTTCAGATTCTTGATGCTTCTCCGTGTTTCAGAACAGCAGCCATCTTGTTTCCAAACCAAAAAAAAAAACCAAAAAACAAAAAACATATTTAAAACTATTATTCACGATTACTTTGATATTATTATTTAAGTGCACATAAAGGTAAATGTATGTGATTTGCTTGCTGAGGACTCTTTTTTGTGTGTGTGTGTGTGTGTGTCAGTCAGTGTCAGTAAAGCAGGCTGCCACTCTTAAACAGATATATCTGACCTGCCGTTTGCATAATAAAGTCAAAATTAAAATTTTTATTAGAGGTAGCGGGAGGGGGGGCAATTGGTTGAACTATTGCGTATGGATGTATTTTTACTGGTGAAAGACAGTCAGATATCAGCTCTTTGGACAAGGCACAAGACAGCGGTCCTATCGAATTTGCGAATATCGAATCGAATGCATAATTTTTAACATTACAAGTTACATTAAATTAAAAATTTTGAATATTTGTGATGAAATCAAGTAAATAATCAGAAATTTTACTCTTGAGAGATAACTTTAGTAGTTATTATGATTACATAAAAGGAAGTTTTGGGAGCCCCTAAAAATCGGGAACCCAGGACCCGTGCACCGAATGCCCCCCCCCCCCCCGTAAACCAGTCCCTGGGTTCATACGCTCCTTAAATACTCCTTAAATGTCATTTTGTAAAATGAGTATGAACCCTGTGTGACGAACTGAGTCGGGCAGTGAGTGGGCCGCTTCAAACTTGCCAACACTGGAAAAGAAATAAACCCTGGTATATGGGCATCCCACGAGAACCATTTCTGACAGGTAGTGCACTTGAATCTGAATCCTCTCGCAATGCTATATGCTTTCGTGGATTTGGCGGAACGGCGTCCAAGAACGTTCATAATAGCATCCGGTCTTTTAATTTACACACTTAACATTCGCATTCCACGGCTGCTTGAGTTGGGCCTTGGCATCTCGGGGTCTCCTCCCAGTGGCACTCGAATAACCTCTGGACATAAAGGAGCGAGAACAGAAATGAGGTTTCAGCGCTTTAAATAATCGTTATTATTATTATTATTTATTTGAATCGGGGTGACTGACCCTGGGCGTGTCTGCGACTTGGGTTGTCACTTGACTGTCATTCTGGAGATGGATGGGTCGCCGCAAATGGCCGAGCGGTTTTTTTTCCCGACTTCGGGCCCCGCCATGGCCGAGTGGGTAAAGCCGCCGAAGATGGTAGACGGTTGAGTTGTGAAAGTCCCGCGGCTGTGGACCTAACGGTCTGGAGTTTGTGTCGGTTTTCTCCAGGCGTAAAGTGAATACGCGTTAGAGCTTCTTAAAAAGTCCTCCGACAAAGGCATCCCTCGTGGTGGGCAGATAGCCCATGCGTATCTTTGACTTAACAACACAAACTTCCAGACTTCGGAAAGATTACAATCAACTGCAACCGCTTAAAATTTCGCGTACATTGTTAGTGTACCGGAGTCTTTGAAGTGCTTTGTCCATGGATCAATACTTTAGCATAACTATCTCCACAGTAAAAAAAGTCAGACGCATGTACGTCCATGGGGGGGGGGGCAAGGTAGGGCACTTGCCCCGCCCCTAGAGTTTTAGGTTAGTGTTTCATGATGTAAACAAATCACAAAAACAGAACTAAATTTGTTAAAAGTTTGAAATTTGAGCTCCCCCCCCCCCTAGAAAATTTTTTTGAAGTTTGCCCCCCCCCCCCAGAAAAATTCCTATGGGCGCCCATGGTCAGACCTCAGGGGACTTTCACCTCAGGGGACCTCGGGGAGGGGGCAAAGATACGCACTAACACTAACTCCGGGAGCTAACGCAAGTGCGCATGTACAGTAGACCCCCCCCCCCCCCCCCCAATAACACGGATTAGTAGAACACGGCGAAAAAATTGCGATCGTTTTCGTATAACACACTGAAAGAGACTCGTACAGCACGGTATAACGAAAGGCACGTTCGGATTGTATTACGTTTCGGCTCCTGTAATTAATATATAACTTTTGAATGGCAACACTCAACATCATTGTGTTTCCAAGGAGTGCCAATAAGTTTTGCCGCGATTATGCAGTGCAATTTGCATTCCAGGTTGAGTATAGCTCAGGTTTCGTACAACACCAATTCATATAGCATGGAACGTATTTACCGTGTTATGGGGGGGGGGTACTGTATTTTCCGATCTGCTAATATAAAAAGGAATCTCCTGGCGGAAAATTAATTGCTTATTCGTATCAATGACACTACACATTTAATTTTGTCCACTTTAAGTAATGAACTTCATATTCTATTTTTTAACATCACTATAGTTTTCGTGGTAACGGGATCCGTTGTTGGCCATTTAAGCTGTAAAGTTCAACAATCCAATGAAACTGAATTCATTTCTACAGTCATTAGACTCGGAAAATGAAAATAAGTAAATATAAAACGAATATACCATTACCTTACTGGCTTTTTAAAAAGACTGAATTTTCATGCAAATTTAAATATTTTCAATTTTATTTCCTTCGCATGTGGGACGTCATTTCTACGTAGAACATTATTTGCTATATCTCGGGCAAATCCATCCGGAGCCCACGTAAGCACTTGCATTGGCCTCCTGCGTTAATTAGCCCTTTTGTGGCTGTTTTTTTTTTTTTTTTTTTTAACTTTAGCTCTGCAGATGATTCCTACCTTAAGTATTGATCCATGAAATCTATATGATCCATTAAAAAGTAATAACGGATTTTTAATGACAAATCAGCTGTGCTTAAAACGATGGGTTCATATTTCTTACATTTCAAAGCAAAAATTTCATGGATTATTGATTTTTTCTTTTAAGAAAAATACGTGAAAGAGAGGAGAGTGGCCGCCTACTTTTCTTGTCGGGCGGAATTTAAACTGCTCTAATATTGGTGTTTAGGTATTCGTGTGTGCTAAACATCGATGAAAATTTCGCTGTAAAACATTTTTCTCTTTTCGAAATAGAGGATATGTGAAAATAATGTTTTGAATCGTACCCTCCATAGATTACGGATTTAAGAAAATTCTGACTAATCCAGTCCCCCACGTTGTCGCAAACCTCACGTACATACCAAATTTGGTAGTGTGCTATCTACATCAGTAGCTTTGGTTAAGCGAAATGTTGACATATGAAAAAAAACATTACTTTCCTGCCCCCCAAATATAGACCTGTTCTATTGGCACATTCAGAGGGGGCACGTGCCTCTCTCGCTTACGAAATAAATTTACCGTTTGGTGGACTGATTTATTTTGAAAATTCAAATTAATTTACAAGAAAAAGGGAAACAACGAATTCTGTGTTTTCTCCAGAATTTTTTCGTGGATCCGCCAATGACTTCTAAATATTGTTAAGATTGAAATACAAATATAGACTCCATATTTGGGATGATTCAAAAATATTAAGTTGTGAAAAATGGGTTTTGACAGTTTCAAAGTAAATCTGCACAAAAGGGTATGGGAGAAGGAATACATAGATGTTAATTTGTCAAATACTGAGGACATTATAATATGGAATATTTACTTTACGGGATTTTTTTTTTTTTAATACTGGGTTTCTACAGACCTGGAAAGTCAGGGATTTGGGAAAAAAGTCAGGGAAATTTGAAGAAAGGTCTGGGAAATACAAGAATATTTGAATTTTGCGGCAAAATCAAGAAAATACTTCCTGTTTGAACCTAATTGTAGAAATTGTTTTATTTTCATTTTCTTATTTAACCTTATAAATAATTGTAAAATGTGTCCTTTATTAACATATGTTCAGTTGAAATATTCTTAATTTTATCCTAAATTATTATCAAACATGGTTTTTGTTAGAATCCAGTGATGTCAAATAATATTTCAGTGTAGATTGATTTTATTATTATTATTTGTAAAAAAAGGTGCAAAATATATAAATATTAATTAAAGGATGTAATATTAAAAATAGAAGCGCAAATTCAGGAAAGCACACTAGATAAAAAGTCAGGGAAGAGCATGATAGATGCCAGGGAAAGTCAGGGAAGCAAAAGCTGTGAAATCTGTAGAAACCCTGTATTAGAAATTTTTCTATTGCCAAAACCAAACAAACGTCGGAGCAGTGATACAAACCAACATTATTTCAATTGAAGAATGCCTGTCTCTAGAGATTGTCATAAATCCACAAGTTCTCTCTAAATTATCAAGTTTTTTTTTTTCTTTCTTTAAATCGCAGTTCTCTTATTTTTGCCACAGAAAACAATAAACCGGGGAGCCTACCCTGCTTGGCGACTTTTATCTGTGTCATAAAACCTGGTCTTAGAAGAAAGATTTTCATGTTCTGCCCATAAAAAACAAGGAGATGGGCGTCCACTTAACTGACCTTTCAGGTTCACGCGCACTTATCTGCTTGCTGTCGACGGTCAAATCGGAAACAAAATAAAAATAATATAAATGGCGACCGGTAATTTTTTTTTTTTTCGGTCGATGACTCGGCGTGCTGCTCCCGGAAAGGTCGAGAAGGTAACAGACGATGTTGCTAGTGCCGTCTCGACCGGTTGGTGTGCGAACGGCATCGCTTGACTGGCCCCTTCCGATTGTTTGGTTTGTTTTACGCAGTAAATCAAAATAAGTGCTGAAGCGAACGTTTGTTTGTTGCATCAATACGCTGGTGTACAGGTAGGAGTGGTCGCCGCTTATTCCGGTCACATCGGTGCGGATTGAAATGGACCGGAATAACCGAAATCCGAATAATTAAACGGCGGGGACTCAAGTAAAAGTGAGAAAATTTAAGAAAACAGTCTATGAATTAAATCAAAAATGTGAACTATAGTCGTCAAGAGTTTAACGTATGCACATATTTATTAAAGAATCGAGAAGTGAACAAGCGAAATAATAGGTATGTACATTTATTTAAAAAAACATTTCAACTTCTTGGAGGGGTGGGGAGGGAATCCGAAATTAAAGGCTGTTTTAGGGGCTTAGCAAATTTAATCTCACTCACTTAATGTTCAAAAGAGGTGATGTGATCATTTACTTTGTTCTCCTCAAATGCTTTATGTAAAAAGTCTATACCGTTCAGCAAATCTACTATTGTGACACGTAACCGGTTCAGGTGCACACAGTCGTCATCATCATCGGGTGCAAAGGCGCAGAGAGCCAAGTCGGGGCCCCGGGGATAAAATCTTTGGGGTCCCTTTGCTATCCAGAAATCCTTTTGATGTATTAGATCAATCATTTATTCTTTATTAAAATTATTAATCATTTAAAGAAACTTTACAATAATAATAGGAAAATAATTAATAGAATTAAAATTATTAATTTAAAAGAGTATTATACTTTAATAAACACCCGTGCTCTAAAAAATACCAACATTTTGTTTTGAAGGTTTCGTCACCTCCATAGAGAAACTGTATTTGAAACGTTAACATTTTTGCATGGCATGTTTCCCCAGTATTGAAAAAAATTAATATTTTAATTCATACTTCCATGCAAGCAGGCAGCCAAAAAAATTTCAGGAGGCCAAAAAGTGGAAATTTCAAAATTCCTCATAGAAAGTCTTGATCTTTAACATTTTGTTAAGGAAAATTCAAAATTTCGGAGGTTGGGTGGGCCCATAGTCTCTCCTCTGGCTATACCCTTTCTTCCACTATTTAACAATGTGTCTCGGAAAAAAAATGATTTCTTGTTAAATAAATCTTTTCTACTTTTAGTCATGGCAAACCGTTGAATAACACCGTCAATGTCTACTTTTCTTGCAAAAGAAGACTCAATCAGAAACACTCCTCGTTTTTGTCAAGTTGGTGGTTTATGCTCTAGCTGGCTTTTTGTAATTTCATTCAAAAATTAATTTGAAACATCCGGGGACATAATCTGAATTTGGACTTTTTTTTTTTTTTTTACAAAATTGACAACACACAATTAAGTATTATATAAACAGCAAAATCAGGGCCCCTTCACAAGCTGTGGCCGCGGGGATTTTCCCCCTGCTTCTCCCCCTCCCTCTCTGCGCCACTGATCAGGTGTACCATTGGGAGTAAGAGTGATCATTATTTTTATTCAAATTCTGTAAAGTGTACTAACAATTATTTTGACTGAATTACCGTAACACCTCCACACAAATATGAGTCATCTTTGACTGGCTTTCACTTCGACCCAAAAGCTGATTGCAAAAATTTTGCCTTATCTCCAAAGATAACTTTGCCCGGATAAACCGGCACTCACTACCAAGGTAACCGGCGGAAAAACCAGTGTAATTTGGCTATTTCGTTCTGCTCCTGCAGATTTTCACCAGAATAAGCGGCTCACCGGATAAACCACTGACACCGGATAAACCGTTTGTGGGTGGAATTATTTAAGGGAATTTAAGGACCAGACGGGGATGCACGACAAAAGCTAACCCGTGAAACCACAAAACCATGCCCCAAACACAATGGGGAGACTTTTCTCCGCAATACAGCAAGAAGATACTGAAAAGTACATTGAATTGGCATTCTTAGTGTATGAGAACGGACTCGCATGAGAGTGTGAGTTGGCCTTTATAGGTAGAGTGGATTGCGCCAAATTGATTGCTCAAAAATCCTAGTTTTTCATCATTTTCAGGTAGATCTTTTCAGTGCAAGAACACTTCACAAGTATAGGAATGCCCATAACAGATTATCTGGCTGTGCTGTTAAACGTGGAAAGTAGATATTCATTCTTTTTGTTCTCGCACTCTGTTTTACTAACGAGAGGTAGATTTCAGTGTATTTAAACTTCGAGCTTTAAAAAGCATCCACGAGATCAGTTCCTCCCATATTGCATTCACAAAATAAATTGCTGTATTGGATAAATAAAGAACCTGCACGGGCAACTGCGTACGTACAATAAATTACACTTGCTTTTGTTGGTTTGGTGTTGAATTCGACGCGTGAACAGGCATTTCCTGCCCCAGCATTGGAACTGGATTGGCGCAGTTTCCACCTTCATTCGGATGATCATCACGTCTAAAGTTTATTTTTTATTTTAGTTCTCTATCTCAGACTTCCTCCTGTAAATTTCGCCGGGTCGTGTGCCGAATTTTAATTCGTCGGGCTCATCCTGATCGGTCCGGTCTTTTAAGTCATTCCATTGGCTCGGTTATATGTTCGAAATTTCTGCGCCATTTTGTTGTCAATCTGGTTCCTATTTTCTTGTTGGAGGAAAACACTCCATGTTTAGGACGACGCTGTTAGCAAATACTTGCCACAAAAAAATGTCTGCGCGTTAACGTTTCAAACAAGAACATCTGAATGAAAACATCTACTCAATTTATTATAAATCGAACTGCTTAAATAAAAAAAAAAAAAAAAATGTTGAATAAAAACGCAACTAATCCTGAAGATGGTGTCAGTATATTTTTTGTGTACTTTTTCTTTTTGCACTTTTCTCCCATCGGAAAGCCAGCATGCAGAGCAACTTGAGCGGAATGCTCAATTTAAACATTTAAAGCTCCATGGCTCAGAACAAAAGAAAATTGTTTATTTTAATCTCTTGAAAAATGTCATACTGCGTAATCTCGAGGAGTTGTTAAAAATCCTACAAATTGGGAAGTTATTTTGAAACGACGTATGTTTTGGGCCAGTTTGTCAATATCATTATACAGGGTGAATCTAAACTCTTGGACAAAACTTTAAGGGGTGATAGGGCACATAATAAGGAGCCAGAATCCCATAGCAATGTGGGGTCAAAAACTCAGTTTTCACTTACCTGGTAATAATCACTTTGTGAAAAGTATTGACGTGTTCGTCTAATTTCTTAACCAAGTTTCATAAACAATAGGCTCGTCTCCAAAAATTTCATCCGTGAAATAAAATAGCATTTTGAAGCTGTGAATTTTAGTCTTCTGTTTTCGGAGAAAAATACGTTAGTTTCTGACGGACAATGGTCGGAAAGTGCACTGTTGTTTCAGCACTTTTTCCAAAGTGATTATGAACAGCTACATGAAGACGATGTTGCCGACCCCACATTGCTATGTGATTCTTATTTCTTATTATGTGCCCTATCACCTCTTAAAGTTTTGTCCAAGAGTTTAGATTCACCCTAATTTTTAATTTACGACAACGTGTTCTCGACTGCCGTCAAAAAATAAAAATAAAAATTCCAGTTAGTTTACTCGGTTAGTTTTCGAATGGAGTAATATTATAACTTACGGCGACGTTGTAATTTTTTTTTTCTTTACATAGTAACCGTTAGAGGAACGTGATCTTGACGTTAAAAAACGTTTCATTGTCCGATGTAATTCAGGGATCGATGCCGGCAAAATTTGTGTCCCAAAAATACAATCGATTAAAACACCTTTCAATGGCACTTTACCGTATATTTTAATTTATTTTTTAAATTACTTTAGGTCAAAAAATAACTTTTCACAAAAATTGCTATAAAAATCACAAAAATGATGCTGAAATTCACAAAAAGAGTTTTCACAAAAAAATGGGACCCTGGAAAAAAAATTCCTGGATCGACCCTTGCAGTTTAAATTTCGAGACATAGCCCGCTTAATCAAACTGATATGCGCGTATTGGCCGACAGTGCTTTAAGCCTATTTGACCCCCATTTTCTTTCCAAGACCCAACAAAAATTACCGGGGAGTAAAGAGCTATCGATAAACGGCGGTGACGTCACGGTTCCTGGGGGCGAGTGGAAGTGGCTTCCGTCTGTCTTCTCATCAAGGGTGGAGAAATCTTTGCAGTGGTATTTATTCACTCTGAGAGATGAGAGCCGATTGTTCACACATCTCTCGTGTCTTGAGCAATGCGATAAGCTATCGCTTTGCATTCCATCCCCTCCCCCCCTCCTTTTGGAAATCTATATTTGCCCACTTGATAGTTAACCCTTTAACGCGCAGTGTTCCCGCTCTGGGAACACCAAACTCTGACGTTTTGACTGTTGCCAGTCACGAAGAATAGATTGGATTTCTATAAAAATAGTGGCGGGTGACATAGATCCATGAGAATCCTTTACTTTTTAGCACGTCCTTTCCCCTAAACAAAATGGTCACGATTCTTTTTAACAGCACTGACATCGGCTGAAAAATGGAAGAATGCGAGAAACAGCTGGATAGATTGCCCAATACTGAAAAAAGGGCAGCCGTTGCCATTGCTCGACTTAACGACCAGCAAGAGAGCACGCGATGAACGTTTCGATCTTCCGCCATCTTGCTGGTCGTTAAGTCGAGCGATGGTTGCAACGGCTGCCCATTTTTCAGCATTGGGAAAGGGTTGAGCCTCCAAGGGTTAACCTTTCGAAGCGCAACTATTTCCTCATGCTGAAAAAAAGGGCAGCCGTTGCCATCACTCGGTTTAACGACCAGCAAGATGGCGGTCGATCGATTCGTTCATCGCGTGCCACAGATCTGGAGACCCTCTCGGGAGTTTTCTCTGCAAACCGTCAAGCATTTCTTTTTTGGATCGCGAATAACACTGAACAGTTTTTTGTGCCATGATATTGCAATGATTGCAGGTTAGTACGCAAGCTTTACGTCAAGAGTCAAATAATTTTTTTTTTTTTTTTTTTTTTAGAAACAATATATATGTTATTACGCTTTTTGTGTTTTTTAATCGTTTTGGACTTTTTTTAATCTTCGAATAATGTAAAAGTTTTATCTTGAAGTGGTTGCCGGTAATTGTTAGAGTCGGGGATCAGTGTAACTGTATAGTAGTAGGATTGTAGCCGGGGGAGGGGGGGGGGAGGATATCTCGCTCTTTTTGTTCTGTTCTATTCCCCCCCCCTTTATTTGAGATTCTGAAGTTGGCAGCTATGTTGCAAAAACTGTGTCATAGCAACACTGTAGCAAATTTTAAGTGTTCGAAAGAAAGTGGATTCTGTCTCCCTAATTCTTCGCCAAATTAACTTAAAATAACGACGAAGGCGGACAACATCTAATTTCGACGTCTTCCTCCCCCCCCCCCCCCCCCTTTCCTCTCTCGACTTCTAAATATCTCTTCATCAGAGAGAATTTAATCGGAACCTTTTAATCCTGTTAGTGTCCCCGGTTCCGAAAAAGAGAGGCAGGCAGGCGACTCCGTTAATTGGAATTATTTTTAGGCGTCTTCTCCGGTGACGATTTAATTTAGTTACAGTTTTATGTCGTAGATCGCGTAGTGTTTCCGCAGCTTTTTGCGATGTTTACGAGTTTTGCTTGTAATTCTTTTTTTTGATGTGTTAAAGTTTTCACGTTTCGCTTATTTTTAACACTTTCCCATAATGCAGTTGGAAAGCGTTTGTGATTTCGGGTCGTCTGTCCGTCCTATTAATTTTCGGCCAGTATGCAGGCCCTAATTATCGCACGGGCAAAAGGGGCATATGCCCCAGGCCCCCCGATTTTGAGGGGTCCTTAATTATTACAGTACGTGAATTTAGTTTCTTTTTTTGTTTTTGTATTTTTCAATGTAGTAATGCCTAATTTTTTTCGGTTATGAATTTACAAGTCACAAATACTCAAATTTTTTTTTCTTAATTCTACTTCTCCATACAAAAAATATCGCAGCAGATGAACGATTTCTGCAAAAAGAAGTGGCAACTAGGACGGCTGCTAGATTTTAAGTGATTACTCGGCAAGTTGCCGGACCCACTGAAGTTTTTTAGGTTCTGGCTACCCAGCAAGAACAAGGCACCCACAAATAGAAATTTTGCCGATTGTGGTTAATATTATGAAAAGTCAGGCTTTTAGTTGTATTTTTTAAATCTTTATTTTTAATTAAGCTTATTTCATAATGTTGGTGTTTCATATGCTTGTAATGTTCATAAAAATTCTCATTTATCTAATATTAGTATATTTCATGTTGGATACATTTAATCATGATAAAGGGGACATAGTCGGCTTTTAAAAATTTTTGTTTTATGAACGCAGAACAATTAAAAATTCACGCCGAGATCTATAAACGCTATTAGATCTAAGCACCGGCTTCATTTTTTTTTTTTGCAGAATGTCAAATGATCTACTGAGCAGTCTGCGAAATATTGATGTAGAGAAATTTTAAATGAAAGCAAAAAGTTATTTCGATGCAGGTGTGACAAAAACTGCTAAAACTTTCTGGGAAAGAAAATGTGCACTCATGGCCTTATTCGCGAAACACTTGACAGGCGGATTAATCCTAAAACGCGTGTTAAAGTCATCGGCATATAAGATATCTTACCAATGACTTTAACACGCGAGTTCGGATTAGTTAGCCTGTCAAGTGTTCGGTGAATGAAGCCGTTAGTCTTATTTGCCTCTTTGAAACAGTATTAGCTGTGCAAATACTATCTCGCCCAGGAAAAATAGAAAAGAAAGTTTACTATCTGCGTTTGTTAGAATCAGCGCAGATGTGTAAGCTGTAACCCGGTACGCGCAGCGTTCCACGCCTCCCTATTCTATTTTGAGTTCGTTGCCGTATATATTGATGCAAACGATATTCAGATTTTATACTCTCGAAATCGTAGTAACATTTATAGCTTTAGGGATAATTCGATCGCTCATTTTAGTTCCGTAAGTTTCTGCGGCAGATAGCAGTCGTTACGCTTCGAGCTGCGTGAGTTTTCTTTTCTACTCTATTTTTAAACCTTCTTATCCTGTTTCTGTAGTACGAAGAACGCTGGTATGGGTGCAAAGGTTTTATTTCCTGTTAAACGTTTTGAACTGATCTGAGTGCTCTGAGGCTTTTAGGAGGGCCTCAACATCCCCAACAAACAAAATAACCCCAACTAATCGGAATATGAAAATTGGAGGAATTATTTCGTAATTTTCGTATCGTAGCCTGTCAGGCTGGATTTCTAATACAGTTTTAAACGTGTGACGTCAAACTGACGTTGGTCTCTCATGCAATTTGAAATTGATGAGCTGGAAACACTTTCCCCCCTCCTCTCCCTTTGTGTTCCTTGGCAGTGTTTCTATAGACCTGGAATGTCAGGGAAATGAGTTTTGGTCATGGATTTGGGAAAAAAATCAGGGAAATTAGTAGAAATTGAAGAAAGGTCAGGGAAATGCAAGAGAAATTGAATTTTGCGGTAAAATCAAGAAAATATTTGCTGTTTGAACCTAAGTATAGAAATTTTTTTATTTTCATTTTCTCGTTCAACCTTATACATAATTTTAAAATGTGTTCTTTATGAGCGTATCACGTGCAGTTGAAATATGCTTAATTTTATCCTAAATTATTATCAAATATGGATTTTGTTAGAATTCAATGATGTCAAATAAGATTCTTGTATATATTAATTTTATTATTATTATTATTGTATGTAAAAAAAGGGGCAAAATATATAAAAAATATTAATTAAAGGATGTAATGTTAAAAATAGAAACACAAAATTCGGGAAAGCACGCTAGATAAAAGTCAGGGAAGAGTGTGATAGATGTCAGGGAAAGTCAGGGAAGCAAAAGCTGTGAAATCTGTAGAAACCCTGCTTGGAGTAACAGTGAAACATGATATGGAATTTTATAAATCAGACAGCCAGTTTGATTTATTTACGTTATTTATATTTGGGTAGTTGAAATCTGTAGGTTCAATTGATGGAAAGCTCGATACCTATTAGAGATGACACCAAGATGAATAATTAATTTTTAGAACTAAGAATAGTAAGTGGGAAAACTGTTAAATATCAAAGCAAATTTAAATTTCGCCCGCCTTCAAAGCTGTACGTACATGACAAACAGTAAACTAATTTAGTAGCAATATTTACCTTTAGTATGAAACTTTTCACGTGACCTACCCCTCTTGTTAGAACTGAAATTGTATTTATGTATTCAAAAATTTATTCGTTTTTCTTATTTGTTACTACGGCAACGCGCCCATCTCGCTTGTTGCTTAAAAAACTCTCTTCTAAAAACCAATTGACCCATCTTCCAAAAAAGTATTCTTCCGTAAATTGAAACTAAAACTCGTCACTTTTACGTAAATCGAGAGTTGACACCCTCAAGCTGTGGACTTTGAAGAACTGCATTATTTAACGATCTGTCACTGATCCCTCCCGAGAAAAAGAAACGTTTTTTTTCAGAGTCGAAATCCATCGATTCCTCTGCTGACCTTCACACGGAGATAGCTTTAAAATAAAAAAGAAAGAAAGAAAGAAAGAAAAAGAAAAGAGCAATTACTCGGTGGTGACAACGCAGCTCAGTACCGTCATAATTTCCGAAAACTTCTCTCCGTGGCGCTGTGTGACAGGATTAGAAGAAATTCTGTCAAATGATTTCGCTTGTTATCTCGTATTTCTGTTTCTTTTTCTTTTCGGAAATTCGTTTCGCTAGTTTCGTTTTGCTTGGATTCGTTTTTCAATTTACCATCTTCCACTAATTTGAAACTCCAAACGAAAAAAAAAAAATAAATAAAATTTTTAATCGGTTTAAAGGATTTCGTTTGACAGAATGATTTCGACGTTGAAGTTATCAGTGATTGTCGAACGGATTACGTCATTCTTGGTGGCCAGTTTTTTTTTTTTTTTTAAACGGATTAGGCATCTAGAGGAAACGAGGTTTTATTTTAATGACGAATATTTCTCATTTGGATTTCATAAAGCGATTTGTTGGTTTGTGTAGGCTCTTTTTAAAGTATTTTTATTTTAGAATTAATAACTCCGGTTTTCATAACGTATATTGAAAATTCGACCGACCGTTACAATTTATTAGTAAAGTAAAACTACCTGTATTAAAAAAATAAATAACAAGTTTTCTATAAAATATTTATTCCATTTAAACTATTATTAATCGATGGCATAGCTGCCAGACCTACCGAATTCTCATAGACTTCAGATTTTCGTTGGTTTTATTTGTTATTAAAACTTTTCTGCAGCAACGGGTTCGTAAAATAGGTGGGTTAAATATTGTATTAAATATCGTCTAGAGCCAGGCCGAAATGTAAGGACGATAGCTAATTATCTAATTATAATATATTTTCATGTTGGTGTCTGAATACACAATTTTACGTAATTCGTAGCAAAGTGGTAAATATTCTAAAATTTAAAGCAATTTCACTTCTGACACAAAGTTGGAGAAAATATTTCGTTGGGTAGGTTTTGCTTCACAGCTGGAATAGTGTCACCAAGGAAAAGACAGTTTTACAGGCACGTTAAATCCGTACGTCTTTAGACGTATAGAAAAACATGTATAAGAAATAAAGTAGAGGGAAAATCAAAATTTTATAGTTTTACTTATTACAGTGTACAATGAAGGTAAAAAATCTATTTTTATGCCGAATTTATTACAACTGTAAATCTAGGCAATAATTTTTTTAATTTGTTTTTTAGTTAGTTGTATTGCCGCCTGAGTAGTATCATAAAGGGAAAAAAATATAGCAGTATTAAATAGCTGCAAAATGTTCGAACTTCTGAATATTATTTTTTGTACCTGCGAAATCATAATTTTTTTTCCTTTTCCGATCGACGCCAAGAAGGAAAAAGTACATTTACAAGCGTAATAATAATCATAATATAAAAAAAGCATATGCCTGCAATGCCTGCAATAATTTTTAAGTACATTTTTGATAAATAAAAGTAAAACTAGTTCATTAATTTTTTGTGCGAGAGCTAAAATACAATTAAATGGAACGGGTATTATCTAAGCTACAGCAAACATTCTCTCTGTATCTTGTATAATACTTTACCCAACTTATTCTACCTAAAACTAAAAAATCGCAACAGATACAAGAATAAAGTTTAAAAAAAATAAATATGCGTAACAACTGATTAAAATTTTTTAAATTACTATATATATATGTATGTAATATATGTATTGTCTATTTTTTAAACAGTTGGCAATAAGCCAGACTCATCTCTGTAATTTTGCTCTAGAAGATAGAAGAATATCAAGCAAGTGTATTATTTAGTCAGCGCACTTGACACTGGCTGTATTTGTTTCTCTGCTGGGACGGTACTATGAATGAAAATCAACATTTACAGGCATAACGAGGAAGACTGCAGTGTCAAGATAACGTTTACCGCCCAGCTGACAATCATTCCCTGTCATGTTCGTTTTCGCTGCCTGAGCAGTACTATGAAGGAAAAGACAGTTTTACAGGCATGATAAAGAAACCGTAGCGCGGGACATTTATTTATTTCTCAGCAACGTAATTTTTAATTGCCGTCTTCTTTTGAAAAGAAATTATTTCGTCTGCCCCATCGTTACCATTCACTTTGACTGGTATTTCAGGGATGGATTTTCGCATAGAACGCGGCACTTTAGACTTTTAAAAGAATGTTGACTTGTGACCTTTTTAAAAGAAATCTTTTCCTCTTTGCCTAAGTGTCTTTTCGAACATCCGAGTTATCCGGCGTGCAATTTTGTCCTTCCAGCCATGTCGTTCTGCTTTCCCTCATCTTTTTTTTAAAAAAAAAAAAAAAAAAAAAAGGGAAAGCGTTTTTACAGAATATTTTTTGGCGAAACGAGATTTAGTCAAAATCCAGTACGCTCGGTAAAAGCGAACGACTTGCGTTGAAAGGAAAGTGTTTTTTTTTTATTTTATTTTTATTTACTCAAAAAAAAAGTTCTTATGATGTGTAGTGAAAAATTGCTTGCTGCATAAAAATACTAAGCTTATAAGGGTATACGAACGGGTGGTAGTTTGTTTTTACAAAGAGGCTTGAAGATTTAGCTGATTTAAGCTGTAAGGTAAGAGTTTGAGTTCTATGCTATGACAAGCATAGACGAGGGGTATCTGCCTGCAGGGGGGGGGGGTACGGGGGTTTGGCAGGGTTGTCCTATTTCGTCCGGGGTTGGAAAAAAAAAAAACGTTCGGACAAAATATCATTTTGTCCATTTTTACTCAGTTTTAATTTGTAAACTTAGAAACACTCGATGATTAAATATTTTGGTTATTTTTATTAATTTTTAAGCAAAAATGCAGAGACTGTTGTTTCTTTCCCGCTATATACATACACATTTATAGTTTATGAAAGCACTTGTAAAGATATTAACTGATTCTTCACTATGAGAATTCTGTTTTGATATTTTTTACTATAAATGATGCTATTGAAGGTTGTCTAATACATTCAAACTGAGAATATGATGCGGATGGAGTAGGGCTGGAGCTTGTTAAACTGGATACATCCGATATACTATCACCAGAATCTTGTTTACTTTTTCGTCTTTTGGGAGGGACAAAGTTTCCAAAATGTGGTTTCATGTTCCATGTGCTTTAGAACTAATGCTACTAGAACACTCTATACAGCACATTCTAACAAGTTTAGCATTTTCAGTTAATTCTTCAGAAAATTTTCTTATTTAATCTTTCTTTCTACCACATTTATCTGGAATCGTAATCATTTTTTTTTTTTTTTTTTTTTTTTTCGTGGGAAAAAAATTGAATCCAACACTAAGTGTACTAAATCATCCGACTCCACCGCTGATGAAACTTACTAGGACTTAGAAAAGAACATAAAATTTTTTTCTACATTTAACTATACTAAATGAAGCATCCGACTACACTGCTGATGCAACTCAATATGACTGAGAAAAGAGCAGATAAATTATAAGTTCATCTTTTAGTTTTGGTTCAGATTTTTCAATTATTGTTCCTGTTTTAAATGTTGGTTTATGGTCTCATTCAGTGTTGGAGAAAAACTTAATGTGGCTGTAGTATAGAATTGGTTCTTGAATGAAGATGGATTAAAGTTAATTTTAAGTTAATTTTCCTTTTTTTTCAGTTTTGGTTCAGAATTTTAATATTTATTCCAGTTTTTGATTGTGATTAAAGCTTGAAGCAGTGCTGATTTTAGTATGCATTAAATGACTGGTTTTTAAATGAAGATTAAATGAAAGAATTTTTCATCTCCAATAAAAGTTTTAGAAATGCAATTAATTTGAAAGTACAACTGTGAAAGTGTTTACTATTTTCTCGGTATTATATTGTTATTTGGTATAGAGAAATTAACGTCTATAAAAAAACAAAAAGTTCTTTTTATATTTTCAATAAAAATGCTTAAGTTTATGCTATATCATAAAAGAAGCCCCTTTTTTCATGTACAATGTAATTAAATTGATTATTTGATAACTCATTTATTATTTTATTTTGTGAAGTTTAATATGGATTTTAACCCAATAAATTCACAAAGAAAAGATATATATGATTCATATGTATATGTGAGGTGACTTTTAATGAATAATTAAGAAACATTCTTATATTTGTTAAAATGTAGGAACACAGTTTTGTTTGCATGATAACAAAACCTGCATCATAACAATACTCTTAATTCAGTTAGTTTTATTTTGTCCGTTTCCTCCAATTTTGTCCATTTCTTCAAATTTCGTCCAGTGTCCCGGACTTTTTACAAAAAAAAGTGCACAAAATACCAACCCTGCTGGTCGGAGGAATTTTCAAGGGGGTTCTAACTCTTGCTTTTTTACGTTTCGTCTTTAGAAAACCGACTCCACACCATTAGATCGACAGCGGCGCGATAGGCCCGAACCCCGGACTTTCACACTTCAGCCGTAATTGCATGGCAAACAATTTATAATTTATTAAACATTTCTCATTGCTTCAAGAGGACCGGAAAGTAATGTCGTTTTTGCGCATGTCAGTAGCATAAATTACTGAAGCTAATAATTCGAAATTCGGCATGAATGGGACGTAAATAATCTCTGTTGTTGCTCGATAAGAAGGCATTCTCCAAAACCAGTAACCCACAGGGAGGTCCAAAAGTCCAAACGTTCTCTTCACATATCTCTCTCTCCACCTCGAACAAGAAAATAGATACCAATAAAAATTTTACTGTAAAATACTACACCCAACGAATACCTAGAAATAAATCTCGGGGCATTTTGAAATTCAAACTACCAGGAAGGTAGACGGCCTTCTCCCACCCTTTTTCACATCTTGAAAGGAAAGAAAGTTACTTCTGCCTTGAAAGGAGAGAGTTATAAAATTATTGCTTTAAAATATTGCAAATATGAATCCATTGTTTTGACGCAACGTGTTTGATATATATAAATTTGCTTAAAATTTGTGTATTCCTTTGAGGCGCAACCCTTTCCCAATGCTGAAAAAAGGGCAGCCGTTGCCATCGCTCCACTTAACGACCAGCAAGAGGGCGGACGATCGAAACGTTCATCGAGTGCCACAGCTCGAGAGACCCCCTTTTTTTGACGACAGATGGCTGTGCGCACAGCCAGCTGCGTCAAAAAAAGGGACTCTCGATCTGTGGCACGCGATGAACGTTTCGATCGTCCGCCATCTTTCTGGTAGTTAAGTGGAGCGATGGCAACGGCTGCCCATTTTTCAGCAGATGTCAGTGCTGTTAAAAAGAATCGTGACCATTTTTTGACGGGAAATGACGTGCTGAAAAGTAAAGGATTCTCGTGGAGCTCTGTCACCCGCCACTATTTTTATAGAAATCCAATCTATTCTCCGTGGCTGGCAACAATCAAAACGTCAGAGTTGGGTGTTCCCAGAGCGGGAACACTGCGCATTAAAGGGTTAAATTGGATGCGGAGAAACAGTAGCGGATCCAGGGGAGGGGCTAGGGGGCTTCAGCCCCCCCAAAAGAGATTGCTCAAGGGTAACACTCTGCTTTATTATACACTTTAAATAACTAAAATGATCCTATTTTATTACTTAGCCCCTCCCAAAAGCCTAATACATTGGTTTAGACTAAAATTTTGATTTATAGTACATTTTAATTGGGTGAAATAAGCTTTTTAAAAAATTTAGCCCCTCCCAAAAAAAATTTCTGGATCCGCCACTGCGGAGAAAACCCTTTGTGTGCTGGCCGTCCGCTGTGTCCAGTCAAACGGGCCCTTGTCAGTGCGATGGGTGTATAAAACCCCGTTCAACTCGGAAAAAAAGAGAGCCAGTCTTTTGCGCACTCCTCTTTGCGCAGTCATTCGTCCACTTATTGACCGCTTGACCCCGAAAATAGGTTCGTAGATCGGTTGTCCCTTTTCTTCCGGCGGCGCCGGCCGACCGTTCACGCGAGGGATGCCCTGCCCATTGTTTTAGGACAGTGCCGTGTTCAGCACACATCCTTGGATTATGATTATTTTTAATAACATCTTTTTTCGATTAATAATAAATGTCCTTTGTGTTGTTCCGCGTACATGTTACTTTATCAGGGCAGCCGATTACTGGAAATTATCCGTTAATTTACAGTTTTTTGAAAGTATTTTTTTCTATGGAGATGTATTTTAAGAACATTACAAGTATTTGTGATGACGTTTTAGGATCGTTAAACAACATTAATGTGTGCACAACTTCTTGTTTTTGCACTAAACTTACTACCTGCTAACAAGTGAGAAAAATTTTCTTCTAGATTCCTTATGAAATTAGATAAAGCAGTTACATTTTGAGCATCATTTTTCTTTCAGTATATTTAAGAATAATTGTTTTATGTTTCATTCACAGCATTAATATAATTTTAAAGGAAAAGGGTGGTATCAATGCCTGCGGTGCACAGCATTACTTTTTAATATAGCATTAAAAAGTAATGCCATATTTAGTCTGTATGTCAAACATATGTAATATACATCTGTAGTGTAATTAACATAAATTTAACAGCGTTATTTTAGGACCCAGCAAAAATACATGATTTTCCCACCATTTCTCCCCACCTGACTGTAACATGTGTATGTCACAGCTTGTATGTATAGGAGCACTTTAACCCTTTAACGCGCAGTGTTCCCGCTCTGGGAACACTGCGGCACGTTCCCGCTCTGGGAACACCCAACTCTGACGTTTTGATTGTTGCCAGTATGGCAGAATAGATTCGATTTCTATAAAAATAGTGGCGGGTGACAGAGCTCCACGAGAATCCTTTACTTTTAGCACGTCCTTTCCCCGTAAAAAAATGGTCACGATTCTTTTTTAACAGCACTGACATCTGCCGAAAAATGGAAGAATGCGAGAACTGCTGGATAGATTGCTCAATGCTGAAAAAAGGGCAGCCGTTGCCATCGATACACTTAACTACCAGCAAGATGGCGGACGATCGAAACGTTCATCGCGTGCCACAGATCGAGAGACCCTTTTTTGACGCAGCTGGCTGTGCCCGTGCACAGCCAGCTGTCGTGAAACAAAGGGTCTCTCGATCTGTGGCACGCGATGAACGTTTCGATCGCCCGCCCTCTTGCTGGTCGTTAAGTCGAGCGATGGCAACGGCTGCCCTTTTTTCAGCATTGAGAAAGGGTTGCGCCTCAAAGGGTTAGATACGTAATATTTAAAATGTTTCTCATTCAGTGTTGTAAAAGAATCAAACCAGGAAAGGAAGGCATTGGGAATTAATTTTCTTTTCTTTTTCTGGTGTTGTGGGTGGAAACGGTGCTTCAGTCTGTTGAGAACGCACTCTTCAATTCAGTTCAGTTCAGTGATGGACCTCACTTCTAATGCATCCATCCATTTTATGAAACAAGGCTGTCGTGTCCGGTATAGGAACAGGAAATCGGGGTCAGTCGGTGAATTTCAACGCACGTTTTCTGGGCGGTTATGGTCACGTAAAAGCAGTTTTCCTTTTGTGGCGAAAGTGCTCGCGTCATAGGAGGGTGGGGGGTGGCACGTCCCCCCCCCCTGTCCCTTTCGAAATGTACCACGCCCTGTACCGGATTATTTCGCATTATTAGGTACAAAAGCACTCTCATATTCATCGCTGTGGCTGATTTCTCCAAATGAATTTGCAACGAGAGTCGGGGGATATTTGAGCGACTGTAAAAAAAAAGTGTGGGGGGGGGAGGGGCATTAATTATAGTGCCGAACACATTAATTAATAAACACTTTCCAAGATGACCTTTTTCTTCTGCTCTCCCGCTGTGTTGCCCATGTTTGAGGCACGAGAGCGCAAAAGGCTGGGTCAGAGCTGTAGGAAACATTCAGGAATCCTTGCTGTGTTAAGCAAAGATAGCCACGGAGGTTAAATTTAAAATAATCACGACTTAAAAAAAAAATAGCGCGAATAAAAGGCATTTATCAATCCGGACATGAATGGTCGATCCACTGTCCATATGGCAATCGCCTGACCTACAGGATCAGCAGACACTGTAAGTGGTCAACTTTCGACGGACTCCTGTCAACCAACAAATGATAATTGTAGCCATCGGTCTTTCTGCGATTTTCAGACATAAGGAAGCTTCCTCCCCGTCCTATCTATTTTTATAAGTGGTGCGAAATACAAAAATGTGCCTCCTCCCCCCCACACATGTAGCTGGAAAAGTTTTCAGAAGGGTTAAAACAAAAATTTCAGCAATATATGGACACTGTACTGAAATGTGCAGGTGCACATCATAAAGTTAGATATTTTGTCGCCCCGATAGAGATGGCGCCCGGTGCGGTCGCACCGATCGCTCCACCCTAGGCCCGGCTCTGCTATCTGGTACAAGAATTTCCGGCGTACCTCCATTGGTTAACCCGTTAACGCGCAGTGTTCCCGCTCTGGGAACACCACACTCTGATGTTTTGACTGTTGCCAGTCACGAAGAATAGATTAGATTTCTATAAAAATAGTGGCGGGTGACAGAGCTCCACGAGAATCCTTTACTTTTTTGCACGTCCTTTCCCGTCAAAAAAGGTTCACGATTCTTTTTAACAGCACTGACATCTGCTGAAAAATGGAAGAATGCGAGAACAGCTGGATAGATTACCCAATGCTAGAAAAAGGGCAGCCGTTGCCATGGCTCGACTGAACGACCAGCAAGAGGGCGGACGATCGAAACGTTCATCGCGTGCCACAGATCGAGAGACCCTTTTGACGACAGCTGGCTGTGCCGGCACAGCCAGCTGCGTAAAGAGATGTCTCCAGTTTCGATCGATGAACGTTTCGATCGTCCGTCATCTTGCTGGTCGTTAAGCCGAGCGATGGCAACGGCTGCCCTTTTTCCAGCATTGGGAAAGGGTTGCGCCTCAAAGGGTTAACATTGAAGACAGAGACTCCGTATATATATGTCCTAAAATCGACACGGCAGTAACTGATTTTTAATCACAGCCTTTAGTGAAATATATATGAGAACAGTCGTACACTTTTACGGCAGTTGTCTTAGAAGACTGATAGACGTACCGTAATCATAAACACATTTCAACTTCGTCGGAGGGCATTTAAAAAAAGTGTACATAAACGATGGTGTGGTCGGAATTTGTCCCACATTGCGTGTCTTGCTTATCCAATTCCGAGCAGTGAGGGAGCTTAGAGAACGGTGCTTTTGTTTTTAGGGAATAGAGCGTGGCGCAACTTGGCGCAGATAGGATGTTGTGTGTGGGTTTTTTTTTTTTTTTTTTTTTTTTTTTTTTTTTTTTTTTATGGTCGTCACGTGACTTCTCTCTGCCGGTAGGGGAGATTCGCCTTAATGATTTTCGGAAGGTGGCAAAAATCATGCTTGTGCGTGTTTAACTGGCGTCTAAGTTGGTGGGTGGGGGCTTTAAAAAAAAAAAAACCGATACGAAATGGATATTTTCGGCCAACGCCCCTGTCTTCAGGTTCGATGATCAGATATCGGGGGCATTGAACCCTGCCTAATGGACGAAAGGATTTCTTTTTAGTTCCCCCTCCATCACTGTATATAATATGGGAGATTTAGTTTTTGACGTATTTACACACTTTAGCCCCTGGGGGGGGGGGGAAACATTAATTGTGAGTGTCGTCTGTCCATATGAAAGTCTGATCGAAAGCAGGTGAAATGGTTTTTGAAAACTTTCGGTTTTTTCTCGGAATCCGAAGTAGAAATAGTGGATATTGGCACTCTCCGGCAACCATGAACGACAGCAAAAGAGAATTTTTCTCTGTACGTATTTGCTTTGTCATGGTAGCTTCCTCTGGGTTATACTACAATAACTTGAGTGTAAATTTTTGTCTTATTTCTGTTTTCATATGTAGCATCAGTATTGCTCGTTGTTAGTCAACTTCTAACAACCCACCCACCCCATAATGAAAAATAGTAAAATTATGTTGGAAAGTGCATCATAATCCATGCGCGCGCATTTTTTTTTTTTTTGTCTTTCCTGTTCCGTTATGTTGGAAGGAAGCGTACTGGGCCAACACCGACTCGAATAGTCGGTGTTGCCTGGGCAAGTGTGTGAATTGGGTGCAAATGTCTGATTTAGCCTATGAACAAAACATGGTAGCTATGTCCAATCTGGAATGGAAGTCTTTTTCTTTCAGCCATTCAGTATATTAGTATGGAGATTAGGAATGGATAGATTAAACCCACCTAATATGATATGTATTTGGTCATAATTTTAATACTATAGTGCATTAAATAATCGTTAAAAACTTCAAGTGACATGAACTTAAACGAACGTTTGTCTCCTTGTCGAGTACAAAATGTACAGTATAATTCGAAACACAAACGCTTTATGTACAAACCCCGTACGTACAGGGATCGATGCAGATGAAATTTGAGTCTGTTTTACGGCCCCTTCACAAAATTACAATAGATTAAAACGTCTGCTTCACAACAATACACCGATTAAAACAGTCCTTCAGTGGCATTTTACGCTATATTTTAATTTGCTTTGAAAATTATTTTTAAATAAAAAGTGACTCTTAAAAAATTGGTATGAAAATTGGCAAAAGTGTTGAAATTCTCAAAAGTAAAGTTTTCACAAAAATGGGACCCTTGAAAAAAATTCGTGGATTGACCTGACCGCCCGCTGTTTAAAGTATCGTGTTTACTCGCGTAACAGTCACCCTCGCATAATAGTCGCAACCCCGTTTTGAAGCACAAAAAAAAAAAAAAAAGCTTTAGAGTTAGAATATTATGTAGTAAATTTTCCCCGCATAATAGTTGCAACTAGACTTTCACCACGAAAAATTGGCGGAAAAAGTGCGACTATTACGCGAGTAAACACGGCAATAGCAATTAAAGTTTTGGACTAAATCACTTTATTCGGAAATTCTCTTACATATGTGTAGTGTGTGACTGACAAAAAAAAAAAAAAAAAAAAAAACAATCATTCACTAATGACAGCCGATTTGATATATCGTCCTCATTTTAACACTCGACATTTATTTTTTCATTTTGGAGCAACAGAACAGTTCTAATTGACATTTGTTCTACGGTAATGGCGCCGCTCTCTTATTAAGCGTACTAAAAATGAACCACTCATTTTCACTTCCGCATTTTTCAATGCCAAATAATGGGAAAGAGAGTACCATGCTCCTGTGGCGCCCTCTAGCCCGCCGTGTCATTCAGATAAAGATGCTTCGTTAGGAAACAAAGAATCGATCGTTCAGTTTGTAATATTTTTCTCCACTCGTATTTTCACCGAACGCGAATAAATATATAGCAGGTTTTACGATTGAAAGAAGAGAATTAATCGAATGCGACATCCCGATGACCCGGAGCCAGAGCAATAGCGTGACCTTTTAAGAGACCGTTTATAATTTAATTAAAAAATATATATTGTGTGCACTTTACACTTTCCTATTGGGAATGTGGGTCATTTCTAATTATACTTTTACAATTTTTTTTTTCAAAAACGGAATATACTGATGGGTAGTTTGAATAATAAGTGAAATATTAAGAATTAATAAAAAAAAATTATATTTAAATTTAAGCAAAGATGAATTAAGTTTGAAGGGGGTGGAGATGTATCAAGGCAGCTCTTTCATGAAAAATGCCGTTTTCATATTTTTTTCATCCAGTTTCCCAATGTTAGAAATGCAACCTTTATTTTTAAAACAATCGAATTTATCCATTAATTTTTTTAATATTGATAAAGTTTCATTTTCAAATAAATTTTTAATTTGATGTTCCCAATTGAGAACATTGGCGTGTAAAGAGTTAGTGACAGTTTTACAGTGTATCATTCACGCATTTCAGTGATAATTTTGATTAGAATGAATTCCACGGATTTATCATCTCCATTTAAAAAAAAAAAAAAATCGTTTTAAGTACTCGCTGAAAAATAAAAAGTAAATCCAAGGCTAATTTTTTTAAAAATTGCGCTGTATGAAAAGTAAAATACTTTATTTTTTGTTATTAATAAAGATGTTTCAAAAATTCAACAAATAACAATTAAAGAGGAAAGAAGCTTTAGAAAATTGCATTTGACTGGTGAAAAAGTTACGTGAGAAATGTTCGTAGAGCGAAAGTACTTACGTATATATACACCTCATTATCATAAAGGTCGTATCTGGTTTAAAGCTAATAATAAGAATTTGGGTAGGGGGAATATGTTCACTGCCTAATAACTGTAGCATGTTTCTCACCATTTAAGTAGTATGATTATATCTCCAGATTTTATGAGTTAAGTTTCATCAGGATAAAGGTACCAAAACGATTTAGTAGACACTAGAGATGAGTTCGGGCTCATTTTTTGAAGCCCGAGCCCGAGGACTTTTAATCAGAGCCAGAGCAATATTATTAAAGTTGGCGCCCGAGCCCGAAATTTCAGCTAAAGACAAATAAAACTAACTACTTCATTAATAGGATACAATAAATTTTGGAGCTTCACACACCTTCTAGTCCCCCGTGCCGCTATTTTTTAAAAATAAGTACGTCTATTTATCCCATGAATCACTTTTTAAAATCTGTTTCAAGGAGTATGTTCAACAAAGAAGAAAATTTTCGCGAGCCCGAGCCCACCCGTGCCCGAACGCAATCGTGAATTACAGAGCCCGAGTCGGGCTCGGGCTTGGGCTTTCGGGCTCGGGCTGAGCCCGTCTCATCTCTAGTAGACACTGTCTTTTCATGGGGAACGCAAACTTGATGGTTAAAACGTCATAAATTTTGTTGTAAATAAAAAATATATATATCTTGTCAATTAGAACATCTGGGACAGTGAAACCTGGTAAAGGGACCACCTCTCTGTATTGCACAGTTTCACTTTACCACCGCATTTTTACCCCCTTTATATGGTGACCAGTTTTGTTCTTCCCGGGGGCGGTCAAATAAGACTCCACTGTGTATATATTTCATTTTAGTGCCGAAATTTCAGTTTTCCTAACAAAGGAACAATTTATTTAAGTCATTTGATATCAGTTTGTGTAAAGTATAAAAAATTGTTTTCATAGGTTTAGGCCTGGTGTTTCTCTGAAAAAAAGTATCTTCTGGCAGTTCTGCGGAAATGTATAAGCAGCCCGGCTAGAAGCCTTCCTCATCTAAACACGCGTCTACCCGCAAATTACATGGATGCAAACTCATTTTCGTCAAAATAGTGACTCTCGGAATTTTTTTCAAATAAGCTGTTCAAAATAGCAAAAAGATACATTTTATCATTCCAGTTTTTTGCCCTCATCCCTAATGCTGCACCAATTTCCCAGCAGTGTGAATGTCTTGTTCCAAATTTATATCGTTCTACCTCTTGAGGTTTCAGTGTCATAAGCTGAAATTGAAAAGCGCGATCAGTGATCATTCCCGTGCCGTACTAGGCCAACTTTTTCGAAATTGGTTCCATCCCCAATGCAATAGCCGTACTTAAACTCGGAATGAAAACGGTGGTGCCCGTCGGCACGTGATCGGCACACGCAGATTTGTTTTTTTTTTGCGGGAGGGAAATTTCCAAATCCAGTCACGACAGGCGTCGCCATTTTGCCTGGGTTAGCGGGTGTCCGTAAAGAATCGCATTCGATCACGAGTTTTATCTTCGATATTTATTTATTATATTCATTTTTTTTTTTTTTGAGAGGCACGACCTTTGTGAAATTAATGAGCTGTCTCATTTTTTTTCTTTTTCTCCTGACCATCTTGCCGGCCGCTGAGTCCACGTATCCTGAAGAGATCTTCATTAGTGCGAGCTGAATATGCCATTCCATCCTCTTAGCAATTACGCTGTGTGCGCCATTATCGTTGTTTTTTTTGGAATTTCGTCTTTAATGATGTGAAAAATGGCAGTGGTCGAAATAAAATGAGAAAAATTAATGGCCGAATGTCAGTATTTTGGGGCGCAAACAGATGCAAGGGTCAAGTGTGTGCGCCGAAGGGAAGAATCAGACACACCAGAATCTCGCTTAGTATTCCGATTTCTTTTATTATAATTTTATCACTATACAATTGTTTTTTATGGTTTACATTTAGGAGTGAATGTAAGTTATAATTTAGAACCTTATCTGAAAGTAAAGGAACACTTGCTTGCATAATTAGTAAGTCTTAGAAAATGCTAACGACCGGGGAGTAAAGTCACCAGCATCTTTTCAACTACTTCTTGCAAGTAATGCATGAAAAACAGCATTTTGTAATGCGTATTTCTTATTCTTTTTGCTTATTTTTTTTTCCATCCGCACGTGAACAAGAGGTTTTATTTACTCATCGACACGAACGGGAGAGAAAAAAAAAAATGTAACAAGTGTTTTATTTATTTATTTTTGTGGATAAAAATAGTGTACTTTATTTATATCCAGATTATAAAAAATTGAGTAGGTAAATTTATAAATAGAATTGCCTTTACCGGGGGGAAAAACGTTTCTGCCCTGACTGTAGAAAAGATGAATGAACAAATGTTATTCAATACCTACTTATCTGGGCTGGGAAGAGGAATGGAGGGAGGTGAATGTTTTTGTTTCTTTTTTTTTGGGGGGGGGGGAGGAAAAAATTCTTCCTCTTCGAATTTTTTCCCTCCATGATGCGCTATGATCAGTTTTTATACATGGGATTTCTTGGTGATTCTCTGGGAAAGAAAAGAAAGTTCTTTTTATTATTTATTCTTTTTTTTTCGTTCTTGCTTCTTTCTAGTGTTCGATTTTGGAAGATAATGCAAAGGTACACGTCCTTTTTTTTTTTTTTTTTTAACTTGATATAATAAAAAGCTTTGATTTCTTCATTTGATAATATCAGCTTCTCCCGTTGAAATTTATGAGCACGTTAGTCATCATGTAACTGTCTTCCTCAAAGTAGACGATAACGCCCCCTTGTGGGCGCTGGAGGCTTTGGTGTGTGTGTGTGTGTGGGAGGGGGGGGGGTAAAGTAATCGAAGGGCCGACGGCCTACAAATTATATCATTAAAAATCTGAATTCACCCTGCCACGGAAACTAATGAGTCATCAGTTTTTTAAACTAAAATTAAATACAGTCGGAATTTTGCTACCTGGAAGAAAACGCGTTATAAGAAACAGGTTCTACTAAATTAAATTACACGAGTTTGTTAATTAAAATTACTGGTTCTCTGCGAATGGCGTCGCATCTTGCGTGTCACCGTAAAATGACAAGCATACGCTGATTTTTTTCTTGGTTTTCCATTCCTCTGTTTCTTTAAGCGAACTTTGAATTGTTTTGAAAGGTTGAACTTATTTTGCGTTGAGTGGTGAAGGTGCGTCTTGTCGATTAAAACAGGAAACGGAAACGGCCCTCTGTACACGTGGGTGACACAGGTCATGGCCGTGGACACAGGTTCTGTTGCGTCACTAGTCTTCAGGTGTATGGATTGAATATTCAGTATTCCTTTTTTGTTTGTTAGCACTCGGGTGCTATTTCTTTCAAGCACGGGATTTTTGCCTACGCGGCACGCCGTGGTCACTTTTCCGTTGGATCCATATTTTCTGCAGAGTGATTGGATATTGCTAATGGAAACATGGACTACCCCTTCAGATGATTTTCAAATACCAGGATTCAGTTTGGTCGAACGGATAGACAGTGGTTTCCATAACAGAAAGCCATCTGGAGTTATGATTTTTATAGAGGAAAATTTTATGAAAAACTTTACCCGTGCCTGAGATGAATTCGGGGTCATTTTTTGAAGCCCGAGCCCGAGCAATATTATTTAAGTCGGAGCCCGAAACCGAAATTTCAGCTTAAAATCAATTACTTCATTGTAGAATACAATAAATTTTGCCGTTTATGCAAATATAAGGCAAAAATACTTGCAAACTCCCAATGCACTTTCTAATTCTTTGTATCCATCCTTTATCAAAAAATGTCGGATCTCATGACTCACTAAGGAATATAAGCCGCCGTTCAAAAATACCCAAAGAGCTTCACGCACCTTCTAGGCGCCCGTGTCGCTATTTTTATTTATTTTTTAGAAGTACTTTTATTTGCCTCATGAATCACTTTTTAAAATCTATTTCAAGCAGTATGTTCAATAAAGGAGAAATTTTTCACGAGCCCGAGCCTGAACACAATTGTGAATTACAGAGCCCGAGCCCGTCTCATCTCTAGTGCCTACACTAGCCAGATGAATGGTGTTCCAATGGTCATTGCGCATGTTCAAGATAAAGTGAGATTGGCAGTTACATACGCTAGTCCTCGAATTTCTTACGAAGATGAATGAGACGCTCTATTCGAAACGTTACTGAAGGAGGATGATTGCAAGACTGTTTGAGTAGGAGATTTTAACATAGAATTCAATTCCGATCCAGGATCCGATTTCGTAACTGAAATGGATACTTTAGATTTTCCAATGCGCACTCATCCAAAATATTTCACCACTAGGGGCCAAACAACAACGGATGCCATTTTCAGCAACAAAATGATGCGAACAGGAGTCTATAGGAGCACTTACAGTTCTCATTTTCCTCTATATGGCAAATTTAAACGAATTTCAGATTTTTTACTTATTTAAATCTTTCTGACAGTTTTATGTTTTTTCGCGTCTTCATTTAAAATAAATTAAGCCAGTCGGTTTGTCGATGCTTTTTAGCCATGGCCTATACTCTTTCTATCGCTGTTGTGCGCGTCCATGAGATGAGACGGGCTCAGACGAGCCAAACGGGCTCGGGACTCGTGAAACACGGCGATTAATTTATTGAGACAGATCCTGAAACAGATTTTCCCCTAAAAAGAATTCTGTGAAGTTGAAAGACTTATAAAAAAAATAGCGGCACGGGCGCCTAGAAGGTGCGTGAAGCTTTGGTTTGTGTTTTCGAACGTCCGGTTCTGTTGCCACTTGTATGATATACGGGCACTATTCGAGCATCATGGATATAACCATTAGAAAGGGCGTAGCCATTTGCAACTATTTTTCTTAATTTGCACAAACGGCAGGGTTTATCGATTCTATTAAGCATTACTTCACATTTTATGGCATACTATGTGTAGCTGATAATTTCGGGCTCGGGCACCGACTAAATAATATTGTCGGGCTCGGGCGGGCTCGGTTAAAAGTCTTCGGGCTCGGGCTTGAAAAAATGACTGAACTCATCTCATGTGCGCGTCATGCTGTAAGTCGGAGAACAACTAAATCGGAAAATAAAACACGGCGATTAATTTTTAGGACAGCAAGCGTTTTCACACTCCAAAAAATTCTCCCTCCAAGTTGAAGCTGAAATTTATTCCTAAGGTGAGGATTTGGGTAGTGGACTTCGAATCCACCGATTCTGTTCCCACTGATATACCGGGATTCGAGCTCAGAATCACTAGATGCTAGAGCGTTCACCACCAGACCAGAAGACAATAGGCTGTTATTCGAAAAGTTATTTGATGATGTCAACGATAACTGTTGCTCCTTTACTCCACCAATGTCCACTATAAATATATATTTTAAACCCAGTGTTTTTTACCTTTCGCGTTTTTCAAAGGGCGCCGCGCCATGCTTTACCTCACTCCCCCCCTCCCCCTTTTTTTTAGCAGTGACGATGCATCCTGCTCTATTTTTCTTCCTGTTACCTTGCACTTTTCGAAACAGAAAGGGCCCCTTTTCTCAGTAGAAATTGCCTTTTTTACTGAATTTGACTACTTTCTTTCTTTTCTGTAATTCATTTTTATATGCGAACATTTTTAGGCCAAAATAATCTGAATATTAAACGCCTCCACTAGTTTGTGGTAGCTAAAAAATCATTCCACAGCACCACGGGTCAGGGTTCGATTTCCTGCATGGGCTTGGTTGTCATTTCGTCCGTCCCTTCTTAAGAGGCAACATTGGTTCACCATTTCTTGTCTTCATAGTAAAACGACCCATATTTCCGTCATTAGTAAGTTCTTCAAGGTGGCAAGCCCAGTTCCATCAAAAAAAAGAAAAAGAAAAGGGAAGGGAGGGGGGGGGGGGGGAACGCCGGCTTGAACCAACAGCGATATGCGAACTTTAATTCGACCAAACCTATTTTTATTTTGTACCCGTCTGGGTTCTTCTAGCCAGGAAAAATCAACAACAAAATTGTACCCTTACTACTCCTACATAAATGGGGAAAATTATTGTTTAGTGTTACAATGGAATTCTTGTAGAATTCCTGAAATCGAACATTAATTTCTATCCCCGCTATTTAAATTTTGCTATAGTTTTTCGTTTCGCTCCGTCTATAGTTTATTGCCACTTACCTGAATAGTACCTTACTCAGTGGAGACTGTAGATAAATAACTCAATAATTGTTAATTGAAAAAACAAGAATAATAAATATATAAATAATAAAATAAGGCGATGGTTTTGAAAGCGTCAACTTCAAGAAGTCAGCGTGACGGAAAAAAAAAAAATGTTTTATCTTTCGAAGACAGTTTGTGGGTCCCCCCCCCCCTCCTTTCTTCCCTTCCTCTTCATCGCTCTTTAAAGCTTCTGCTCTGTTTGTTTAGAACATCACTTTTGTTTTACAGATGTTTCCGGCGTACAAATTTCTTTTAATTTTTTTTTTCTTTTCCTTCTATACACACAGGAGGGAGGAGATGTATGGCGCATTATTTTGTCACTTCTTTTATTGGGACACGTTTTCAAAGCCTCCATTCTCCCATTTTTAATAGCTTCCGCGCGCGAAAGTTATTGAAATGACGACATGGCATGTCAGTGTGTGTGTGTGTGTGGGGGGGGGGTGGACTTAAATGTTTTAAAGGAATAAACAAATAAATAGTAAATGTACTCCTGTGTGTGTGTGGTCTTTTAAGTGGCACTTGGAAACGTTTAGAGAGCAAGCTGCTTGCTCTTCTCTCGTACTCTGGCGAGTTATGGCGAAAATTCCTCCCGTTAATTAACGAGTTTTTGCAGTATTTCTTCAGAGTTGCTTTCATAGCGATTAAAGAAGGTGGTAAACCGTGAGGAACGCGTCGATGAGACAGCTTTTTCCCGAAAGGAATTATTTGCGTTTATACAACTATTTAACCATGCACTTAACTAATTGTTAACCCGTCACTGGATCATGTGAAACTAGTTCCTAACTAAAATGTGCTCAACAATTAACAAAACACTTGATTTGTGTTTAAAAAAAAGAAAGTATTTTCAAGGGTCGATCCAGGAATTTTTTCCATGGTCCCATTTTTGTGAAATTTCATACTAATTTTTAATGTTATTTTTTTTTGGTTAAAATAATTGATAAAACACATTAAAATGTAAAGTAAAATGTCAATGAATGGCCGTTCTAATTGATTATATTTTTTTGTGAAAGGGCCACAAAACGGACCCAATTTTCGTCTGCATCGACCTCTGATTTTTAAAATTAATATATTTAAGCAATTGGTGTGTTTTAAATAAATTTTAAGCATTTATTTCAGTTTTTTTTTTTGTTCTTTATGAATATTTATTTTGCATCATAAATGCTAGGGATGCACCGAATACCATATTTTGCCGAATAACGAATACCGAATATTCGGCAGAATACCGAATACTTGGTTAAAATTTATTAAACCGTTATTAAACCTATAATTTGATTGCAATGATTAATTTAATTAGTTTTTTCTTAAACAATATTTCATATGGTGTAAAACTTCAAAAATTAAAATGCTGCAAAATTTAATATCCAAGTGTGTTTCCTTTATATATTATTAATAACTTTTTTAAATATTAGTGAAATGCTGGTAATTTTTTTACCTGCATATTTTATTAAAAAAATTAGCAGTTAATTGACTTTACATATTTATGAACACTTAATGTTATGAGTTTTTTTTTTTTTTCCTGGTTACTGTTTCAAATTTAAATCAGTTAGTAATAGCAAGGTTAATGTAATGTGTCATAAGATTTAAGAAAAATTGAAAAGCAACAAAATTCAAATTTAACATCTGAGTGTTTTCTCTTACATTAAAACTAATTTCATTGTGATATTAGTTTTTTGTGTGATTGTGGAACGCTATGTTAGGGCTATCTGCCAAGGATAGGGGTGCCTTGGTAGGAGGACTCTCTAAGGGTTTCTAACGCTTATTCACACGTGATATTAGTAAGTAACAACTCGAATCAGTTTAGTACTATGGTACTATACCATATCTTTCATTCATGATTAAAAAAATATGTATTTGTTTACCGATTGGTGAATACTTAAATTTGTTTACTATTCGGTTGCCGAATATTTAAGTATTCGGCCGAACCGAATATTCGGTTTGTCTGCCGAATAGGCAGTATACCGAATATTCGGTGCATCCCTAATAAATGCAAAGGATTGTATAAAATAGCTTGCAATTAAATAAACAGTTTAAAGGTGGAAACAATAACTTTTTTTTGGGGGGGATTTTTTTTTTTCCTGGTACGCCATTGTTTCTAACCCAGATTATTCCGCTTCCATTTCCCGCGTTTACTTTGTCCAGCGTTAAAACAACAATGCTCGGCAGTAAAATGTCGGATGAACGCCCATTAATTATAAATTGAGTAACGTTGGTCGTACGTACGATGACAGCTCTTTATTCGGAAGCTGAATAATAATAGCGGCATATAGCAGCGTGAGTTACAGGTCGTGCCTCGCTCATTCTGCGCCCACTTTTGCTAAACGTTTTGTCGTGATAATGGTTGCTTCGTTTGTCCCGCAAGAACAATGCCTTTTACTTCGTACTTGTAATTGAAAGTGAAGTGAAAAACGGTTGCCCAACCCGCGTTTTCTGAATGATTCGCCATTTTTTGGACCCATTTTGACCAGTTTGTGACATAATGATGATCGGTGGCACACACAAGGCGAGGTTTATTTTCGAAAGGGGCAGGGCAGTGGCGGCCCGTGGTCAAAACTGTTAGTGCAGCCGGAAGCATATACCCCCCCCCCCTTTCCTCCGGACAGGATTGGAAAATCTTTGTTACTGAATTCGAAAGCTGGCGGATTAAGCCCTCACCGAGGGAAAAAAAAAAAAAAAAAAAAAATACATAAGAAATTTAAGAGATCCTATTTTACTTCCATAAAATGGACATAAATTTCAACCAACCGCTCTTATCCTCAAAATTGCATTAATACGTGTCTGATTCGAAGTTTCCTTAGAGTTTTCTTTTGTAACGATAACTTGAGAAGAAAAGAAAAAAAAAAAAAAAAAACTTACTTATTTTTTATAAGTCAAATCAATCCTCCTTTCTTTTAAACATGCGAATCGGTCAGTGATGTCCCCATAAAAAGGCGTTGTTTTAATTCAGATATCAATAATTTTAAAAGCTCTTTAAAATTTCCTATGTTTAAAGAATTTTCTCGCTCGCCATGTCCTCTCAATGCCAGTTCTTGCTTACTTAAAAACAATACTGCTTTGATGGGTCATTGTCCATTCATAAGTGTCTATTCAGGCTTACCTTCTTGATAAATTCAGCAATATAAAGTCGAGAGTTTTCCAAACATATATTCTCCTTACCCCCTCCTTCAATTCTCGTCCGAGCCAATCAGTCAGTCGAGTTCTCAAGTTCAGCCGCCATTAGAAAATCTTTGATCGGCTGTATCAGCTGCATACTCCCTATGCCGGAGAGGCTGCTGACGTAGTCGTTGTCATGGCAACGGTGCTGGCAATTTTCTTTTCAGCGCTCTGGGCTGAACCAAAGATTTTCCCAATTGAATTGCGGGAAGATTAAAGTGCTTTTTTTCTGAATGAGCGATCCGGCCACAATACGTTTTTTTTTTTTTTTTTTTTGGTTTTTTTCGGAGATTTTTTTAATTTACCGTAGGAATTCCACAATTCTAATCTGAATTTAGGAAAATGAGTAGAATAAATTATTTTAAAGTATGTGCTGATAATTTCAAGTGCAGCCCGGCTGTACTTGCTGTATCCCACGAGCCGCCACTGGGGCAGGGGGGTGGGACATTTTATCAAAAGGGGCATTATGTGTCATAAAGGCCACTTTTCCTGACATTCAACTGGATTTCTTTCTGTACAGCTAGTTTACTTTTAAATGGGCACTTTTTCCTTACCTCTTACTAGGTATTTCTCCCTGTAGTATGTGTTACGCATAGAATTGTAAAACAAAAACTTAGTAAATATTTTCTCGAACATGAAGCGTAGGGCAGGATCTTCACCATGGCTCAGTGGTTATGTCACTGAAAATGGTAAACTACCGAAGTGTGAAGGTCCCGGGTTCGGATCCCATCGCGCGACCGTGGACCTAACCGCGCGGTTGTCAATCTGACGATCTGGTGTTACACATGCTTTTCTAGAGGTGTAACATAAATAGATGCCTGAACCCCTTAAAAATCGGTTTGCCTTAAAAACAGTATACACACTCGACCCCGTTTCAAAAGAAAGTTCCGGATGATGACTTTCACTTCCGGGTCATTTCTTTGAATTTTGTTCATTTTTACTGACACAAACCGTAATTTTACGGGAAAAGACCTGAATGGTTATTTCCCCGTCTCGTTCTTCCAGCATTAAAACCGAAACACGTCTAGAATTTACAGTGGGATTTGTTATACCAAAATAGGTGAATGTATATAAACCATTTCCTTTGAAATTGAGCCCTATAGCTTTATTCATACCTGCAATATTTTACGAAACCTAAAATCCCAATTTTTGTTCAGGCCGAGCTCATGTACTCATACTTACTAGAAGCTTTTCGACCATCGGTTTCTTTTGCTCTTGTGCACATCCTTCTGTAGCGTATTTCACGCGCGATATATACATCGTATGTCGTACCGTTATTTTTTACTGTGCATGTTCTGCGAAACTTGCGATGGCTGTCACTAGAGTGTGAAGGTCGATTGTTCTTACATTTGCCCCAGCTTCGTACGTTTATAAAACTCCCTTTTTGCATATCTGTCCCACTTATGCACTCGCACTCCTCTGTGGACCTTGGGAGACAATTCCGACAATTGTGACGAATTTCTTTTCCACGGAGGCCATTGTGTGTGTGTCCAGGAAGCCGTGCCGACACGGTTTTGCTCTTGACATTTATTCTTTTTTTTTTTTTTTTTTTTTTTTGAAAGATCATTTTAAACTTAATTGGATATACCATCTTTCCTGGCTGTTTGCGATAGTTAAAGTGGCCGGTGCGGGCACTTTTCGGTGCTTGCTTCTGACTCATACAGCCACCGCTTCAGTCCGATTTTTAAATATGAAGATGATCTCTATCAGAACCGTCTCGTCTCTCCACCGTGACCTTGTTCTTTTTTTTAAATTCAAATTGGTGTTGTATTGGCTGGTTTGAATGGTATTACCGCGTCCAGACATTTCGTAAAGGTTTTTATTTTTAGATGAACTGCCCGACCTTTTTGTGTTCGAAAGAGTCAGTCGGGTGTGCAACCCGTTATGCAAGATGCCCGACTTGGAATGAACTTCCAATTGAGTTAAATCACCGGTGTCGGTTATCAGCCGATGTTTCCTTTTAACCCTTTGGGTCGCAACCCTTTCCCAATGCTGAAAAAAGGGTAGCCGTTGCCATCGCTCGACTTAACGACCAGCAAGATGGCGGACGATCGAAACGTTTATCGCGTGCCACAGATCTAGAGCACTGCCTCCTAGATAAAGAAAACCTAACCACTGCTACGTCACCAAGCCTCTACGTCATCAGTTGGCCTTCTAAAGGTGACGTCGTCACAGATTAAATTTCATAAAGTAAAACTATTCGAAATTTCTGGTGAACTGACTCTCTCATAACAACATTTTAATGAATTGAGATAGAAAAATTAATTTTACAAAAAAGAGCAGTTTTTAACTGTAACTAATTGTATAATGTAATAAGGGAGTAAATCACAATGAATTGTTTTGTGTCACGAACGTATTTTAATTTTTATCTTTCACTTGAGATACTTTTTAATATTAAGTAGCATTCACCAGAAATCTGAAATAGCTTTACTTTACGAGAATGATAGTGTGGTGACGTCATTACTCGAAGGCCTAATGATGGCGTCAAAGCTTCAGCGCTCAGGCTTTCTGTATCTAGGAGGCAATGTCTAGAGACCCTTTTTTGACGCAGCTGGCTGTGCCCGATCGTCCGCCATCTTGCTGGTCGTTAAGTCGAGCGATGGCAACGGCTGCCCTTTTTTCAGCATTGGGAAAGAGTTGCGCCTCAAAGGGTTAAAATCGAGTTAATTTCACATAAAGAATCGGAATGCCAGTTGTGATAATTTTCTCCCCTATTGAATAATGCTTTGCTGGCGTAGCCATAGAGCAGTGGTTCCCGACTGATGGTCCGTGAACAAGTTCTAAGTGGTCCGCGAAGCAAATGAGTGGTTTAAAAAATTAAGAGGCAGAAAGGCAAAAAGCGTAATTGTATGCGGTCATTTTAGGAGAATCGTCGCTTTAAGGGGGGAAAAAAAGTGCTTCATAATTCTTGCAAAGTAGGGAAAACAGGGGGGGAGGTCACATTATTAAATATAATTCGATAAAATAGTGTAGCATCTCGGCCAAGCTTTTGTCTTCGGCTATGTAAACAGGGTTGGTTAACTATAATTAGCATCTCCGAGTGAGTGGGAAAAAAAAGTCTCTCTGTGCTTTTTTGAATTTTTCACTTTAGCATTACGTTTTGTGCAAAAAGCTTTTTTATTATTATTTTATAACACCTCCCCCCCCCCCTCCGGAATTGGTGTGTGGGTAAACTGGAAGTGGAAAATCGGTCTGCGGGTTTAAGTTGAGTTGGGAACCACTGCCATAGAGGTATGAATAGTATGGGCTCTATGGGCGTAGCGACTTTGACTCGGTATTTTTTTTATTTTCAACATTTGCTTGGAAATTCAAAAGAAACTGGCCTCCCCATGGCACAGTGGTTATGCCACTGAAAATGGTAGATGGCCGAAATGTGAAGGTCCCGGGTTCGGGTCCCATCGCACGGTTGTCGATCTAACGGTCTGGAGTTTTGGTAGGTTTTCTCCAGATGTAACGTGAATGCGCGTTAGAACACCTTAGAAAGTCCTCCTACCAAGGCAGCCCCCCCCTTGGCAGATCGCCCTAGTGTAGCGTTGCCGTAAACACACAGAACTAACCAACCAACCATCAAAAGAAACTGCCCTTTACTGCTCTTCAATTCAATATGTGCGCCCCCCCCCCTCCTTTTATTTCCAGTCGTGCTGAGCCTGTGCTTGCTTGATAGACAGTCTTCAAAAATACTTTATGTACCAAAATTATTTCGTTTTAAGCAAAGTGCAAGGAAAAAGAACTTTTTTGAAAGTCCTACTAAAGAACTTGAAAGCAGTGACGGATTGATGCAATTTTGTGTATGGCAGGCGGCAGTTGTCTATTATGTATAACGTGACCATTTATTTTTTCCTTCAAAACGGGACATCTACTATTTTTTTTTTTTTTGTTGGCAATAGTGTTTTCATTTTCTTCCTCAAAACGGGACATCTATTGTTTTTAAGGTAATAGTGTAGGGAGACTGAATGGACAGGTCTGGGTATCTTAGTTGTTAAGGAAACGGGCAAAAAAGCTTGTGTTAATGTTAATATCAAAACAAAGTGAAAAAAAACTTTGCTAAAACACACATGTACTATAAAAAATAGTGCAAGACGTACGTTTCGGGTGGTACAAGGGGTAGGCCCATCTTCGACTTCAAAAACACCAACCGACACGAGGCAGAAAGATAGGAAAGTGAGACATGTAATAGTTCCCAACCTTTTTTGAACTGGTGCCCCCTTTTCTAGAAAATATTTTAATACCGCCCCCCTCCTACTCCAGAGAAACAAGAGCGTATATAATGCATTGTGAAAACAAGAATTAAATTAAAAAAAATTACTAACAGATAGAATATTGTTGGAATTGAAACGCTACTGATTTTCTTCTTCATTTAAAAAAGAGGAATAAAAGTTTCAGCTTATCTGTTATAAGGACAGGCAGGGGTTTTGATGATACGAAGTTACAGATAATAAACTATTGCTTTCTAAATAAAAAATTGACAGTTTCAGAGAACAATCAAAACGCATATTTAATTACTAGCTGAAGTACCCGTCCTCGACGGGTTAGTGAATGAAAATTTCCAAAAAGCAAGAACTTTCGTCAGCATTGTAGGAGTACACAGAATGGATGTAGCATGTTGTCAAAGTAAAGAAAGCGAAGTTATAATTTTCTTGTATTGTTAACATATTACAGGTTAGAGAGTAACTAAGTAATATCATTTCATTCGCTTTAGTCGTAATTATGGGATGCGCGAACGAATATTTACGCATATTGAAATAATTTTCGCAAAATCTCAAAATTTAATCAAAATTTTTGAAAAATTGGAAGCCTAGAATTTAAGTTGAATGACAACCTATCATGTCACCCAAATTCGTTTCATTACCTGCAGTCTTTATTTCGTGATGCTGGAACAAATTTTCAGCATTTTAAAACGATTTTCGAAAAATCTCAAAATGTAAGCAAAATATTTTTAAAAATTCAACGCCTATAAATTAAGATTAGCAACTACGTATCATATCACTCAATTCGTATCATTCGTATGAGTCGTTATTACGTGATGTTTGAAGAAATATAAACGTATTTCGAGAGAATTTTCACAAAATCTCAAAATCTAATAAAAATGTTTAAAAAATTGGACTCCTATAGTTTATGTTGAGCAACCATCTATCGTGTGACCCAATTTCATATCATTCGCTTTAGTCGTTATTACGTAATACGGGAACAAAGATTCACTCAGTTTGAAACGATTTTCGCAAAATCTCAAAATCCAATCAGGATTTTTTAAAAATTGGACGCCTATGTTTTAAGTTGAGTGACCACCTATCATGACACCCAATTTCATATCATTCGCTTCAGTCGTTTTTGCGTGATGCTTGAACACAAATTTACGCAGTTTGAAACGATTTTCGCAAAATCTGAAAATCTAATCAAGATTTTTTAAAGATTCGACGCCTATGTTTTAAGTTGTGTGACCATCTATCATGACACCCAATTTCATATCATTCGCTGCAGTCGTTTTTACGTGATGCTTGAACACAAATTTACGCAGTTTGAAAGGATTTTCGCAAAATCTCAAAATCCAATCAGGATTTTTTAAAATTGGACGCCTATGTTTTAAGTTGAGTGACCACCTATCATGACACCAAATTTCATATCATTCGATTCAGTCGTTTTTACGTGATGCTTAAACAAAAAAAGCGTCACGGACAGAATGACAGACAGACAAACTTTTTTTTGAGGGTCGCATCGGATTCCCGGGTGCTTGAAACGGATAGAAATCGCAAAATTTTTTAATTCCAAGAAATGTACAGACAAAAGTCTAATTTTATTTATATAGATATTAAAAAGAATTTTATTAAAATCTATTTTTATTAAAATATTATCAGCGTAATTTTTAAGTCTTTTTTAGATTATATTTGGTTAATCTTCCCACGCCCCTCCGTGCCATATCAACGCCTCCTAATTTTCTCTGGGTCTTTTACCGCCCCCCTGAAAGCCTCAAACGCCCACAAGGGGGCGTTATCGCCCACGTTGGGAACCTATGATGTAAACAAAAGGACACACAGAAAAAAGGAAGTCGTCACCCGGAAAGTACAAAATTCTTACAAAACCAGAGTGAAAAGGGAAAATAAAGTAGAGATCGTAGGAGGAATAAGCAAAAGAGGAACATGACTTTAAAAAGAGAAATAAAAATTAAATAAATTGAAATGGTTGACAAAAAAAAGAACATTAAAAAAGAACAAACACAAAACAATAATCCCCTATCATTTTCTTTGCGTCTCGAGAGGGGAGGGAAGGTGGTCAGGTTTTTTTTTTTTTTTTTTTTTTGACACTGCCGTTGGATGATTTTAGATTTTTAGTAGCCTTTATTGAAATCGTTACCGTGGGTTGCTCTCTTTCTAAAAATGAGACATTGCAGGGGATATTTTCTAAAAATGGGACATTAAGGTGTCCCAAAGCTGTGCTTGTTGACAATAGGACAAGCCACCTAAAAACGGGACGTATGGTCACCTTAATTATGTATACGTTTATGTCCATTTTATGGAAATAAAATAGGATATTTTCTTAATGGTATCTATTTCTTCGAATGATTAGAAATGGTTTTTATTATTACTATTTAGTGTACCACGGTAGATGACTGAAGAACAACAGCAATCAATGCCACTAACTTCTCTCTGGAAGGAGGAGGAAGGAAAAAATAAACATTCTCTAATCACTTGAAAAACAAAGACAGAAACCGGCGTTGAGAACACAAACGGCGCTGACGTGACATTCGGCTTTTCAGTTGTTGAATGGCAAACGTGGGATGAATCAAATGTGACACATGGAGGTGTGCAGAATGACAGGCAGTGAAACGGAATGGAAATTGTCGTGGGATGTCTGTGTTTGTTGAAGCAAACGGGAATTTCATCTGTCGGTACAATAAGAGAGATGAAATAATGAGCGATGTGTTAAATAAAGCATTTGATTTCAGAACAGAGTTTGCGTCATGAAATTTCCGTTAAATATGTTTCCGTACTCGGAAAGAATTTCTAACAGTTAAAGGAAAGAATTTCTAACAGATTAAGTTAATGTAACACGAAACAGAAATCGATTTCAAAAATCCTTCGATTTTTCTTGAATTTTAGGGTATATCAGAAGTAGTTTTTAAAAAATGCATATTTTGGAAGGAAAAGGGGAAGACGAATTTATAAAATTACTTAATCCAGTCCAGATTAATTAGTTGGTTGTAGGGATGGACGCGAGACGACTTTTTGCAAGACGAGACAGAGATTTACAGCTTTTTTGCGAGACGAGACAAACATTTTTAACATTATGATATAGGGATTTTTGCGAGACGAGACAAGCTTTTCGGCTGTTTTGCGAGACGCGAGACACCAATTTTTCGTCTCGCGTCCATCCCTAGTTAGTTGTGATGAGAAAATGATATTTGTTGAAAAACACACACACAACAGAAAACTATTGCTTAAAGGTTGAAATAATTAAAACTCTGTAAAACAACACACATAAATATGTATTTATCACCATCACACGTGTTTTGGGTGGAAAATGTTCACCTTTCATCAATTGCAAAAAGGGTCTCACACACCAAGAGCAGTAGAGATGCGAACCCCGGTTTACTTTTTCACTTCTCACTGTACTGCTCTTATCTGTGAGCTCCTTTTTTCAGCTGATGAGGGATGAACATTTTTCACCCGAAACAACACTGGCGATAAGTACTTTTTATGTGTGTTATTTTACAAAGTTTTAATTATTTCACGCGATTTATTGGTTGTGGAAATTTTCGTATCCAGCCCCCTCAAAAAAAAAAAAAAAAAAAAACACTTATAAACCTAAGTACGATAGACAGATTCATAAAATTAGAAAATAATTCGGGAGGGGAGGGGCACTTTTGTTTGGGAAGTTATCGTAGAAAACAGAAAAATTAATTTAAAGGTAAATTGCGCATTTTCTTTCTTTTAAAAAAACTCAAACTAGGGTGTTGTCATTGGAAAAAAAACGAAGTTGATGCAAAATTAAATATGAATACGCCCCCTTATGGAAATCGTATGATTAAAATCGTAAATTAGTCTTTTTGTTTCCCGGAGCTGTATATTACTTGTATTTAATCAACAATCATACTAAACTTATCTGACCATATTTAGAAAAATACTGACCTACTTCGTTTGAAATTCCTTTATTATAACTCGTTTCTGTCTCTTTCAGGATTGATCGCCAGTCTCTTCTTGGTCTCTTTATGTACTCCTGGAGTAAAAGGAATGAACTGAGCAAAAAGTCTGACTGTCCCTTTTCTTGATTAGAAGCTTCCCCTAGCAAGTAAGTGGTCGCTTCACTTAGAGCTACTGAATGAGTAGCTGCATTTTTAGTTTAGTCACATTCAGCCAATTATTGCTACAATTACGATTCATTTACGGAAAGGAAAAATTCCTCTCTTTAATTTTCAAAAAGCTTATTTTTTAAATGTGTATATGACCCCCCTCACAAAAAGAAAAATTCCCACCTACTAAAATCTGCTTCTTACATTTATGAGATGATGGACAAAATGTGAGGATTATATCATAAAAAGTGTCAGAGAAATGAAGATTAATATATGCCGACTACCTAAACCCCCTTTTAACGGCTCTCTAAGGGAAAAAAGTCGTACAGAAATTACGAAAGAAAATATTTTTTTGTACTTTAGCATCGAACGTTCATATTCAAATTCATGTATACCCCTTAATGATCCTTGTTTAAAGATATATCTGAGACGTTTCATGATAAATGGCTGAAATTTTGTACATCCCCTCATTAGTGTATGGGGCCCATTTTACTAACTGGGAATTTTTTATACGGGGATTGTATAAAAATTTAAAAAGTGTGACTTCGAAAAAACTAACGGGAGGAATTTTTTCTTAATATAGTCTTTTCCCCCACATTATTTTAAATAATTTTTCATTTTACTTTGCCACTTATCTCTAGTAGATAAGGAATTACAGCTCTTTTTCAGATGTCCTGTATTGTGTATGAATGTACGCTTAGTACACCTTCTGAAAAGACATTCTTAATTTATAGGCCGTTGGTCTCCGATGTAATTTTATTCTTTTATTGAACAGTTGCATTATTTTTTAAAAGAAAAAAAAAACACGTTTAAACTTCCTTCTTTCTTAAACTTTTAAACAAGTGCGTGAGAAAACAGCATGTGGAGTACTGTTTACTCACCGCTGGACAGTCGAATTCGTCGAAACAAAAAAACCTCTTCTTTTTTTGAAAAATTAGTTTAAACTCTTTCTTTTAAACCGAATAATGGCAGCGTGTAATTATTTGCCACTGTTACTTCGCGATGGCAACGCTCAATTTTCTCGTCAAAGGGGCTCGTGGCCGAAAAAGAAAGAACGTGCTTGTGGTAGTGGGCTGTAAACCGAGTTTCTTTTATTTCAGAGTGTCAGATGGTTTTTTTTTCCTCTCCTAAAAAGAACAGAGATCAGATAATGAACTGAATTATTATTTTTAAAAGTCGTTCAGGTTTGTTTGCGCTTTTGTGCTTCGAAAGAGGTTGTTGAAGTTTGCATTCTGTTTTATCTTTTTCTGTACCCGGTTAGTGAATTTGTAAGGGTTAATTTTATCTGCTGTTCAGTTGCTTAGCACTTTGAGGCGCAACCCTTTCCCAATGCTGAAAAAAAGGGCAGCCTTTGCCATCGCTCGACTTAACTACCAGCAAGATGGCAGACGATCGAAACGTTCATCGCGTGCTGGCAGCTGGCTGTGCCGGCACAGCCAGCTGTCGTTAAAAAAAAATGGGTGTCTAGATCTGTGGCACGCGATGAACGTTTCGATCGTCTGCCATCTTGCTGGTAGTTAAGTCGAGCGATGGCAACGGCTTCCCCCTTTTCAGCATTTGGCAATCTATCCGGCTGTTCTCGCATTCTTCCATTTTTCAGAAGATGTCAGCTGTTAAAAATAATCGTGACAATTTTTTTTTTTCACGGGAAATGACGTTCTAAAAAGTAAAGGATTCTCGTGGAGCTATGTCACCCCCAACTATTTTTATAGAAATCAGATCTATTCTTCGTGACTGGCAACAGTCAAAACGTCAGAGTTTGGTGTTCCCAGAGCGGGAACACTGCGCGTTAAAGGATTCAAACTTCAACACAGTTGTGCTCGAAATTTTTAATTCTATTGTGAATAGTGATAGAAAAGAATGAGCACATACTCTGACACTGTTGCAAAATCCGGATTGATTAGCCGAACATGGTAGACGGCCGAAGTGTGCAGCCACCAGGTTCGGGCCTGTTGCACGGCTGTGGATCTGACGGTCTGGAGTTTTGGTTGGTTTTCTCCAGATGTAACGTGAATATGCGAGAACCCCCTTAAAAAGTCTTAACTATTCTTCACCTTTATGCTGTTTGGAAAGTGCATCATAAACCACACGTGTGTGCCGTATTTTTGTCGTTCTTCTTCCTTAAAACACTTTGGAATTAAAATAAATATCAAAATCACCTGCAAAAATTGTTCACAGTCAGGCATACTGTAACGACACATAGTAGGTATTGTCAAGCTGGTTTAAGTTTTGGGGAGTTATTATTTGATGCTACTTTTGGATAAATTGCCGAAAATGGCATTCCTTGGCGACATTTCACAGTTTTACTAATCCCCCGCTATCTGGCAACCCCTGAAAAGTGATTCGCCGTTTCACCTCGTAGACTAAAGTTCTTGTTTGAAATTAATAACACTCAAGCCCTAAAATAAAAATATTCCTTAGGCAATTCTTTAAATCCATGCCATTTACTGCCTAGTCAGTTGTTACGTTTTTGTTGGTTTATCTGTTATTCTAAGTTTTCATTTATTTTAAAATGGAAAGTCCCTGTGAGGAATGCCAGAATTTGCATCTTGTTTTCATGTCGCCTGTATTAACGATAGGATTTGGTTGTATCCCTATGTGAAGTTTTGGAGACTTATTTTGAGCGTCGTCTTTGGCGATCTGTCTTTAAAAGTCGCCAAACTTGGTAAGATTTTCAACATAATTGATGGCAAAAGCTGTATGACTATCAGTGTAATTTTAAGACAGATCCTATAAAAAAGTTTAATAATATGCTTAACTACATTTAACCTCCCCCTTTTCCATTTTAATCCTTTCAGACCTGATTAAATAATGACTTTCGAACGCATATACGTGCACATGTTTATAAAAGTAGAGATTCAATATGCAATTTGAAAAAAACTTGATTATTAATTTTTTTTTGTATAGGTACACAACCGTTTTCAACCTGAGCTTATTAGTATTTCCTTTGTAATATTCTTTTCAAAATGTGTGTCCTCGATTTTGAACGTCTGGTCTGAAAAGGGTTAACTTGTTTGGGACAACCGGTACTGTGTGTTTTAACTGGAGAACTTGTTAAATAGGAAAGAAAGGGGGGAAAAAATCACTGCTAATCAGATTAATAAAAATAAACGAAAAAAGGAGGGCTGGGTAATAGCCTTTCTCGGGTTTCGTCATCGAAATGCTTCCATCATCCGTTTAATTGTAACGCAAATGGCGTCATTAAGAAGCGTTTCCATGCTTCTGACATTTCTCCACGAGCTCTAATGAATTGTTCGCCTCCGCGCCTATCACATCAGTTTTTTTTTTTTTTTCTCCCCTTTCTTTCTTCCGTGTGGAATCTTCCTGGATACGGGGAGAATATTATTGGAACAATCTAATTCGCTGCTTTTTTCTCTTTCCGATTTCTAAATCCATAGTACAGTAAAATGTCGATGCCACGAATTTCACGCAAACCAATATTTCAGATTGAGAAATAAACTTTTTAATAATAATAATAATATAATAGACGCATGTACGTAGGTCGTTCAAAAAGTGATGTAACAATCGGGTGCACATAATCCTCGTTTAAATGAAGCCTGGAATTTTAGTCTTAGAGTATAGGGCTCTTCTGAAAAATTTATTTTATTTTTTTTTTTTAATCCTTGTTTCTCTTTTCATTTAAGCACATTTACAGCATTTTATGAATACAGGGCACAAAATTATATAAATTTTTCTCTCTTCTTTTTGATTTTGTTTTAAGGCGGTTTTTACCGTGTATTCATATAATTTAATTTCCTAGTTAATTGCCTGTCAGTGAAATAACTATTTATTGAACATATTCTCTATAATGTCTGTTGTTGAAAACATGCGGGTCGCTTAAAATAATAGATAACCACGGACTAACTATGAAGGATATGACTTATTTACTTGGTTGAAGCTTCCAATCTCAGTCTGGTTCTGATTATCCAATGGCCGAAGCTTAATTGCTCTTCGGCTAACCTGACCGAAGTGTAGACAGGTTTCGTACAGATCCTGGATTCGCTAAAATTCCGAACTTTTGAAATATTATCGTATGATAGTCTGATATTTGGAAATTAATCCTGCTTTTTATAAAATGAAGAAAGAAGTTATCTTGAGTATCTCAAATAGTCGGGCATTTTAGGACAAGTTTTCAAAAGTTCGGAATTTTAGCAAATTAAGTACACGTACGAATCCTGTGTAGAGGTCGCTGTTATCGGGGAGATACCCAAGTTGCGATGGTTCAGAAGAACTGTTCCCTGATTACGTAGCTTTATCGCCCTTTAATTTTCGGCATAAACGATGATGTTCACCTGCAATGGAAGTTTTATGTCCTCTGTGCTATGTCCAAGGCATTCAGCTATCGAGGAAAGAGTTCACTGCTTTGATTTTACACGCGGCGCCAAAAACTTGATTTAAAAATGTTTGGCTCCGCTAATGGTCACGATTTTAAACACCCAAAGAAAAAATTAATTGAAGTTTTTGGAGAATTATAATGGATTGAACTGGTTAAGCAAATCTTCGACCTTCATTTTCCAGTGGCATTTTTATGTTTTGAAATGATTAAGGATATAGTCAGAGCCATTGCCAATACTTATTTTAGGGGGGGTGGATGTCTATAAACTGTCAAGTCTAATATCGGTTTTTACCATTTTACTTATTTTTTATCAACTATACTAACTTTTTACTTTTGCCAACTGGATTTGCGTCATTTTTCCAAGTGTACCAGAAACAGAAAGGGAATTATCGTTTTTGTTAAAATTTTTTCACCGATTTTGCCAACTAGGTATCTAATTTTACCAAGTTTAATAGAATTTTGCTAGTGTTAGGGGGTTGGAGACTATTTTCAATGTCAAAATTAACATGTCGAACCCAGTTTTTCGACACACTTAGTCACATTGTTGATGGACGAGATTTTTTTCATCTATGAGTTGCTTTCATTCACGATGTTCGCAGGACTTCTCTGGAAAAAATTATCTTTGAGATAACCCCACATGCAAACAAAATCTAACGGGGTGAGGAATAATTAATCATGGAATTATATTGTAAAAAAATTGAATTAGATTATGTTTTCCAAAAATAAAAATGATCGCAGGATTCAGTAACATTGCTGCGTCTCCATTCTGTTCTACCCTACGACTTAAATAGGGATGGACGCGAGACGAGACCGACATTTTTAACATTACGATCAGTGGCGCACACAAGGGGGGGTCCCCTGGACCCCCCCATCGACTTTGATATATTTTTTTTCGATTCATTATTATCCTATATCTATAAATAAAATAATTTCAAAAAAAGGTATCAATAGTTTCAGTTCAAATAAATAAAAAAAGAAATTTTTCTTCTCGTTTTCCTCGACTAGCAAAAATGAACTGAAAGCGAACATAAAACACCATCTTGTTCTCAAAACTGAACTACTATTACTTTCCTTCCTATTGTACTGTGTAGTGTATTCTTAGGGAACTGGATGGGGCGAGTTTTGATGAACATTTAATGAAAACGAGCTCTTTCATCACTGATCTTTGGCAATTAATTTGGAACATCCGTAAAAGCTGGACCCCCCCCCCCCCCATCGTAAAAGTTGGACCCCCCCCCCCAGCCAAAAATCCTGTGTGCGCCCCTGATTACGATATAGGGATTTTGCGAGACGAGACACAGCTTTTAGGCTGTTTTGCGAGACGGAAAATGGGCGTCTCGTGTCTTGCAAAACAGCCTAAAATCTGTGTCTCGTCTCGAAAAGTCCCTATATCGCAATGTTAAAAATGTCTGTTTCGTTTCGCAAAAAAAGCTGTAAATCTCTGTCCCGTCTCGTAAAAAATGGTCTCGCGTTCATCGCTAGTTGTAGCATAGCTGCCAACTCTTCTTGTTTTCCAGGAAAACTTCCTGATTTTGAACGTTTCTTCTGTCTTCATGCAGGCAAATCAAATCTTTCCTGCCATTTTCCCATACATACTGCTAAAATTTAAAAAATAACAAGTAGGATTTTTTAAAAGTAAGAAGTGTGAAGATTTCAATTAATTTCACATTTTGAACACAGACTTCCTGAAATCTCACAGCTATCCTTATCTTGCCTTTGGGTTGTTGAAGCTTTTGAGAAAGAGCTCTTTTTTCATTTTTTCGTCCACTCCCCTGATTCACATTCGTCAGTACGTACACTACTGGCCAAAAATTTGAATTAGATTTACCAGTAAACGCTGCTGATCAAGCAGACCCATGATTTTGAAAGACGTTGTTACCTAATTTAGAATAATGAAGAAATATAAATATGCGAGAATCAAATCTTCTGGAATGATTGTGGATGTTTTTGTGGGTGAAAAAAAGAAAAAAATTGATTTGCAGAATTTATCATGGAAGCTGCAAATCCTTATTGGGGCCACAACTACACGATGCTGTTGGTAACCAGCAATTTTCAAAAATCACAAATTTCAGATTCTTCCTTGTTTGTACAGTTTGAACTTGACTGGATAAATCTTCCTGTTTTTCAGTAAATCTTCTTGTTTTTTTTACCCTGGTCTTCCTGTTTTAAGGCAAGATAGGTTAGCGGCTACAGTGGTGGACCGAGCAGAACTGGTCCCCGGGGCAAGATACCTTTTCGACACCCCTCCATCCTAATTTTTGTCAAGTTTTCTTTGTCTCAAAGACGATTTGGCGCCCTCCTGCTAGCAGCACCAGGGGCAGGGGTCCCCGGCTTGTCCACCCCTAGAAACGGCCCTTAGCAGCTATGTTGTAGCAGTCCAACAGAGTGTTGGGAATTGTCTCCCACACTCAAACATGGCTCAAACAATTCAGTGTTAGAATATAGTTGCCACATCCGTCCGATTAAAGGTTCATAAGTGTAAAACCATCGGGTACTCTTTTTAAATGGATCAGCCTGCATAACAAGCTCTTTCTGAACGCAGTATCCAGTAGCTTGCGTCAACCCCGGTCGAGTTGCAAAATTCTTGCATGAGACGATGATACTTTGCATTCCTTTCGCGCCTCTCTTCCAAAAATTTGAATTAGATTATGTTTTCCAAAAATAAAAATGATCGCAGGATTCAGTAACATTGTTGCGTCTCCATTCTGTTCTACCCTACAACTAAACAGGTAATTTCAAGTATTGCAAGTTTCAGAAATCTACCCCTTTTCAAGATTAAGCCCCCTCTCCCCCCGTCAAAATTAAAAATCGATATAATTGATATTTTTTAATGTCAGGTGTTAAATTAATTACTCCAAAGACAAGATAGCATTAAGTTAAAGAATAAAAATAATTATTTAATTTATTGAAAAAATAGCATAAAAAATATATAGGTTATTATAGAAATCGTAATCCATTTTGGCTCGCCGGAATAAAATTAAATAAAGAATTAATTTCAAGTTATTCTGCAAAAAGAGGATAATAAATATATGCAGTTGAACTCAAGATCATTTATTATGTTGCTGAGCAGACTTGACTTGGATCACAACAGCCACTCTTTTAGATATTGAATACAGAATGTTTTACACTTCCTTTGGTGTTTCATTGTGCAAATTTAAATTATAGGTTCCTGAAGCTCTCATTTTGTTTTTGGGTGATTTTCAGATGTATTCTTTCCAATTATGCTACATAAATTCTCAAAAAATATTTAAACCTGGCAAATTTCCTGTCCATTTTTTTTCAGGGCTTATTCTTGACACGACAATTAGATTTCTCAAACTTGCAATACTTTTGGCCAGTAGTGTATATACATATGCCAGGCTGCCATAATACACATCTGCTGATTAGTTAAGCATTAAAAAAAGGCTAAAGTACTAAAAAAGCAAGTTAGAAGTAAAATTTAAAATGATTTTTCGACTGTTTTTGACACATTAAATACCGAGTGCGTATTTAGAGAATTTTTAATAAAGCACAATTTACCAGTAAACGCTGCTGATCAGGCAGACCCATGATTTTGAAAGATGTTGTTTCCTAATTTAGAATAATGAAGAAATATAAATATACGAGAATTTAAATCTTCTGGAATGATTGCGGATGTTTTTGTGGATGAAAAAAGAAAAAAAATTGATTTGCAGAATTTAGCATGGAAGCTGCAAATCCTTATTGGGGCCACAACTACACGATGCTGCTGTTGGTAACCAGCTATTTACAAAAATCACAAATTTCAGATTCTTCCTTGTTTGTACAGTTTAAACTTGACTGGATAAATCTTCCTGTCTTTCAGTAAATCTTCTTGTTTTTTTTTACCCTGGTCTTCCTGTTTTAAGGCAAGTTAGGTTAGCGGCTACAGTGGTGGACCGAGCAGAACTGGTCCCCGGGGCAAGATACCTTTTCGACACCCCTCCATCCTATTTTTTGTCAAGTTTTCTTTGTCTCAAAGACGATTTGGCGCCCTCCTGCTAGCAGCACCAGGGTCAGGGGTCCCCGGCTTGTCCACCCCTAGATCCGGCCCTTAGCAGCTATGTTGTAGCAGTCCGACAGAGTGTTGGGAATTGTCTCCCACACTCAAACATGGCTCAAACAACACAGTGTTAGAATATAGTTGCCACATCCGTCCGATTAAAGGTTCATAAGTGTAAAACCATCGGGTACTCTTTTTAAATGGATCAGCCTGCATAACAAGCTCTTTCTGAACGCAGTATCCAGTAGCTTGCGTCAACCCCGGTCGAGTTGCAACATTCTTGCATTCGAGGACGATCCTTTGCATTCCTTTCGCGCCTCTCTTCCCTTTAAGCTTCTTTTTAAAGAATCCGTTATGACACGGGGGCCGAAGATTGAAAAACCTTTAAAAAAAAAGAAACCTTGTATTCGGAAATAGCTTCATGCTCATCTTACCGTTGTCTTCTTTAAATTCCTGCTGCCTCTTTTTGAGGCACTTCATTTGCGTCCTCCAAAAAATAAAATAAAAGCCAGAATATTGGAGTTCCAAGCGTTCCGAATTACCCTGCGTGGTGTAACGCCGGTAGCGTTTAGTAGCGTAGCGTTGCCTCGCCGCTCTCCACCCCCCCTCCTCTTAAATTCTGGAAATGTTGAGTGTGGTGCTCAACAGGCACCTCGAGGCATGCAGTCCTCCCTTTATTTATGAGGGTGCTTAAAAGCATTCCCATCATCCTTGACTCCGTTAAATCGTTGTCGATGCGTGCCAATTTCAGTCCGTAACTGTTGATGGAAGGGTGGGCTAAATTTTGCTGCGACATCTGGGGGGAGGAGATGTAAAAATATGTGAGGGTGCCTTCTTTTTTTCCTCCTTTAAAATTTTTTCCTTGTCGATTCGAACAGAGACTTTTAGAAGAAGGAACTAAGATGTGGCTACCACGTGACTTATTTGTCATTTCTGTTTGCCCCTGTCTTCAGTCAATATCCCAATAGTATAAAATAAAACCCCTTGTGGCAGGGCCGGCCCAAGGGGGGTGCGAATGTAGGCGATCGCCTAAGGCCCCGCGCTTATAGAGGCTCCGCTCCAGGGCTATTTTATTGCTATCTCATAAGACATCATAGAGAAGAGGCCCCGCTCTTGCGCTTCGCCTGGGGCTCCACACGCCCCTCGGGTCATCTCTGCTTGTGGAGGCTCTTACAACGGGCGCTAGAAAAAACATTTGACAAAAATGTCCGCACTCAGTATATGTAACCTTCGACCTCTTAAAATAAATAACTGCATATTCAATTTTTGTTACATGCAAAATTGAATTTCATGCTCTTCTGGAAACGTGCGGAAACTTTTCGCATTCGAACGATTTCGTTTTGCGGGAAAAGCCGCTCGCTCTTATAGCGATGCTTCATGTAGAGGAAATCATTTTATTTGTGAAAAAAAAAATAAAGTGGGTAATCTGGAAAAACCATATGAAGCGAATTGGAATCGTAATTTTCCTTTCACAGCCCGATGACCGCTTGAATATGACGTAAATATCAGTGGTGACTAGGGTTGCCAACGGTCCCGCTAGAGCCGGGACGTGCCCTTTCTACTGCTTTAGAGCAGGGGTCCCCAGCCCCGGCCCGTGGATCTAATGGTACCGGTCCTCCCAAAGAGCATTAAATTATTTTACTTACTGTGGTGTATTTCGTCGTGTTTTTACTAATTAATAACTTTGCAGCAGAAGAAATCTTGCAGCTACTTCAAATCAGTTTATTGTCTCTTAAACATTTCGAGATTATGAATTAAAGTTGCAGTTATTTAAATTCCCCTTTTGCCCTTTTGCGACAACCTATCTGTGTGAAGCGGAGTTTTTTTTGCAGTGAAAAAAAACAAAATTCGGATGTCATTGTTTCGCACCTCAGATGGAACCTTCTCATTGAAAAGAAACACACTCAGGGTTCTCATTGATTTAGTGTTCTTGTGAATTAAAATGTTAAATCACTTTATATTCATTTTTGTGTAATTGTATTTTATTTTGTAGGCATGTTTACATACAATTAAATTAAAATTATTAAATCAAAACATTCTAAAATATATAAATTAATCAGGTCCCGGGAAAGATATGTGCGGGTGCCACATGACCCGTTTTTGGTCTTCTTCTTTTTTTTTTTTTTTTTTTTAAGTAGAATAAGTAATTTAATAACTTGATAAATTATAATGATCTCGGAAGAAATTTTAAACATTAAGGTTTTTTTTTTTTTTTTTTTTTAAATAAATAAATATTATCTCGGCAGAATAATTGTATACTTCGTTTCTTTTTTATATAGATAATATTATGATTTCAAGAAAAGTGGTTTAATATATCTTATGTTTTTTTCCTTCTTCCAAATAATCATCATAATCTTAGGATGTGTTTTAAGACTTGAAGTTTTTTTTATAAAGGTATATTACTGATATACAGGATGTTTTAATTATTTCTGAAATGCCAAAGTAGAAAGGTTTGTGAATGCAATTAAAAAGTTAATAATAATATTATAAGCAATTTAATTAAATTATTTGTTCTGATTATAAAGAGGAGAGATAGAAGACTCCGTAATAATTAATGCTAATTTTTCATTAGTTTGTCTGACTGTTTTAATTTTTATTAGCTATGTTGCATGCATAATTACGCCAAAGTAAAGCATAATATTCAATAAAATGTAAAAATTGAATCTGGTTTAAATTGTGTTTCTAGCCTTCCTGCAATTAGTAAGTTGGATCACGCTTTTTTTTTTTTTTTTTTTTTTTTTTGGGTCGCGTCCCGTTTTTTAATGGCGAAAGTCGCGTAAATTCGTGAATAAAGGCAAGCTTAGTTGTGACGCCAAATTTTGTCAGGCAGACGATTAACTTTTTATACTCTCGGAAATAAAATGGAGCAGAAAATAGCGAAAAATCTCTTTAAAATGAGAGAACGGGTGGATTTCCAGATTTTTAAATGAGCGCAGATTGGTTTCTATACTTTTTTACATAATTATGAAAATTTTCAAGCCGATCGCACCAACGGTATGAATTTTATTACGTTTTTAGACAATAACTTTTTAATCTCTGGATTAATAACTGTAGAAGCACCAGGTTTTAGAGTGGTTGATCTAGAATTGTGACAGTCAGGGATCATCGTAACTATATAGTAGGATTTTAGTTACAAGGCTTAATTTTCGGTAGGAGTTCAGTGTTTTCGTTATGGGGAAAAATATGGGCGAGAATTTCTCACCCTTCCCCCAAAGCTGAGCGAGATTTTTTTAAAAATAGATGAGAATTTCTCACTATATATGTGAGTTGGGTAAATACCCAGTGTGTAAGGTGTATATAAATGGGTACTTATTCTTGCCCCTGGTAAACATCCAAAATCAGGGTATTTATGAATTGTAGTTATTTTTATAGCATGTAAATGGTCCTCCAAGTCTGTAAGTCAGGCCTAGTTACATAGAATAAAAAGGAAACTGCTAGAATTTTGCATATATAAACTCTATAAAAAATGGAAGCATGCACGACTTTTTTTTTTTTTTTTTTTTTAAGTGCCAAAATCTTCCGAAATGCGAGAATTTTGCGCAGAAACAAACAAATTTGTAGGGCGCGCGAATTTCTCGCAGTAATAATTTTTTAATGCGAGAAAAAGAAAAAAAAAATGCGAGATTCTCGCGTTCTCACGCTGTAGTGAAAACACTGGAGTTACAGGCAGAATACGACTATTGACAGAAATAAGTTAATAAAAATATATTTCTGTCAACCTGCACTTATAATAGCGAGGAATTTCATTTATGTTTGACCATCTGCGGTAGATGTCACTGGCACTGACTGATTATCATCTGTTTTTCCTCATAGCTTCTTTTTTACTTACATTGTTCTTCCCCAAAAAGCAGACGTGCCATCACAAAACTATATAAAACCATTTTATTACGGTCGAGCGCGGCTACTTTTTTTTTTGAATGAACGTTTTCCGAGAGAGAAACGAAATGAACCGATGAATTGCGAAAGTGGCAAAGGAAATTTACGATAGCAGTTTTTTTTTTTTCGGTAATGAAATCGATACCTTGCGAAATGGCGCGAGAAATATCTTCGAATTGTGTAACCGTATGGCTGACGACAACGACAAAAATGCACAAGTCTTTCCTGTCGTGTATTCTGCAACTTAACTGTGGATATTTTTATTCTTTCGCATTTTGGTGTTGACTTTTCATAGGCGGAATTCGAGGAGCGGGAAGTGATTGATAGTTCTGTTTATTGCTTGCGTGCACGAAAAAAATATTGAGTTTAAGGTACCGGTTCTGCCGGAACAAAATCGATCGTGATTTTTGGTCATCCTGGTACTCTCTGAACTCTGTTACGTCGCATCGTTTAACGGTACAGATGGCACTCACCCAGTACATTTTGACTGCTTTGATTCACGAAGAATAAATTTGATATCAATAAAATACTTAAGGACACAGTTACACGAGAATCCTTTTAAATCTATTACATAATTTCCCGTAAAAATGATCAACTATTTGTAAAATTGATGTCAGAATTCCTTTTAACAATACCGGCATCTACGGAGAGCTGGAGAATGTGATGAAAATATGCATCGATACAGGAGAAAAGCCAGGTGGACTGCCCAATACCGAAAAAGTGCATCCGTTGCGAACGCTCAATTTAACTACCAGCAAGATGGCGGTCGCATCGAATCGCCATCGCATGCGGTACCCCACAGCCAGCTGTGTCAAAAATGTTCTTTAGCTCTGTGGCACGCGATGGGCGATTCGATCGACCGCTATGGTGCTAGTAGTTAAATCGAGCGATGACAACGGCTGCTCTTTTTTCGGCATTGGAAAAAATGGTTGCTCTTCAAAGGGTTAAGCGGATTTCTCCCCTGTAGCCGAGTGATTGAATGGTGCGGAATATTTGTCTTTAAAAGGTTATTTTTAAGAAGCCAGTTTACTATAACGGAGCTTATCACAGTTGCTGCCGATCACACGTTAATGACGAGTGTAAGCTAAATTTCTTATTTCACTTCTGTGAATAAGTAATTAATTTTTCGAAAAATACGCAGTTTAAAACAAATACGTGAAATTTTTATTATCGACTGCATGAATTATTTATTTGAAACTATATTGTGAAATTGGCATAAGAAATTTGACTTATACTTTCAGGTTCGGCAATTAACGTATAACCTAGGATCACGCTACATGTGTGTTTTATTAACTTTAAGAATGTTTTTAAAAAAGGACTTCAAAAAGGCAGTGCAAACTTTGGGAGGCACTTAATGTAAACCGTCGCTTTGACTAGAAATACGTCCAATCTTAGTAAATAATGAAAAAAATCTATCCCTTGAACTCTATAAAGCTCCCAGTAATGTATACTAGAACTTCTTAAATCCGGATTCACAGATTCTTAAATACAGAAATTTGTGGATTAGGGAGATTCTGTAGTTTGATTTATAAAAATAACTTAATAACCGGAATTTTTTTTAAAAGAAAGACTTTCTTGAATAGGAAGAAAGAATTTTAAAACAAAACAGATTATTGAGGAATTACACACAACAGAAATGTTATTTATATGCATAAATCTAATAAAGTCTTTAAAAATAATATCGATTGAATACCAATTTATTATTAGGGGGGGGGGGATAATAATAAACTATGAAATCTGGAAAAACACCATTTTTAACGAATCGGAATCCTAACTTTCCTTTCAAAGCCTGATGACCTTGATGAATATGACGTCACGTTGATTGCTAGAGCTCAGTTTGTCACGCAAATGATTCACTTTTTTTTTTTTTTTTTCCCAACCCCCAGAAATAAAATGGAGCTAAAAATAGCAAAAATCACTTTAAAAATGAGGGAACAAGTGGATTTTCAAATTTTTAAGTAGCAGAAATTGTTTTTTATTTTTTTTACACAATTATTAAAAATTTCAAGCGGATCGTATAAATGGTGTAGATGAAATTACGCTTTTTGTGCATTTTAATCTTTTTGAACTTTTTAATCTCCTGGATTTCCCCCTTTTGAACTTTTTAATCTCCGGTAAAATATTTATATTGAAGTGTTTGCCTGGAACTGCTAGAGAGTGAGTGAGTCAGGTATCAGCTTAACTATATTGTAGGATTACTTTTAATTCTTTCAGTATGCCTATTGTTTAAAACTTGTCCTTTCTCCTTATTTAGTAAATAATAAATAAATATAAATATAAATATATATAGAAATTGATACTTTTAAATATATTTTAATTGACACGCAAATTCAATTATTTTGAATTCACAGTAGTCAGTACTTAAACTTTATTGGTGCTTATGGTAACGTAATCTAACGGCCACAAAATACTGAGTTACAGTTGCATTTTCGCTCTAACGTTTCTAATAAATAGTACCACATCATTTTCTTTTTTCCTCCAGGGCAACAATGAAATTGGTTCAGTTAGAAACTAGCGGATTTTCTCATTAACGCTTAAGGTTAACATTTATAAATTCTCCAGATAACATTATATATTCGGTGTCGTAACGTGTACTTAAAACTGCCAAAAAATTGTCTTTTAAATGCGTATGCAATTAAAGTCAGGCAGCTGTACTTTTTTTAATAATGAAATTGGTTCAAACTAAAAGTTAACGCCCATACTCTGTGTCTGTTGCAAGAACAAGTATATCTTTTAATTTAAAGAAATAATTTTTGCTGCCATCTGCAATAAAAATGTTGAATGGAACGCATTTCTGCCAGGTCAACAGTACTTTTTTTTTGTAGTGACGGAAGTTTTATAATTTGTTGAATAGCGAAAGTAAATTTATGCTTTGAAATTACTTTCTGTGCTCCAAATTACTTTTTCAATTAATTTTTATTACAAAATACATTCTACTCTTTTTTTTCCCCTTAAGTGTTTTGAAATGCCCTTCCTGACTCTGGCGAAACCCGCCACGCAATCAATGCCTTTTGAATAGTTAAGATTTTTTTTTTTTAAATAAATAAAACCGCAGACTTTTCATTTCTTATGAAATTTATTTGAAAAATAAAGGAAATGGAAGTACATTTTTTCTTATCTGACCTCTTGCACAAACAACTTGCTTATCCGTCTTATTGTTTTGTGTATTTTGCTGGTAAACTATTTTGATGATGGAAATCGAATGTTATCCATCTGGGTCATTTAATTAAGGCAGTTCGACTAATTTTCCGTCATTGAATCCGTGAAGGTCGACTATGGTGCTCTATCTATTCAGTCCCATCTGGAATTTCGTCAGAGATAGTGCCAACCTTTTTTTTTTTTTGAATTGAGCCATTTTATAATAATAATTTTTATTTATTTTTCTATCAAAAGTTTTTATCTGATCGTCTGCCGATCGCGAGTCAGGGTTTTTACCCCCTTCCTTCAAGTTGATCATTAGAGCTACGCTTTCTAGATAACAGATCACTCTGAAGATCATGGTCGCGTCTATACATATTCCACTCGTTGCGCAGTATAACTGAAGTAAATGCACATTCTGAGCTCTTTTTTATTTTTACTTATTTATTTATTTTATATGTGTGTGTCTTTATTGCCTTAGTTTGGAGATCAGCACAGACATTGGCAGCAAAATGTGATTTCAGGGATTCCGCTGATGCGCTATTGTACGTTTTATCCATTTTTTAAACCCAAAATAGACGTGTTTGTACCCTATTGACAAGTGTGTATATTGGATGAATATATGTATTTCTAAACTGTACGTAAGCGTATTTCAACAAGTTTTATAATTGACACGTTCAAATTGATATTTTTTGTTTTCTTATCGCGGACAAAGCCATAGTTTTCACATGAGAGGAATCCAGCTTTGGGGGGGGGGGGGATGATCCATTCTTACTATAAAATTTGATCGATAGTAAATTTTACTATAAATATTTTATTTAAAAATAGAACTAAAATTTTTTCATATTCTTCGTAGTATTTTTTTTTTCTTTTACTCATTGAATTATAGAATTTACAAAGTTAGCCACCATTTTCGATAGTATACATGGTATGCAGTAACGATGAGACGGGCTCACTCCCGAACCAGGCTCTGGCTCTGTGATCCACGATTGTGCTCTGGCTCGTGAGAATTTCTCTTTCATTGACCATACTCCTTGTGAACAGATTTTGAAAAGGGATTCAGGGCAGAAATAAAAATGATTATTGTTTGATAATCTTGAATATAATGAATTAGAAAATGCATTAAGAGTTTACTATTATATTGGTCTGTAATTTGCACAAACGGCAAAATTTATGATACTCTATCGATGAAGTCATTGACTTTTATTTATCTGTTATCTGAAATTTCGGGCTCGGGCTCCGACTTAAATAATATCGCTCGGGCGGGCTCGAATCAAAAGTCCTCGGCTTGGCTCTAAAGTGAGCCCTAACTCATTATCCAGTACACAGTTACTTAGTAGAGTAATCCATATAAAATTTTTAGTAATCGACGATGCCCGTTTACGCCAGTTAGAGGATGGACAGACAGACCAAAAATCATACACATTTTTACCTTCGTTGGTAAGTGTTCAACTCGATGTAATCCTCACTATTCTAATCCTCACAAGTAATATACGTACAAAGTTCAGTGTGTTTCTTGAGTGCGTATGCAGTGAGGAAACGACGCTATCTAATGACTTGCGGTATTTATGTTATTTTATCAAGCCATGCATTGCTTTTTTGACATCCGCTGTACAATCGTTTTCATTACCTCAAACTATGAAGGAAGGAAAAAAAGAAAAAAAAAAAGTTTCTGCTTCAAAGATTTCGCTGATTGTTTTCCCGATTTTTTTTACCATGTTGTGTAAATGTCTGAAGAAAAGCTGTTTGATATTCGTGCCGTTCTTCTGATAAAGTGTTTATTTTCCTTACCATTTCTTATCTGACAGAAAAGCATTTTTATTAATACTTTAGGCGTATTTCCTGATTTAAACCCCCACCCCCCACCCCCTTTCTCCGCTTTGGACATGTGGCTGTTTGCAAAGCATTGCCATTTGAATTTTTCTTCGGTAAATTGTTTCTTGAAAGAAAAAAATGTAACACATAACGAAGTTTTAAATAATATGCATGTGGCCTTTTTGGAAGCAGGAAACTTCTGGAGAAACGAAAAAACAGATTCGTTTGAGAAAAGTTGGATTTTTAAACGTTTTAATTGTTTCCTTTATTTGTATGAGTAAAAAGTTGCTTAGTTATGACTTTTTGATATAAATTATAAAAAAAAAATGCGGAAACTGCTTTTTAGAAAACGATTCCGTTGTTTTATTTTGAAATACAAAAAGTTTTTTTTTTTAAATTCTTTTAATATGTAAAATTTTTTTGTTCTTGCTTTTCAAAGGAAATGACCAAATGGTTGCACCAGAAAAATGGGTTGTAATTACGAGTCACTTAAAATGGATGGAATTTGAAGTAGAGTCCAATATAGTAAGAAATGTTCAACTTTAAACCCATTCTTTTGGAGTTGGGGGGAAAAATTCTATCCTTAGGCCTTTAAAAATACTGATAATGTGCAATTATTAGTATTCTAAAGGTTGTGTGTGAATGGATAATGCATGCAAGAATTCTTTATAATTTGAGGAATTATTCATGATTTTTGCATATCTCTTCAATTTCAGCGACTCACTGGAATCATGGTGCAATTGTAAAATTACATTTAAATCAATTAGTTGTACCTGAAAGTTAGTGCAGATTAAGTGGCTTTGTTATTATTTCAGTATTCTGTAATGCATTACTTCCTTAAAAGTTCGACATTTTGTATCAAGTTTTACCGACTTGCACCAACATTTACCTCTGTTCTTTGACTGCCATCCACTGTTTCTGACATTTCAGTAATTAAAAAAAAAAAAAAAAAAACTGATGTAAGGTTGTATTGTATTACTGAAAATAAAATGCGTGCGATTTAATTTTGGACTTTCACATTTTTAATAAAATATAAATGCCAAAACATGTTGCCATGCCATATTATGGCATATTGCCATGCCAAAAAAAAAAAAAAAAAAAAAAAAAAAATGAATAATTTATTTATGGAATGCTTCGCATTAATTTTGCGTCCTGGGCATCTTCCATCTTTTGCATACAATCGAGTTTGGAGAGGGATGGGTTGCGGCAGAAAGCCGACACCCCAACACGTGATGTTTTGGTCTGCCGCGTTTCCCCGTCTCGAGTGCTTACGATTTTCGTCTGACGTTTGGGTGCAGAGCAGAATTAATTAGCAAGCATGTTTACTATACTATTGCTAGAAGCTGATTCCATTTTTCCCAATGCTTTTCAAACCGTGTTGATAAGTGTCTGTCTGTGCGCGAACTGCTGTAAATGTACACGGATTTCCTCGAAATGTGCGTTTGCAATTGCTATGATGTGTACCGTATTTGAAAATGGCGTAGTTTTTTAATCCACTGGAGAAAAATCTGCAACACATGGTTGTCAGTAGGCATGGGGGCCGGCAGCATAGGGCAAGTAGGGGCAATGCCCCCTTGGATTTTTGTATGCAGTGTTTTCCCTTGCTTTTTTGCTCTTTCCAACATGATAACCATACGCTGAAGTAGTCTTTGCCCCCCCCCCCCCGGGAAATATTCTGTCGGCGCCCATGTCAAGAGGCAACATGGTAGACGGCCGAAGATTGAAGGTCCCGCGTTCGGGCCTATCGCGCAACTGTCGATCTAACGGCCTAGAGCAGATATGGGTAACTTTTAGAGAGTTGCGGGCCAAACTTAAGTATGTTAGCGGAGTCGCGAGCCAAATTTTAGAATGTTAACGGACAGAGCCTGATTATGACAATGAGGGGCCCTGGGCATTAATGAATTTGGGGGCTCCCATCTATGAAATTCGTTATATTTTTCATAAAATTTTGATATAAAAAAGAATAATTCAGAACAACATTTGATATTGGGGGCCCCTGGTCAAAATCCTGATTTGCCCAATCGATAATAAGGCTCTGTTAACGGACTCGCGTGCCATACGATTGGGACTTTTGAGATTTTGAATGGTTTATATGGGGTTTTGATATGTTCCGCGGTACCGGATCAAAAACCTTTGCTGGCCGCATCTGGCCCGCGAGCCAGAGTTTTCCCATATCTGGTCTAGAGTTTTGGACAGTTTTCTCCAGAACCCCTTAAAAAAATCGGCCGCCCAAGGCACCCCCCCTCCAAAGGTTAGAGTTGTTCAGTTAATGAAGTAGTGTATGCGCAAATGACGCTTAAAGAAGGATAGTGGGAAGAGAATGAAATACAACACTGTATTATTAAAGGTCTTGCATTAAAGGTATTGTTCGAAGACTGACTTTATACACTAAAGGAAAGTAAACTAATTGCGCCAGGGACACTAAAAAATTCAGAATAATTCTTCATAAGTTGCACTATACACAGTAATAAATCATACTATCTGAAAAAATTCTTAAGCATGGAGTTGCGCAGCAAATACTTTCGAAGAGTGACAGACACGCCCTGCTAAATTTTCGATTTTTAAGATTTTTTTCTGAACGTTTCGTACTTGATACAGGTTTATCATTTACTACTGTGTATAGCACAGCTTGTAAAGAGGTATTCTAAAAATTTTGAAGGGCTTGACAAAAATAGTTTATTTGTGTTTATGTACCGAAACCTCGTGATATAATGAAGGAAAGAGTTCGGTAAAATAAATTTACTGTAGAAATGAAAGTTTCCATAGTGGATGCGTTTAGGCTGATTTTTCTTCCGTGATAATGCCGTACTTGATCATATTTCGTCTTCAGCGGTGCATGGAGAAAGCACGGCTGCTGCAAGCGAAGTCAGTCTCCAACACGGCGTAGAGATATGTGTTTTGGCCCGCTCAGCGAACATTGATTTCGGGTTTGTTTGTCATTTTCAGCGTAAGCTGCGATGTTTACAGCGAGTATTTCCGCGTGTGCGGGTTGTCGTAATCTCAGGTTTATGAACGACTAAACCGATTGCAGCGCTGTCTTCACTTTTCGTTGACTACGAAATGGCGTGTGCGGCAGACGAGAATATCTTTGGAGAAATAATCTGTCGTGTCTGTTGGAAGGAATAAAAGGACTATAGATGTATTTGCATACTATTATATAATTTTAGGTTAGGAGTCTGTCCCCCCCCCCCTAATCTACGCGCACGTTAATTATAGCCAAAGGTTCAATTTTGAAGCTTTATATTAAAGAAAAATATTTTTTTATAATTCAGTGCGTAACAAACGCAATCTACTTTAAAGAATTTAAAAATGTTTAGCAGCGACGGGCTAATGCAATTTTGTGGGTGGGGGCTGTTAGTTGGAAGATTATCAAACACACCCATTTTATGGACGTAAAATAAGATATTTTACATTAATTTCTTTTTTCTTGGAGGGGCGTTCGACCCCCCCCCCCCATTTAACCAGTCCTTGATTTTTAGTACCACTGAAAATTTTTACCAGATATTTAATAAAATTTACGGCGCTATGGGTATCTGGTAAAAATCAAATAAAAGGAGACCCCCCCCTCCCGTCGCTGGATCCATCCCATGAGAAATAGCTACACGTACCCATAGGGCATGTGGAATAAAATTACTATGTATACACGCTTGTTAAAAATAGTTATTTTAAATGTTTTTTTGTTGTTCCTCTTGTCCTGCCTAAAATATCTCTTCACAATTTCATAAATACCTTTAATCTTTGAACTTGTAATTATTTAATTATGTATTCATTTTTAAAATGAATAAAAGTTGCAATGGTTTTCCTCCATGCTTTACTTGTCTTTTAATTTAAAAAAGGAATAAACTTGCAGAAAATAACAGATTGGGAATCTAAGGAAACACAATTTTTTGAAAATTAGAATTGTTTTGTGGAAATTTGTGTTTATGAAATGTACATAATTTTAATTTTGTGTGAAAAAATAAAACTTGGGTGGAATTTGATTGATGATTGTTTAGTTTGGAAATCTTTATGCATACCAGTAAAATGGCATGAATAAAATTTAAAGGACAGTCAAATTTGTATATTTTTAGGGTGGTTACCAGCAGGGAGTTATCAAGGAAACAGAAAATTATCCAGAAACTTATAGTTTCATTGGTAGAATACTTATTAATGTTTGGTTTGAACTTTTACTGTTATTTTGGGATATTTTTCATTGCATTTTCAATAAAATCATCATTTTTATAAAAATCTCCCTTTGATTTTCAACACCTACTATTTTCTCACAAAATTTTACTATCAGTTATTAAATTTTATTTAAAAAATAATGGTATTAATTTAGTGCTGTATGTTTACTTAGAAAAACAGTTGCTGAGATTTCTAAACCCAAATATGTTTGAAGTGTAATGAATCAAATTCTGCTTATTTTTTGGTTTTTGTGAAAGATTAACTCAAACAGTTATAAATATCAGGAAATTTGCAAACAGTAGTTTGGTAGATTCTGACATTGGATGGCAGGGAATACCAAGGAAAAATCGTAGTTTTCTAATCTGTTTGATTCTGTGTATTCTGGCCTAGAATATCAAGGAATTTGCTGTGATAGTTTGTTTGATATTGCGCATTCTGACTAGGAATAACAGGGAATATTAGGGAATTTGCAAATGATAGTTTGATATGTATTCTATTCTGACCTGAAATAACAGGAAATATCAAGAGATTTGCTATTAATAGTCAGTTTAATATTGTGCATTCTTACCTGGAATGATAGGGAATATCTGAATTCATATGTTTTTGCCTTGTTTTAACCCTTTGAGGCACAACCCTTCTTCAATGCTGAAAAAAGGGCAGCCGTTGCCATCGCTCGACTTAACGACCAGCAAGATGGTGGACGATCGAAACGTTCATTGCGTGCCACAGATCTAGAGACCCCTTTTTTTATGCAGCTAGCTGTGCGATACAGCCAGCTGTCATCAAAAAACGGTCTCTAGATCTGTGGCACACGAACGTTTCGATCGTCCGCCATCTTGCTGGTCGTTAAGTCGAGCGATGGCAGCGGCTGCCCTTTTTTCAACATTGGGCAATCTATCCGGCTGGGCAATCTATCTATTTATATATCTAATCTATTGGGCAATCTATCTGTTCTCGCATTCTTCCATTTTTCAGCAGATGTCAGTGCTGTTAAAAAGAATCGTGACCATTTTTTTACGGGGAAATGACGTGCTAAAAAGTAAAGAAATCTCGCGGAGCTATGTCACCCGCCACTATTTTTATAGAAATCCAATCTATTCTTCGTGACTGGCAACAGTCAAAACGTCAGAGTTTGGTGTTGCCAGAGCGGCAACACTGTGCGTTAAAGGGTTAAAGATGTTGATAGTTTTCTTACTTAAATACACGAATCTATGTATAGTTTGTGACCTTTATCTTCTTTCTATTTCAGTAGTTTCTTTTAAGAATGGCTGAGGAGAAAGAGACAGAAGAGCAGAAGTCTGCGTCAGATGAGAAAAAGCAAGAGACGGAAACAAATTCTTCCAATAGTTCACCAAAAGGTAGACGCCTTTCCACAGCAGCAGGAAAGAACAAGTCTGGACTCTGTCGGGTCCGCCTTCTAGATGGCTCCGACTACGAAACTGAAGTGGATGTAAGTACTTTTCCTTGTCCCGTATTTACAATGAAATTTAACTCTCTTACTGAGCTATTCACGGCTGGCTTTGTAATTGAGTGGTTTAGTCCTAAGAAATAAAGTAGGAGGTTGAAGGGGAGTGCACTCATTTTTAAAGAAGTTTAATCTAAATTTATGCAGCTAATAAGAATGTAGCTTTTAAAAAAATAATTTGATTAGTGATGAAAATTAATTGTAAATATGAATGAAAATTAAAAAAAAAAAAACTAAGTCTTTTCGATCATTACGGAAAAGAAACTTAACATTCCTATATACAGTTGTCAAAAATCAAACATGAAAATTATTAAGATTTTCTTTTGGATTTGTACTTGATTCTTCGCTACCCCAGATTTTGACTCTTCTCGACCTTTTGGAAAGATATGCATGGAGCAGAGATGCATTTTAGAAGAGGATATATGCATTCTATTTCTGATAATATGTTTACATTATAGTAAAAGTTTTTATTTCATATTTATACACGAGTTTTTATAACATATTTACAAAACAGTTCTGAGTTTTAAACCCCTCTTGAGCAGTCTTGTAAGTTTTTGAAAATGAATAGTGTGTAATCCACAAATAGTTTGAACATGAAGGATATTGGAATTATGGTGAACTTTATGTGCACAAGCTCCCTTTAACATACATGGTCAAACAGGGGGTCCAGGCGAAAGAGGTTGTCACCCTCCAAAGGGCTGATGAAGGTTGGTGCTGCTTAGTATTTTTATGGGAGCCGAGCTTAAAGTATTTAAGTTGCTGTAGAATCAACAAAGTCGTTAATCCACCTGCTGATAATCAAGAATTTACTGTACTTGTATTATAAAATTCTTTTTATAATACAAGTTTAATAGTTACATTTTGTAAATATTAAATCATTTTTACAATAAACTTTTTCAAGAATTTTTTTTTAGACTATCAAAAATTATTTTATAGTTTATTATATTCTGTGTGTACAGATCTACTATTTTCCCTCCTTCTGTTTGTTGCAGAGACGAGCTAAAGGCGGAGAATTGTTTGACAGAATTTGTGACTCTCTTAATATTATGGAAAAAGATTATTTTGGACTAACGTTCCGTGATCATGAAGATGCAAGGGTGAGTATTGCAACTGAAAACTACATGTAAAAACACACGCACCTTTTTTTTTTCTTCTTTTTAAATACATTTACCGTATCAGTTAAAAGTTAGGAATTTACCTTACTGAAATCATTTGAATATGATTTGAGTTTAACCTTAAGGTTCCCTTGCTAATCTGTTAAGTGTATTTCAAGGCTTGTATCACTCTTTCATTCTAAGGATACTCATATCCAGAAGTTATATATAATTTTATTTTAAAATCTTAAGTTCTTCCTCTTGAGGAAGAATCAGTATTTTGCTTTCACTAAATCTATGCTGTATATTATATCTACAAAAGAGGAGCATAAAATAAATCTTTTACTTCCAGTTGCATAGAGACAATCAATAACATTAAACTTAACAATGTTGGTTTAATAGCATTAATAATGTTGGATTTTGTACAGTGATACATCAATATTTCAGGCACATTTGTCTTTCAAAAGCAAAATTTTGATATTTTGTGTAGAATAATGTTGATAAAAGAACTTTTAATATTGAAAGACTGTGCTACTCTTCTAATGATGCTTTTATTTTAAAAAAATTCATAGGTAAAAATCAAATTTACTAATTTATATTGAGGAGATTTATCGGACTACATTATGGCAAGTTTTATAGCTCTAGCCAGTTTATCAGTATCTTGTAAATTTCACAAGTAATCTGAAGGCTGACTCTAAATATGAATACTAATTAAGTAAAATTTATAAAAATTAAATTTTAAAAACTGCCTAAATAATCCATAGTTCAAGTATGAGAATATTTTTCTTATTGGCAATTTTTGCATTTCTTTATAGTGTTTTATATGGAAATTCTCAGTCATATTTCATTAGAAAAGTCCAGTCAGTCTTGTAAAAAATTTTCATTTAAAAAAGTTCTGGCTTTTGGTGGGATTATTTTGAGATTTAAACATTCACTTTAAGATTTTAAAATCCTGTTATATGTTTTATTGATTTTTGTGCTGAGAAAATACTGTAGATTTTCCATTATTTCTGAGACACGAAACTAAGTGCTTAATTTTTTTTGTGTGTGTGTGTGTGTGTGCATTTTAGCTTCAAATCCAAGTATTCATTAGACTTTTTTGTCTAATATTGTTATAATTTTCCAATAGAAATCGTGCATTTTATTTCATTATATTATATTTTTATTGAGCAGAATCATGTGGGGGGGGAAAAAAAACCTCATTTCTGAAGTTACACTATTATCATCACCATCCTTAAAAATTATAACTTTCAGTTCTTTAATATTTTTTCTTTTTTTTTCCCCTCTCCCCAGAACTGGCTGAACTTTGATAAGAGAATAAGCAAACAAATCAAAAGTAAGTATGTTATTCTTTTCATTGAGTATATAATTGTATTGCAATAGTATATAAGTTTTCTATTATGATAGTTTCAGTTTATATCTATTGAGAGAGGTTTCACTGAATTTTATTCAATCACCAGAGAGAAAATATGACTGAAAGATATTCTGTATTTCAATGAATACATATTTGACCAAAAGTGAAGTGTTATAATTTTTGAATACTGAAGTTAATACTACTTTAATGGATACAAAATATTTTAAGTTTCAAAAATTTATGAACAAGTTTAGCTTTAAATTGATAGGCTTATTCATAAATATTGTTGTTGTAGAGTTGTTAGGATGAAACACATTAGGCTTATAGAAACTATGGAATAATCTTGAATGCACAATTTACAGAAATTCACATATGGTTAAGTTATCAATCAATGTTATCATCAATGTAAGTTATCAGTCAATGTTAAGTTATCAGTCAATGGTTAATTTATGAATCAATGTTATCAGTAATGTAAGTAATCAGTCAATGGTTAAGTTATTCAATTATGGTTAAATTATCAATCAATGTTATCAGTAATGTAAGTTATCAGTGAGTCAATGGTTAAGTTATTCAATTATGGTTAAATTATCAATCAATGTTATCAGTAATGTAAGTTATCAGTCAATGGTTAAGCTATTCAATTTATAGTAGTCAATTGAACAAAAACTTCCTCAGAAATGGTGATTCACATGCAAAAGAAACATTCCACAAACCAAAACATAGTAGAATACTTGAAGAACCCTTAATTGCTCCACAACATAAGATATTACAATTCACAACATCTTTTCTAATTATTCCTAAGCTTCTGTTCTCAAACTGCAGACTGCAATGTTATCCAGTTTGAATTTAAGAATTAGTATTTTGCATTCTAAGTAACCAATTTACATACAACAAAATCCAACGAGTAGAGCATGAATTTTTGACTAAATTGAACCATAAAAGAGCAAATCCCTTCAAGAATTTATAATAATTAAATTATCAGAAAATTCAAATTAACAAAGTTCGATTACCTCTTAAAATATACTGTAAAATTTAGGATTATTACAGTGAAGAAAAATAAGGGATTTTTAATATCTTATTCATAACAAATAAAAAAAAACTTTCTGGCTAAAATTAACTTCTGCGAGAATTAAGCTTCAGTCATAATTATTTTTATTTTAATTATTACATCAAACATTTTTCTAATAAATTATTTGTCAATAAATGGGAGTGTTTATATTAATGACATCTGTCAATCAGTTTCTAAGACAGCCAATTTTTCAAAACTGTTACACTTTCTCATATAAATAAGAACCCTGTGTACTAAAAAACGCTTTGTAGTTATTATGTTAAGTGCTGATTTGTTGTCTTTATTTTATAATTAGATGCACCATGGGTATTTTCTTTTGAAGTGAAATTTTATCCACCTGATCCTGCTCAACTTCAAGAAGACATTACTAGGTAAAGATGGGATTGAGTTGCCACATTCCTTGATAGTAAAACACTTTAATTTACCTTTTACTGGAAAAAAGGGGAATGGAGTTCTTTGGTGTAAACTAAGGTTTAAACCAGCTATTTAGTCTTTTCACCCCCTCCAAGGAAACCATCTGATTTAAACCATTTTCTCACAACTGTTCTGAGTATTGCTATTTACTTGCTTTTTTCCCCCTTTTAATGAAATACGAAATTCTGTGAAATGCATGAAGTGTTTTATTAAGTTCATAATGATTTAGACATTACTCATATCAAGTATTAGATCTGTTGTATATTTAGTACATGTGAAAATTATTAAAATATCTCATGTATTTGTGACGGTATATCTTTCTGAATATAATTTGATAAATTATCCAGTTTTCCAATCTTTTGCTACATTAGTTTACCGTATCCGGATAATTGAAACATTTTGAATTCTTTAAGTGCTCAAGCACATTTTCTGCATGCTTCATTTGTATAGTTTTGGTTGTAGTTACAAAAGGGATTTAAAAAATTGAATTAAAAAAATACATCATTCACAAATTCAAACTTTTTGTGATATTTTTTAAACGTTGAATGCACAACACATTATAAAAGAAATGAGATTGTTGATCATTTTAGCTTAGAAGTGGGTGTGTGATACTTCTATGACTGAAGTTGGATCTCACTGCTTTGAATACTACTGGATGACTAATTGATACATGCATTGATGTCGTGCAATGATAAAAAAAAACCTCCACAATCTTGTAGTTTTTTTGGGTTTTTTTTTGTACTTCATATACAATATTTTTTCTGTTGGTATTCTTAGATGTTAATTAGATAATTATGAAGTTAAGACCATCTTAAATTTAGAGAAGCAACTCTCTCATCAGAAAATGGGATTTTGTCTTCTTTTTTTCTTGAAAATAAAGCATATAGCTACTTTTATTCATATTATATTGTTGTAAACAAATATTTTGTGAAACAAATTTTGGCTGACCAGTGGCCAAGCGCATAGCTTTCTCAGCAGAGACGAAAAGTGCTTGGTTCAAACCCAGGTCTTGTCTGTTGACCTAGCCATTTGGAGTTTTTCTTTGTTTTCTCCAAAACTTCAGGTAAATTCAGGTTAGGAACCCATGGAGTGTGCACACCCCTTTCCCCTTTTCCTAGATCCCACGAGCAGATAAGTGATATAATTTCATAATCAGAAAATTCAAATTAACGAAGTTTGATTACCTCTTAAAATATACTGTAAAATTTAGGATTATTATAGTGAAGAAAAATAGGGGATTTTTAATATCTTATTCATAACAGTTGTATCCAGGTTTAACAAATTCTTCATTACAAAAAATGTCTAAATGCTTATCTTATGCAAGTGTCCCTAATAAGTGACTACTCAGAGTTTTATTTAGTTTATGAATATTTCAGATTAACAAATGAAGTATTACAATTTAGGAGAAAAACAAATTCAGTCGTAATGAAATTTTAATTTAACAAATTTTTCAGTTATGAATTTGTTGTTTTCTTAAATTTGTTAATAATCAGATTTCTTTGTATAAATTGTAACAGATCTAATTAAATACCAATTTTGATCATGAAAATTTTTATGCATGACCAAAATCTCACATCCAAATCTTATTTTAAAGAAATAAGTTTGAAATTATTTAAAACTATTTTCCTTAAAAAGCTGTTTTTATGGTTGATAAATTAAAATTTGACCAAGTGATTTGCTAAAAAATTATCCTAATATTTGATTTTAATAACTCTTAAAAACAGAAAATATTAAAGTTTGCGATGAAAAAAAAAAAAAAAAAAGATTAATATCATTATTTAAATATCATTAGAAATTATTAACATGCTTAAAATAAAAGGTGTAATATTGAAATTAAATGTTCCAATAACCTGTGTTTATAAGCCTAGACATCAAAAACTGTTCTCAGCTATGAATGACGGTATTGATTACTTTTTGTATAATGTTAAAAAATATGTACTAAATATTATTTTATATGAACTGCCTTATTCAAAGAACATTTCTTCTTGAAAATCCATAGAAACATACAAAAAATCCCCTTTTTTTCCATGGGAACCTCTAAAAAAACATTGAAAATAACTTTTTCTGTTTTTAATAAATTTCTTTTGTTTTATTCAACAGGTATCATTTATGTTTACAAATCAGAAATGATATTCTATGTGGGAAGTAAGTATTAAACCTTTATGTCTTAAAATAATAAGTGCGTTTATTAAAAACTGTGTATTTGTATAAATAATGCCATAAATGTTGTTCATGGGAAAACACTTTATTTGTACATCCAGAATTGTCTAGTATTTATAAGCTTATATTGACTTCCAGTGATTCAATGTCTTGCATGTTGTGCTCAGTACTAACCTAAATACAGTTGACTCCCTTAAAAATTATTATTAATACATTTTTTTTATGATTATATAGGTTTTGTTCATGATTTCTTTTTTCTTTTAAGAGAAGATTTTTAAAAAAAAATTACCCATTATATAAATAGCCTTAAAACTGACTAAAAGATAGTGTTAAATATATTTAGTAATCACTACTTTAATATTTTCAGTAAATATCTAGATAAATAACTTGATAAATAAGAAATATGGTCTAAAAATATTTTATATTGAATTTGTTTTGGTGAATGCAAAGGTTTTTACAGTGCTCCAATTCAGCTTTAATAATACTTCACTTTTGCAAAGTGCCCAAGCTTTGTCCAATGACTTTTAAACCTTTTTTAACTTCTGCATATTTGATTTTGTAAAGTCAAAGGGGTTTTTACAATTTTGATTTTAAAAAAATTCCTAAAAGCAGGTTTAAAGGTGTTTTTTTTTAAACTGCTTTATTTTGAATACTCTAACATGTTTGAATATTTTTTGTGCAAAGTAAACATTAGTGTGCATTTCTATCAGTTTAATTCAAATTACTGCAGTACAAGTGCATTCATATGCATTTGTAAAAGTCTATTTTTAATTTATGGATTTTTTTCCTTTTTCAACAGACTTCCTTGCTCATTCGTAACGCATGCTTTGCTTGGCTCATACTTAGTACAGTCAGAACTAGGAGATTATGATCCTGAAGAACACGGCAATAACTACCTTTCAGATTTCCGATTTGCTCCCAATCAAACTCCAGAGCTGGAAGAGAAAGTAATGGAGCTTCATAAACAGCATAAGTAAGTTACAGCCGAAAGCACTGTCCATATTTACCTGTCAAACTTCGGAAAGTTATAAAAAATACATAAATGAGTTTATATGTCAAGGAACCAGGATTCTAAACAATTGCATCTTCAGTAATAGAATTTACGTTTTTCTCCTTCTGCTAAGAGGAAATTCGCGAGTATAGAATGGAAAGAATGGCATCCTCATAGGAAGAATACAGACACAGATTTTGTTGGCAAAATACAGTATAACCTTGATACCTCAAAGTTTTAGGTACATTGAAAAAAATAGAGTTTTCAAGATTACGAGGTGAAATAAAAAGGAGTTCTGTTTGTAAGGGGAAATTAATTTATTTGAGATAAGCTTTTTGAGATGTCAATGTTCAGTGTATTGAGATTATACTGTATTATCAGAGAAAAGATCCTCTCTGCATGGGGAATTTGGTTTAAGTACCTCTTTGACATGTGGGCCACATGATCTCTTGCACCTTTGCGTTGGGTGTGACTCTACAAGTTATCTCAGATAAAAAGCTAAAAACAAAGCAAGGGGGGGGCCCACCTGCTGCAGACCCCAATACCAAAACTTAGAAAAAATGGGATGCAGCATGAAGGATAGCCCCTGCCACCAATAAACCTCGTTACAGTGCTGTTTAGATATTTTGGTAGCAAAGGGTAAGATATTGATATATTGCAGGCAAAATCATTGGCATTTGTTTTCTTGCTTTACGTATATCCAGTATGAAACACGAGCATGCACCATGTGAAATATCATGAAATGTGCAGTGAATATCATGCTTAGGGTAATTTTACTTGTGTGTGAAATCCATAAAGAGGTTTCGATTTTTTTTTTTTTTTTTTTTTTTTTTTGTGGGAGAGAGAAAAAAAAAAGAGTTCTTTCTGAAATACATTACTTGTGATCTACAGAAGAATTTTTATAAATAAGAAGTCTCTGTTGTTAAAAATTGTTTCAGAATCCATTGCTGCAATTGGATATTGATTATTTTAAAACCTTTAACCTGAGTAAATTGCATCTACAAGAAAATCTTTGTAAATGTAATAATGTATGAATATGACAATATGTATGAATATGAAGCTTTTTCCAAACCTATTTTATAATGAATTATATTTTTATATAGTTTATAAAAATATATATCATATAAAAATATCATAAAAAATACCATATAAAAATATAATGAATTATATTTATATATGATATTATAGTTTTTTTCTAATAATTTCTCATTTTTTCCAGAGGTCAAACACCTGCTGAGGCAGAGCTACACTACCTAGAAAATGCTAAAAAATTAGCCATGTACGGTGTTGATCTCCACCAAGCTAAAGATTCCGAAACCATTGATATAATGCTTGGAGTTTGCTCATCGGGTCTACTGGTCTACAGAGACAGGTTACGGATCAACAGATTTGCATGGCCCAAAATACTCAAAATCTCTTACAAAAGGAATAACTTTTATATAAAAATTCGGCCGGGTGAGGTAATATGGCTTTATCAATCTAATTATATTTTTTATCATCTTGCATTGTTTTTGACTGCTAGGTCAAAAATTGTGATATTTTTCTTCTTTAATGAAATCTTGTAAGAGTTCTTTTATCTGTGTGGAACTAAGCACGGATTTGATGTTTTTTTTAATTATTTGCATCACTCTCTGGTTTATTGGCTTTTTAAAATCTGTATTCGCTGTATCTTTTTGAGGAACCCAAAAACTATATTGGTATATTTGAACATGTCAAAGTGTGAATGAAATACAACAATTCATGAATTTTGTTCCCCTTTTTAACAAAAATATACATTTACTATTGTATTTTTTAATATGGATAAATATAATAATACTAAGTATGTTGTATAATGTATGTTACTGTAACATTTAAATAACTTAAGCCTGCCACAGTAGTAATCATGAAGAATATGTATTTATAATATGCTTTTTATTTATTTATTTATTTAAAGTTCATTTGACCTATGCATTTGTAAAAGTCTATTTTTAATTTAACTAAATAATTTAACTAAATAAATATTTAGTGTCCACTGATAACTAAAATGGGGACTTTTGCTAGTAAATTAAAGATTAGGCAAATTGAGATACTTTTTTAGTATAAAAAAATTTCATTTTCATGGTATTTTCAAATATTTGGTGACCTTTCCCTTTATCAATTTGGATTTTGAAATTTAAGTATGCAGTTTTCACATTCCTGAATTAAATATCATACCGTGTCATCTGTTAGTATGGATTCTGTTATCTTCAGTGCATATTAAAAGTATACATATACTTAACCTTTTCCTTTTTTTCAACAGTTTGAACAGTTTGAGAGCACAATTGGATTCAAATTACATAATCATAAAGCAGCTAAAAGATTGTGGAAAGTATGTGTTGAACATCACACATTTTTCAGGTGAGTGCTTGGATTTATTTGCGGTGTTGTTCCTAATCAAAACTGTGTGGGTGGGGGGGCGGGGTCAATGTCCATTCTAGAAAAGCAATAATGGCACCAGACAGTGTTCACATTTCTTTTCTAAATATGCAAGGGTATTTATAAAAAAAAGACACTTTGTGTTAAGAAAAAAGGCAATTTGTGTTAAGAAAAAAGGCAATTTTTGTAACATTCTACTGGATTATTTCTCTGTACAGCTGGTGCTCTTTTAAAAAGGCACTTTCTTTACCTGCTACTTGGTACCCCCCTCCCCTCTGCATTGTATATTAGCATAGAATTGTAGAATTAACAATTTAGTGCAAAATATTATATTAAATGCAGAGCCTACTCCATATTAAAAAGCTGTAACAGAACTTTTCCCTTCTAAAAAAAGAATTTTAAAAAAAGTAATTTTTTAAGTAAATCCTTTTAATCGATAAAGTGCAAGGGCAGAGTGCATTGAAAAAGAACAAACTTATGTGTAAATGGTAATGTTTAAATGTTTGAAATTATTAAAATTGATTTTTGAAAACGGCACAGTGAGAATGAATCTTTCGAAAAGGAGAGAAGGTTTGCAAATCCAAATTTTCTTTTTAGTTTTAAATAATCATTGTCATAGAGGTATGTTTTTCTCGTTTCTTACCTTCTTTTTTTTTTTTTCAATGCGTCAATTTTTAAGTATATTTACAATTTTATACCAAAATACAAGGGGTTTTGTGATCCAGAAATTTCCATAATTCTATGTTTTTTTGTGCAAAGAGATAAATTATTCTGGAAATTTATGCTCAAGCATTCAAATTTGTCTTTTCCCATCCTTCTTGAAGATAATTTTTTCTTGAGCATGTCTTTATTTAAATCTCCTGTGCCGTAGGATTAGTAGGTGTTTTTCTATTATCTTTTCATGTACTTCAGGATTTCTTGCAGAAATCCTGAAGTCACTCCTGAGAAAAATGTGTACTATTTATGCACCTTTTCAGATTAATGACCCCCGAAGCTCCTCCAAAGCCCAAACTCGCTCTGCTGCAAATGGGTTCCCGCTTCAGATATTCCGGTCGAACGCAGTACCAGACACGTCAGGCCAGTGCATTAATTGATCGACCTCCTCCTCACTTTGAGCGGACACTGAGCAATAAGCGGTTTACCTCCAGGAGTATGGATGGTGGTATGTTTTATTCTATTCATGACATGACCTTCTGAGTCTTGATTCTTTGTGTATTTTTTGTTTTTCAAATCCTTCAAGTGAAAGGCATTTTTAAGTGCAGTTATGTGTGTGTGTGTGTAGATATAATTTGTTTGAATTAATTGTAAATATTGAACCAATAAATCTTTTCTGGTTTAAAAATTAAATAATGTTGAATGTGTTACAAAATGTTGCAGTAAAATGTAACTACATTTTCAATAAACTTACTTGTACAGGCATATCTGAGTTTCATTAAACATTTAATCAAAATTAGCCAATGCTGTTCATGCTAATTTCATGATTTTACTTTTTAAGCATAAATTTAAACTTTAAACATAGTTTAGTTTTGAAAATATTTTAAAACATACAAAATTTTGTTGTATGGTAAAATCTTCGACTCAGAATTTCCTAGTCCCATTCCCAAAGCTATATATACTAAAATGAACACTTCTAATTTTGAAAAAATAAATAAAAGTGTGTATTTTCAAAGTGAATATAAAACAGTTATATATTCAATCAAGGTTTTAAATGATTTGACTTAAAATGCTGATTATTTCTTCATGAATGTTTAATTCTAATATGTGGGGTTTCTTCCATGATATAAATTGTAAATGTATAATTTAAAGGATTTCTGTAATTAATTAGCTCATCATGTTTAACTAGTCATCAAAGTTTTTATACAATATATCATATGCAACATTCTTATGTAATAATGTTTATCATTATTCAAGTGTTCAGTAAAATATCTTCTTTATCTTTTAAATGTATTGCTGTCATAAAACTAAAATGTTAGTTTGCACATTTTTAAGAAGTCTTGAAAAAATAACTTCAGCTAAATTCCCAGTAAGTCACTTCTGAAACATCACACATACATTTTAGCGTAAGATATCCATTAGTTAGAGGTTTAACTGTGTGTTTTTCTGTACTGTAGTATTTATGTGTTTGTGAACGATGTGTTGTGGTTTCTCTTTAGAGTGGCGTAACTTGTTCCGCCCGTAACAATGTCCTTGTTGTAGTCCAGTCTCTTGTCTTCTGTTTTTAATTGCTTGAGAAAAATTAATAGACAATAATTACTAATTAGATCTTTGTGCTTAAGCTGTATGCATTCTTAAAGTCTTTTATCCATAGCTAATATTTTTTGAGCATTCTTGTTCTGCCCCTGGCTTACAAAGAATTTCTCCAGTGTGTCAAGGTGTAGGAAATGCCCCCAAAATTAACTTTATAATTTACAGCTTAAAAGTTGGCAAAATATAAATATCATAAGGATAAGCTAACTGTTTTGGCCTTCTATTTTGTGTTCATAATAGTAAGGTATGCATCTAATTTATGGCTTTAAACTTCCAGAAGGCATTGCTCTTCTTAAAATGTTATAGATGGCAAAACGACTTGCTAAGGGCCCACTGCCCATTACTTTTGGCTGAGAAAAATTTATTGTTGATTAGTTTTAAAGTCTCTTTATTTTACTGGGCTCTCTTACAATGGTATCCACCAAACACCATAACTTTACAAGTCATGTAACCTGAATGGTTGATATGACTCTCGGAGACAATGCAGAAATTGTATTGGTCAGTTGTTGTGCAACCCTTGTATTTGGCATGGCGAATATCTGTTCCCCACTAACTGTAGAAGTAATTCACCCTATTGATTCACTCACAGGTTTAATGTGATAAAAAATATCCATTATTAGTTAGTTAAAGCTGTTCAAAATAAGCTTGCATATCAACTTTCTTTGTTTAGAGATTATGCCCAGTTATTTCACTTTAGCACTTATTAAAAATAAGTGTGTTTTGCTTTCATTTAAGCATTACATGTTAAAAAGAAAATTTGATTAGCTATATAAAGAAGAGGTTTAGAGGAACTTTATTCATTAAGTTTGGGAAATCAAAAGTATGCTATTTCTAGAAACCCCGAAGCTATGTATTGCATGCATCTAAATTTGATGTTTTCTTTTTTCATGAACTTTTTCCCTCTCGGGCTCTGCATCTTTAAATTTTTTAATGAAATAAAAATCAAAGTCAGTAATCACAGCTGCTTTGATTAAAGCCAAGGAATGACTTAAACTCAGCTTTCTCTTAATTCAATACATGTGGCTTACACTGCTTTTTTTGAAAGTCTGCATTAACTAAAACTGACCATACAAAAACAAAATATTTTTTTTTAATGTGGCTTTAAACCTGTTAGAGCAAATTAATATTTTTACTGACCAAAATTTGTATTAGTATGAATCCATGTTTTGTCCTACTGTTTGAATTATAGAATAAGCATACTCCATCAAAATTTGCAATTCTTGTCAAAAATAAGCAAGGGGAAAAAAAGAAAGAAGACAGAAGAACGCTGTTTTTGATGTTTTAATCTTCACTGAATTGTAGTTTTATGAGTATTTAAAGTAAAAGGAAAAAAAAAATTTAATTTTTGTCAATCTGCATTTTTAAGAATTGTCATTTGGGGGGAGTTAAATTTATGTGGATAACTTTAGTTTATAGATACATTACTTGCTCTTCCCCTTATCCCTGAAGTCTTCTTATATTTATGCTGATTGAGAAGCATTGCCATAAATTACCAACCTTTTAAACATTTAATTCTGCAGTTTTTGAAGTTTCATAGGGGTAAAAAATATACTGTGCAATACATATCCATTGGTGTTCATTATTATTTAAGTGTACAAAATGCATAGATTAGGAATTTAGATGAATACTGTGCCTATCTACTTCTGTCCTTGCTCTAATATTTTAGCCTTTAAATTTAGAGCAAGTTTCCCTTTAGATGTATCATTCAATCCCCAGGCCATTGCCTTTTAGACTTAACTTCTGCTTTTTTCTTAACTTTGAACAGTAGCATTTGCAGAGTTTTTTCCAGGGAAAGTTGCTTTGCCCTTCAATATTTTCTTTTGTATTATTAGGATGGAATTTTTTAGGGTATTCACCCTAAAAAAATCTCTGAAGGCCACTTAGCCCATTTGCCCCGGTAACTGCACAGCTTCCCCTTCTGCGTTCACCATTGGTTCCTATCATGTGTCTGAATATTCCACTGGGATGGGATCCCATATTTGCATGGTAACCCTAGCAACACAACAATGTTGTTTCAATGTGAACTTTCAATGTCGTTTCCACATGATTTTGTTCAGTTTTCTCCACTTTGTTTCAGCATGGACATTGATATAATATTGAAACAACATTCTGAAATCACAAGAGGAAAACAAATAAAAAAACAAGATTTTATTTCTCTCATGCAAAATTATTAAAATCCATATGGAAATTTACGAAAAATTGTTGATAATTATCTACTTGAAAACATCATTTTAATTCCTATTTACTGTTGTAAAAATGCATTGTGACAATGCTATATTTTAATACAAATTAAAATGATATTTTCAAGTAGATAATTATCAGCAATTTTTTTTTTCGTAAATTTCCGTATGATTTTAATAATTTTGCACGAAAGAAATGAAATCTTGTTTTTTTTATTTGTTTTCTTCTTGTGATTTCACAATGTTGTTTCAATATTATATCAATGTCCATGCTGAAACAGCGAGGAGAAAACTGAACAAAATCATGTGGAAACGACATTGAAAGTTCACATTGAAACAACATTTTGTATGGTAGCATTTCACATTCAAACCGCATTGAAACAACATCGTTGTGTTGCTTGGGAATGCACAGATGTGGAACCTTAACTGTGACAGATGGGGGGGAAATCTTTGCAACAGTGGAAGCGAGTGGGCTAAACCTGGTTTCCCTCTGCATATGCCACTGACTTTTGCATGTGTTTGTTTTGATTGGCTTTGCTTTTTGCTCCTTTGTCTCTTCCCCTGTTTTTATGTTGTGTGGTTGTTTGCCTCTTCCTCCCCAGCCCCTGGCTACTCTAGAGAGCGCACTTCTCCCAATGAAAGACCAGACGAAAGCAAGCGACACACTCTTTCAGGTCCACCCACCCGCAACTACACCAGTGACGAAAAGGTCGATGATCACTCACTCTCTGTCAACACCACCCCAGAGGAAGTGCCTCGTGCTGAGAAAATCAAGGAGGCAGAAACCGAGAAGAAGAGCAAGGTACCAAAAAAAAAAATTCTGTTTGAATGCAACACTTAACATATGAAGGGTCTACGGAAAGAATGATGAGAATCCACTTTTCCTCAATGTTGAGGTTTCTACTGCATTCTGTTGTTCATTAGTGGTACTATTAATATCCGAACCCATAAGGGGAAAAAACGATGAAAATACACTGAAAAAATAGCCCAAAGATACAGTTTACTGGGGAAGAACGTAGAAAGCCCTATGCGCCTTTCGATTTTTTGGAAAATCAGCTGTATATTGGACTCTCATCGTTCTTCCCGTGGACCCTTCATATATTAAAATATTTTTTAAAAAGTAAAATTAAAACATTGAAAAGACTGCAGCAGACCCCCCCCCCCTCCCCTTATAACACAGGCTCATATAATAGCGATTCATGTATCAGTGTGGGAAAATTTTGTTATTTTTATCATATCACTCTAAAAAAGACATGCAATAAAGAATGAGATGCTGTAAAAGAATGCATTGCTTGTTAATGCTGCTGATGCTGATTATCTGTTTTTGACTCATACAACAGATTCGTAAAAGGGCACCATACCCTGCCCACCTTTCTTATTAAAATAGATATGCCCTGCCCTTTATAGAAAAAAAAATATGTCTTGCATCTTTTCTCGGGAAATGTGTGCAAAAATTGTACTTTTTCATAAATACTTCTTTCCAGTTTGAAAAGTAATTTAAATACTACAGGCTCTTTGCCAAAAAAAAAAAAAAAAAAGGGAAGCTAAATACAAGGATTAGGCTAACACGCAACAATGCATATTTCCCCTATTTAAGATCTGCTTTCTTTGAACTCACTTAGTCCTGAGGACTTGTTTATAAAAAGTTGTAGATGTATTAGATTATTTTCTTTTATCTCCTTGTGTTAAATTTACAAGTGTACTCATTATTTTTCAAATGTTGCTGAAAATTCAGCAAGCGATCCTGAATAGTTAGTCATATGAGTTCTTGGGATCCCCAAATTTATGAAATCAGAATGATCCCTGTGGAATATACCTGACCCAAAATTCAAATGCAAGCAGTCTTGGCTAGAAGTCTGTTCTAATTCACTTCTAGCCAAAAGAAAATCATCGTTTACTTCCGTAAATGTTCTTATTGTTGTCGGTAGTAAATGTTTGTCTTTGATCATCTACATAATAAAACAGAACCAGAATTTTCTTTTTTTGCTTCATATTTTAAATCAACCTGACAAGAAAAGATAAAATATATATTTTCATTGATAATTCCCCCACCCCATTTTCCAATGGAAATTGTTAAGTTACAAAAACATAAACTAAGTTATCAAAGTAGGGGAAGATGTTTTACATTGGAACAATTTTTAGTTTTCTTTTACATTTGCCCCTCCTCCCCCCCCCGACCAAAAAAAAAATTTCTTTGTAATTTATTAGTTTTATGAGAAATATATCATACTTTTCCCTCTTAATATGACTTTTTCCCTTAAAAAAGAAAACAAATAGGGTAAGAGAAATTGGTCCAGGGTACAACATTATGTTTTACCTTGGACCATTAGATGTTACTCTTTGAAGTACACTATCTTTTAATTAATTTTGTTTTCTTAACCTGTCAGTTGAGTAAGGCTATATATTGATAAAAATAAAAAAAATTGAACAAAGTTTTCAAATGCTTTAAATAAAATAAATTAAATCAAGCAAATTATACATTTAATAGAACATTCTGTTGAAATATTTGTAAAATATGTCTGTAAAAAATTCTGCTGAAATATTTATAATAACACCGTTACATGCTGTAAGTGGTAAGAATACTAGAAAATGTATTTGTGCTATGCTCACTGGCACTCAGAGGCAGTCATTATTGTACCTTGGACTGGCCCAAGGTACAATAATGGTCAAAGGTACAACATGTAGCCAATTTTTTTATTTCTTTAAACCTAACAATTACAAGTTCTGTTTCTTAAAAATTTAGTATTTTACCCTATGGAGAATGAGACTATGGTACTTAACTATTTTAGTTCTGTTACAAAATGTACAGCACTGAATCAAATATGTGTTTGAGAATTAATTTGCAAAAATGAAAATGTAATTTTCTCCTTTGAACATGGCTTCAAAATCTGATATGGCCACAGACACATTAAATAGTACCTGATGTTACTAGAGTTATCTGCATATACTTAATATCATATTTCTCTACCACAAGGCAGAAATATTCGGACTAGTCCAAGGTGCAGCATTCTCCCCTGCTGTTTATAAACTTTAATTAGTGTTGCAGTGCATGAACATTTTAAACTCTGGAAAGTGACTGCTTGCTGTAATTGTATACCATTTTTTATTGACTGAAATTAAAAGCTGTTTTAAAATGATAATTTTGTGATAAAATATGAAGTTTCTGTCTATAGGAAATGTGTATATATACATATGTGTATTATGTAATATGTCAGGTACGAAAGTAAGGGGTGGCACTGTATGACTGAAAAATTGGGTGCATGCCACTGAAAATTACGTTTATTTGAATTACTTGTAAAAATGGCTGGTGAATTTATTGAAATTATGTGGAACAGACATTAATCTCCATAAGATTTTTGCTATTTATTTTAGTTATGTTCTAATTTATTTACATAAAATGTGTATTTATTAGAATTTTTGTTGATACCATTTTGCCCCCTTGCAGAAACCATATGGAGGTGTAGCTGTTATGCTCCCGATGGACTTGAATAAAGCTCGCAAGTCTCCTATACCATCTCCTGTACCACCTGAACCTGTGGAAAGAACAGAAATGAAAACACTTAATGAGGAAGCTTACAGGCCTGCATATGAAGAGGTAGTATTTTAAATGTATTGCTGCTTTGTGATCGTGCCATGACTTCACGAAGCTTAAGTTAAAATTTGCAAACATACCTAAATTAAAGTTAAATAAACCAATATCTTTTCCTAAAACAAATGGCATAGAGGCCGAAATAATCGTATAGTTTAAAAGTTTTTAGCCGCCAAAGACCCAGGTTCTATCTGTGCATTTCGCTGAAAAGAAAAATGGCGCAACGACGCCATTGTAGACCCAGTAAAGAGACAAAGAAATAATGAAGAAAACACTCTGTTAAACTTTAAAATCTTACATTTATTTTAAATTAACTTCATCATAACAAATTTATTCTTGAATAACTAACCACACCATTACATAAGAGTATAACAACAACTTAACTTATTATTAATAGAGCTCTCTAATCATTTTAACCATTATTCTCAGTGCACTTATGTAGTAGCCGACATGTTAAAAAAAATTAAATAGAGAAAGAAAGGAAAGAAAAGAAAATAAGACTTATCGTCTTTAGGAAGAATCTGGGGGCCCCCATCGTTCAGTCGTCTCAGGTCGCCAGCTCCATGCCTCGTCTCAACTACATCATGTTTTGGCTTCTCTCCAAAAAAAAAAAAAATCACGTTCAGATCTCCGTCCGCAGGCACCAGCTAGAGGAAGACAGCGAGCCTGCTCCCTGACGCTCGCTTTTCCCTTCTCAGCCTTCTCACTTCTGTAGTCATCCGACAATCAAGTTCATTCATGAACTTTAATTTTTTCATATCTTAGTGCATAAACATTGAAGTGAAACTTATTTAATTGGTGAAGTTATGTCGCATTAAAAAGAAATTTAATTATTTCGTTGGTTAATTGATGTATTTTGAGGCATTTACATTTTTTCTTACACGTGGTTGTGTTCCTCCGCCGATTTCGATGTCTCTATCGAATCTTCATCCAATCTATCGAATTATGTAAAATTGATGCAGGGAAAAAGGGTAATAAGAAAAAAAAAACAGAAAAGGCAGAATAAAAAGTTAAAGACGGAGAGAAAATTTTAGCATAAAAAAAAAACACTTTTAAACCAAAACTTAAAATTTAGCAAACACTTTACAAAGCCAAAATATGATGTTTGTATCAAAAATTTATTTAAGGAAAAAAAAATGTCGGCATAAAGAAAAGGAAAAGTCGGCTCGATTTAAAAAAAACACATATAAACATTTCTAACATTAATTATTTATCAAAAGTTACAATCATACCAATACCACGTATCAAAAAGAAAAAGTTTTGTTCATCCGATCTGGCAACCTGTTTTGACGTTAGCGCGCAAAACGAATCAAAACAAACTGCGAAATCGGAAAGTTTGTGCCGTGAAAGAAATAATAAACAAACCCAAAAGATAAGTAGTACCACTAAAACATTACACAAAATATTACTCTATAATTTGTTTTTTACTACCCATAGATCGCTAGAACAAACATTATTTACAAAACATTTTTCAAATCACAACAATCGTTACATACCTATAATTATTTTTAAAGAAAAATATAAATAGAACTATTATTATTTAAGATGGCTTTTATTGAGTAGTGTTTTCAGAAATTTTATTGTAGGAAAAATATCAAGGAGGGGGGGGGGGAATACAACAGCACCCAGACAAGTTCAGTCAAACTTGATTCTTGATTACACAAAAGGTGAAGGGACAGAGACAATTTGTTCATTAAATTCAAGTAATTTTAACAACCAGTTTTACTATAAATTCAAATATTTTAACAATGAACAAACATTTCTTTTAATTTCTCTCATTAAATCAAAACTTATCTGGACGCACTTAGAGAAGATGGGGTTGGGGAAATTTTCTAAAGATATTTTAAGTGTGTCTTTTTAATTTCAATTTATTTTTGCTCTTACTAACATTATACAGTATAGCCTTTCATTTGCAGCAAAATTTTGTAAAATGTCATAACATAAAGGGTTTTGGATTATACACTTTGGTCTCATCTAAATATGTATGTAAAGCCATATAAATGCTACAAATAAGAATGAATTTTTTAACAAACTCTCTCTAAGGCATAAATATTATACAGTGAAGAAAATATTTCCTCATATTTATTACCTTTGATGGAAGAAGCAATTTGCAAATAACTGCAATATACATTCTTTCCTCACATTATTCTGTTTTGCCATCAAAAAGATGGCCAAAAATAGTTTGTCCCTTGTCCATCTCAGTCAGTCAGGAACTTATTTGCCGCCTTTTGAATTGTAAATCCTTTAATGAACCTAGGAGTATACGCTACACTGTCTTGGATTTTGTTACAAAAAGCCAGCTAAGGGTTATCTATTTTCATAGTGATTTCACAAAGTCCTGCCAATTTAAGGCTTCAAGATAGACCAATTGAAAATCTCACGTTTCACATTAGCAAAAACATCCTTGTTGGAGTACAGGGGATTACAACTATGCAGGTTAAAAAGAAATGCCACACTTGGTATTAATCTAAAATAACATTTAATATTGACATTTCACGTCAGCAAACCATAACACATCTATCAAAACATAAATGTATCCCTTTAAAAAAGTTGTACTAGATCATTTTCTTTTATCTCCCTGTGTTGAATTTACAAGTGTTCTCATTAGGAAAAGGAACCAGAAAATTTAGCAAGGGATCATTCATATGTCTCCAAAATCAAGTTCTCCCTCCTTTTCATAGTTAAAGCGTAAACATGAGATTTCAAGATTTAAACTGTCTGTTCAGCAAAATCTGTGCAAAGGCATATCTGCATAGTCTCTGCCTGTGATTATTATATCATCATGGTCTAAAGCAGCCATATCTCCAACAATCCTATTCGAAACTTCATAGAATACAAAAATTCCTTTTGTCATCTTTTTTCTGGCATTTAAGTTATCTTGTTTTTATCTTGATAACTTATATTATTAAAATGCATAGTAGATTTTGCTAAGTTAATTAGTTTTAAAAAAGAAGCAACTTCAAAAAAAATATATTTAGCCCTTGATTTTTTTATAAAACCTGTTATGCATGTTTTATAATTTGATTCTTTGTTGATATATTGCTAAATTTTAAGTTTTAAATGCATGTATTTTATTAGTGTGATATATTTAGCTTTTTAAAAAGTATTCTTTCATTGGTTTTGGTTCTAATTTTTCTTTTTTTCTCCTTCCTTTGCATGAAACCCTCCCATTTCACCATGATGCCAACCCTCCATGCATGTTTCTGAAATTTTTGTTTGACATCATCCAATTATTTAGTCTAAAAATAAAGACATTACAACACCAACTCATAACACTGTTACACCAAGGGATAAGGTAGCTGAATCGAAATCCCAGAAAGAAAATCGACCAAGTTCTCTCTTTACTGGAAAACCTTCTCCTTACACTAAAGAATACATCTATGAGGTGAACACGAATGAATACAAAACTCCATTTAGTCCTGCTGAGCATGGTTTCTCATACGAAGGCCAAAGATCTGATAGTACTTCGCCACCACCCGCAGAAACTCTACAGCTGGAAACATCCCCTGGAAGCAAGCGAGCCAAGGGATTGGCTTTCACGTATGCTCCCCCTGAAGCCGAGGTTAATAATTCCCAGAGCGAGATAATCTTATCCCCTCAAGTTGTTGAAGAGGAGGACAACAGAATTCAGGACATGTCCTCAGAGTGGTGCGACACAACCATTGATGAATCCATCAAGTGGGATGATTCAAAAGAGGAAGAGATGATTAAAAATAAGGAGAATTTAGAAATATCCGAGAAGAGTGAACATAAGCCGAAGCTGGGTCTCTCCATATTTAAAAAGGGAAAAGATAAAGATAAGAAAGGGAAAAAAGAGCAGGAAGATAAAAAATCAAAAGAGAAGGAAGAGAAAGACAAGACGGAGAAGGAGAAAGTTGATAAGAAGACAGACAAAGCACCCGTCGAAACATCACCGAACAAGAGAGATTCAGCTATTGAGACAGATTTGCAAGTGGACGAGATTGTTGTTTCTAATGTGAAAGACTTGAAAAAAGATGAGAAAGAAGAATCTGCTTTGTCCGAAGAAGAGAAAGCTGTTAGAGATGAGGCTGAGAAAGAGAAAGAGAATAAACTTAAGCTTGCATTTGCCAAGAAAAGTAAATCAAAAGAAACTGTAGAGGATTCTAATACAAAGAAAAAATCAAAGGAAGACACGAAAAAAGCAAAAGAGGAAGAAGCCAAAAGAAAGCAGAAGGAGAAAGAAGAAAAGGAAGCAGCTAAAAAGAAAGCCAAGGAAGAGAAAAAACTGAAAGAAAAAGAAGCAAAAGAAAAGAAAGCCAAAGAGAAAGCTGAAAAACTGAAGAAAAAGTCTGACAGTAAGTTGGACAAAAAAGCTAAAGAGAGCTCACCAGAAAAAAGCCCTAACAAGGAGCCTGAGAAAGCAGAGGGAGATTTGTCATCTGAAGAAAACAAAAATAAGGACGACTCAGAAACTAAAGACTCAAAACACACACCCAGTAAAAGTAAAAGCAAAGAAAGTCTCCAAAAAGAGTCCAAACCTAAAAAATCCAAATTATCATTGCCTAAAATTGGCAAAAAGAAATCTAAAAAAGAATCTGGGAAGGACCATTCTGATACCTCTTCTGTTTCGAGCAGCTCTTCAGAAGGCAGCATGATAGACTATGGTACCAATGTTTCTGGAAATGAAACTTCTGGAGTGCCTGGCTTAGTGACTTCAACACCCAACCAGTCCTTAAGGACAAACACGGATAAATTTCCTGCTGAAAGTTCTAAAGATGTTTCTATCAATTCAGAAACAGCAGTTCTAGAACTCGACAGATCGCCGTATTCAAGTCCCAGTAGCAAGCCACGACATATTGTTTTGGCAGCAGGCACACAAAGCAGGCCACAAACAGAGGTTTTTATGATTTAAATTATTTTATTTATGATTTATTTTTTATACAATTTTTGTTATATTATTTGTATTTAGTAGAATGTTTCATGTTCCTTTTTCTCTAATCTTATGTATGCATTTTTACAATTTGTGTGATGTGTTGTTTTCAGTAATTGAATATGCCAATTAAGTTGTATCATGACAGATAAAAATTATTAGAAAAGCATTTTTATGTTTTTAAATATAGGAAGAAAATAAAATTGTTAAAGAACCATTAAAAAATACCCTCAAATTCTGATAATTTCAAAATAACTTGAATTTAATCTACTGATTTAATTTTTTTTAATCAAAAGGTGTGAAGTCCCACTTCTTACTCCCCTCCTTTCCCCTTATCACAAACTCAAACATTCACAAACATCCCCCCCCCTTCCGGAGTGTGACATCGTTTGTGAATCCCATAATGGTTATAGGGTTGTCATTTTTTACATTGTATTTCAAGAGGCATGACCTAAAGTTTTTAGAGTCCCTGCTAAAATAGATTAGTTTAATATAGGAAATAAATTACTTCTTAAAGAACTTTCACTTCTCCTCTCCAACTTTTACTTTACTTCATTATTCATGGCAGTGGTTTCAGTCCCATTTAATTACTTGCCTATCAATTTAATTACTTGCCTATCAAGTTGTGGACAAGAGTTCATGCTCATATGGGCTCATACCCATCTAACTGAACTAGGGTCTCCACAGTCCTTGAAAAACCTTGAAAGCTCTTTAATTTCAGAAAATGAGTCCTTGGAAAATTGCATGTTATTCTTGAAAAGACCTTGAATTTTGCAACTACGAAGAATATAAATGTTCATCTAGCATTTTCCTACTAAGCAAGAGGGGAAATAAATTTCTCCCTAAAAATCCACGCTATCAAGAAAAGTTCAATTGCATTTTCAGCACATTTGGGAACTAGGTCCACTGCATAGTGCTATGCTATTGGTAAGCATTTGCTCCTGTCTCATGGCGGGCAGTGCTTATTGTGTTGAAATACACTGGACTTCCCCTGAATTCTCAAAAGCAAAATATGAGATTCGGTATGGATTTTTCTACAGACCTTAAAAGTCAGCAAAAATCATTAAATTAACAAAAGTATGTGAAAATTGAGGTATTAGCAAAAGTCATAGGAGTAGAAAAAAAAGTCAGGGAAAATCCAAAAGAAACTTATTCTATCGCATGAACATTCTTTCTTTTTCTCTTACCAAAACTGCTTGTACAGAGCAGTCAATTATATTTCCTCTCCATAAGTACCTGACTTTAAGGACCCCCCCCCCAGCCCCTTCTGCAAATTCAAAATCAGTTTAATTTGGGAGAGGGCCTTATAATTCCCCCCCACCCCCCATCCCTGGTTTTCTGCTTTTTCCAAATTATTAGGGTGGGAATTGAGTGGAAAATTTTAAATGAAATTTTCAAGTATATAAACATGAAAGTGCACAAAGACTTGGGGGTTTACAATACAGAAAATCCCCAAATCAAAAGAAAACTAATTAATGCATTAAAAATGTGTGTTGTCCTCCTCTTCTATATTGTAAATTGATCACCCAATTACAAAATCAATATACCTTGATGATTAAAAGTTATTCTCTACAGTGTACAGTTAATGTATTTTTACCTCTATTTTATAATTATAAAACACCTTTAATGCTCAAATAATGTGGAAAATCTCAACCTATCTACAACAATAAATTATCTATAACAATATTTATTTTAGATCCCTACAATATTGTTATACGCAGGTTTAACTCTATGTAGGTAATACAGTCAAACCTGTATATCTTGAAAGCCTCTATATCCTGAAATTCCCTACATTTACAATAAAAATTCAATATATTTACTTTATTTATCTCGAAGAATTTTTAGGGTGTCCACTGGTGACTAAATAGACGACTTTTTGTACTAATTTAAAGATAAGGCTACTTGGGCGACTTTCTTGATCTAAGATTTTCATACCATTTTCAAGCTTTGGGCTACTTTTACCTTACTCCAGACAACTCGCTTGAAAATCAGATTTCAGTTTTTGTCAACTGCCTATTTTTTTTTCAAAATTGCAACTCGTCTTTCATCAAACATTCTGATTTATTTTTTTAACTGTGCTATTAAAAATGATTGTATTATATGCTCTGTTATATAATACAAGAAGTTTTTAATTCATCATTGTATGCATTCTTTTTTAAATGAAGGTAAATGACGATATTTTTATTTTTTAACTACAAAATCATGCAAAAATTCTACTATTTTGGCAATTAAAATTAAGAAAATGGCTACTAAACTGGTGACTTTTTTTATGTTACTGAGGTTACTAATATGATACTATTTTCGCCTCCTGGCATTAGTGGAAACCCTGAATTTTCCTTCAAAACTCTGTATCTCGAATTTTAGTTGGTGTAAATTACTGCAAATAGTACTTAAAGAGTAACTTTCTTCAATAAAAGTTGTATACTGATGCATCTAAAGAGACAGCATAAGAAGTAGAGAAGGCCGTATAACTCTGAACTTTTCTTAAGTCTCCAGGAAATTTTTGCTATAAGGGATTCACAGCTCTTAGTAATCTTAGGTAGCTAGCAGAAATAAAGGAAGTTAGACATCAAAAGTCATTGAAATACTATTTTTATTGTTAAAGTTACATATTCATATTTTTGAGGGTTATGGATGTATGGAAAGAAAAGCTACAATCATACCACAGTCTTTCTCTACAGCAAAAGCAAATAAAACGTTTTTAACTGATAGCATTTAAAAACTCAATAACTCGAAACCTCTTTATCTTGAATTTTTTTTTTTCCTTTCCCATAGATTTGAGATGACAGGTTTGACTGTACTTCTAAAATAAGAACAAGTGCTTAACAAAATGGAAAATAAAAAGCCAGGGAAAAGTTTGATTGGAGTTGGGCAAGGTCTGGAAAACAAAAAAACTCAGCTTTAGAAATCTTGGTATATCAAGAAATCTCTCTATTTGTTGAATAAGCTTTATACATTTTATGAATGGCTCATACTGCATTTTTTTTTTTTATGTATCAAACAAGATAATTGGAAATTTTTAATAATTCCCTCCATCTGTTTAAGAGAAAAAAACTCTTGTGATAATTCCTGATGAGATACAATTCGCTGCTCTCAGTTATATACTTGAAAAAAATGTTGAGAACTAATGATTACATCTATTACAAAGAAGTGACCTTTTTTAACTGCCATTTTTTTATAGTTGTGATAAGTATTTTTTGCTTTTGAAGCAGGCTGAAGGATGGAAGGGACCAACTATTGTCACAGAATCTTCGTCTTCAGCTTCCAGTTCAATCACGACCACAAGTAGCAAACATATTTCTGGCACCGAGGTGACAACCTCACCTGAGAAAGGTATCACAAACACAAAGACATCCAAAACCAGTATGAACCAAGAAAAAACAGTTACCCAGCAGGTCACTAAGAACACAAGACTCATGACAGGAACTCTGGATGACATACAGGTATTCAAATATGCATACATTTTTTTTTTGAGAAAAGGATACAATTTGTGTCTGTTTTAAGTTTTTACTTTTCTCTGAAACAACCATTTTTTCTAGTTCATTTTTTTACTTTAAAAAGCAGATATCTAACCGATTCGTTTGTAACCACTTCGAAATTTTCGATAATTTCATCGATTTTCCCTAAAGTCTAATCGCTTGTGTTGAAAGTTTAGCTTGTTCGCCATTACAAACATCGGGCAATTCCTCGTAAGGGACGGAATTAGAGCCTGAAAGGGACAAAAATTCATTTGTAGGACAACTTCAACACTTGATTATCCAAGGGATTCCCCATCTTAAGGGTGTGGGGAGAATACAAAATAGATAACAGATTCAATTCCAGTTATTCCTGGGACTTATATTCGGCCATAAACCTGACCTTGAGTTTTTAAGCTCAAAATTACGGCAAGGAGTGAGTAGATTTCCTGAAAAATGAGATGGGCAATCCCACTTGGTGGCCGTTTAGAGGGGGTCGGGTAGCCGCTGATAGAGGTTATTTTAATATTAAGTCTATGAGCCAAAAAAATTGGCCATTTAGAGGGGTGGCCTTTGGAGAGGTTTCACTGTATAACTTCTAGTTATATGTGCACAGCACTTTGTAAGAAAAAAGCCCGGTGGTGTGTTAAACAAAGTAATTGGTAATGTAGTCATAGAAAGTTTCAACATGTGCAGACAGGATATGAATGCAGTGAAATAGCACTATTGTCCGTGCATAGTGTATAAAACAGTTAAAAAGAGTAGTTATTAACATTGTTGAAGGGAACAGTATTATTGTTTTAACCATGCTAAAACTTGTTTACAAAACGTTATCAGCTGTCATGGATTACAATAATTAACTCATGGCAAAATGAATTTTAATGTTATCAAGATACATGTAAAGGATGGTTTCAGGATAGGTCAAATGCTTCATTTGAATCGAAGTGAGATGTTGTATTGGCACCTCACCTATTTCTCCATTCAATGTCCCAGTGGTCATGACTGAGTGGTCTCATCCCCATCTTACGGTTTGGCCTGAATTTATCGGTAGAGGTTGGTTTCAGTCATCATTAGAGCACTTAGAAGAACATTATCCACTTTAATGCAGCAAACCAACTACTCTTTTTTAAAGTTTAATGCATCCACACACATTGGTGTAACTGTAGGCTTTTTGGATAGTTCTAGTGTGGGCTTTACCCATCCTAGGGGACTTCATCTAGAATATAGTTTTTCTAGGGTAGGTTAAAATCTTTCTACAATTGGTTTAGCCCTGCCCAGTTATCCCAATGCCTACACGTTAATAACACAACTATCTCATTGCTTCCATATCTTGTTCTGTATGACTGAACGTCTGCAACTTTCTGGACTATGTTGCCTCTAATTCGTTTACAACTTTTGCATATTTGATGAAGTTAAATGTCTCACTATTGGATATTTAGAATTGTAATTTTATCATAATTTAAGACAAGAACAATATTTTCTTGTAAATCCATAGTATTATTTCAGTGCCTGTTAATTTGTCATTATTGGTTTTATAATTTTTATGGCTTAACTTTGTTCTTTAATAATAATAAATGTCCAGACATTGGATTGTTTTATAAACTGTTCAAGACAAGAGGCCAAATACCATCACAGACTGCATTATGCAATTTTATTATCTTAATAAAAAGTATGTCGTATGGAACTTCCTGTAAAAATTTTTTAAATATTGCAATTGAGTCACGAATTGCAAAATTCATTGAAGTGACATTATTTAGTAAAAATGATGCAAAAATAACTGTTAAAATTTTTTTCTACCTGTTTCACCAATAATGTTAACTGCTTATGAGAGCACATAGTAAAGCTGGTAAATAGAATCTTACTATTTTCCATTCTTTGACCTAGTTGGGATTGCTGTAAAAACGCATCAAACTGGTATTATTCTAAAAATAACAGCCTCAAAGACTCGTGTTTGGAAAAAAGCTCTGGAACTTTATATCAAATGAAAATAAAGTAACCACAGGGTTTCTACAGACCTGGAAAGTCAGGGAAATGAGTTTTGGTTAGGGAAAGACAGGGATTTGGGAAAAAAGTCTGGGAAATTTGAAGAAATTGAAGAAAGGTCAGGGAAATGCAAGAAATTTGAATTTTTTGGCAAAATCAAGAAAATACTTCCTGTTTGAACCTAATTGTAGAAATTGTTTTATTTTCATTTTCTTATTTAACCTTAAAATGTGCCCTTTATTAATATACTAGCTGGATACCCGTTCTCCGCACGGTGGGAAACGAATATTTTTCTTACACATATAATTCGAATTAAACCCAGTAATGCGGAATCTCAAAACGTGAAAAAAATACTTGAATCGTGACTAAAAGTTGACGTCATGAGTGCAAATCTGAGATGATTGCAACCTGATGACACAAAAACTTCGTCAGTGTCACTGGCGATCAAAAAAGATCTTTACGGTATGCAGATGAAACTTCTCTCTTTCGATAAATGCCTGATTTCTACATGATATAATTTTGTTTTTTAAGCTTAATTATAGCATTTAACATATACCAGATGAATAAATTACATGATGTTGACAACTATTTTATTTTATCTTGCATTTCCTAAAGCGTGGACAATGCATTAGCACAGTTATTTTGCAGATGACTTTATTGAATTTCACCTAAATTAACAAAATCTACATGAAATAATAGATGCACCACATACGTTATAAGCCAAAATTGCACACAGTTTTCGTGAAAATCGTTACATTTCAAATGAAAACATTTGTGACGTAACTTCTGTGATAAAGTTTATCACCCTTACTAAACTCTTAATGCAGTATCACACTTACATAAAACTGACGTTGGTCTCACTGTCAACTCGCCCTAAATAAACAACTAATTTCATGTTTAATTTTTAATAATTTACAGTAGACCCCTTCATAACACGGGTCTACAACACGAATTCGTAGAACACTGATAAAAATTTGTGATCGTTTTCGTGTAACACGTTAAAATAGACTCGTACAGCACGGTAAAATGAGACATATGTTCTGATATTATGACGCTTTAGCTCCTGTAATTAACATAACTTTTGAATGGCAATACCAAACATCATTGTATTACTACGGAGTGCAAATAAGTTTTGCCGCGATTATTCCGCATAATCTGCACTCCAGGTGGAGTATAGCGCTGGACCAGTACAACACGGATTCCTATAACACAGAACGTATCTACCGTCTTATAGGGAATCTACTGTAGTTGCATAGTGTCAAATTCAAAAGAAAGTTCTAGGTTGCCGTATTTAGTAATATTTCATCTCACCTTGGTGGCAAATATCCGAACTGTATCAAAAGAAAACTTTACAAAATTTTTAATTCTGGATAACCCTCGAAACAACTTCGGTGTTTACCATCTACGACGGTTTTTCATGACGTGACAACTTATGCTTGCGTGTAGTGGCGTAGCCAAGGAGGGGATAGGGGGTCACAACCCCCCATGAGGAGATTTTTGCCATACAAAATGTATATTCTTCACTCCCTTATCACACACGCGTATATATACATATATGTGAGCTGCAGTAGTCGTAACACCCCCATGAAAAATTTCTGGCTACGTCACTGCTTGCGCATAATTGATCATTTTTCTTTTCATGTATCAGTGATCAATATACTTCAGGATGAGAATCTCCATTGAAAAAAAAATGTTCTAAAAAGTCTGACCCCAGAAAACTCTGATTAACACAGTGGAGTTACCATGGGCCCTACCCAGGGAAAAATTTCGGGGGGGTTACAGAAATTAAATTATAAATTCATAAAAGATGAAGCGTTTTCACTTTTACGAGTCTTAAAAGCTGTAGAAATGAGTGGTTTCACTTAATTGTTAAATTTAATAACTTAAGTGGCAACAATGGATTCCGTTGCTACGGAAACTATAAAAATGGAACATGAAATGAGTTATTTACGTTTACTTTGCTAGAACTGCCATATTGGTGTCATTGACGCCACCAGTCGATGCCAAATAGCTCAAATCACAAATTAAACTTGACACTAAAGGCAATTCGCAAAACCCTGTTTGCGGAATTAAAAAAAAAAATATCTATGCATACGCTAGTGACATCGGCTCATCTCAATTGTGGAATAGAATTAATAATAAGAACACAGTTGAACTACATTTGAATATTTTTCGCCTACTTTGCTAAGAAATGTATTAAAGTAGGAATCAACATAGATTTCAATTCGTAAAACAAAAAATACATTAGACAGTATTATTTACGCCGTTCTAACAATTTGCAATAAAAGAAATGTAGTGCTGCTTTAACATATAAGAATCAATTATTTATTACATGTAAGTACTTCAATCGCCAAAATGCCAACATACACCATTTTGCGAGATTTATTTTCTTAAGGGAATCATTCGAAGGTTTGATTTAACAGCAATCAAAATGGGAAATAGTTATCTATCATTTATATAGTTCACTCGCCAAAATTTAATCCAGACATCTAATTGATTAGCAGCAGTTATTCAAATTATTAACTATAACATGTTTCAATCCCCATAACTACAATGTACAAGATGCGAGAATTTTAATTTTCTGAAATTTGGCGGAATTGCTCTAACTTAAATCAGTTTACTTAATTTGGTGAAAATTCTGAAGATAGATCGTTTAAAATCGCCTTAATAACGTCATTATTTCTGTACGAAGTATAGCGTCGTATTCTAATAAAACTTATACTTGTAATTAAAAATACTATTTGATTACGCTCTCAGTAATTTGCGCCAAGCCCAAAACTGTGCAAATCGGTAGAACCTACTACTTTCTCAAAATCGCCAAATCAGCCATTTTTTTTTCCGACCAACTAAAAAATACACATATAGTCTCTGAAATCTCCCAATCCCTTATTCTTTTACACATAAAAAACATTGAATTCTAGCTTTGATTTAACATGAATGCAATATTTTAATTAAAAAATAACTTTGTAAATAATCTAAACAGAAAAAAAATCTTTATTCTTTTATTTTTACTGCAGGAGTCTAAATAATTTAATAAAATAGCCAAACATGGCAACCTCGATGCTTATTTCTCACTTTTTTGACTACAGGGGTTACAATCAGGGAATTGCGGAGAGCAAAAATAAGCGTTTTTGACGGGGTTTTTTATCGATATCTCCTAAACTAATTCGAAATTCAAATTAGCGGAGGTTCTTTCTCGAAATTTTCCGAATTCGTGGATACCTCGGTCGAAACTCAACTCCCAGCCGTTTAGGAGGAGATGATGCTACACACAGACACACAGACAGGCGCGCACAGATTTTAATAGTATAGATCTTGTTCAGTTGAAATATTCTTAATTTTATCCTAAATTATTATCAAACGGGGTTTTTGTTAGAATCCAGTGATGTCAAATAATATTTTTGTGCATATTGATTGTATTTTTATTATTATTTTTAAAAAAGAGGCAAATATATATAAAAAGTTATTAATTAAAGGATGTAATATTAAAAATAGAAACGCAAAATTCAGGAAAGCACGCTTGATAAAAAGTCAGGGAAGAGCATGATAGATGTCAGGGAAGCAAGAGCTGTGAAATCTGTAGAAACCCTGAACCAAAAGCAATGCTAAAAGGAACTAGAATATTTTTTTTTTTTTTTTCTAGTCTGCCATTGTGAAGACTGAGGCCATCAAGTACGATCCCAGTACTCTGAATAATGCTCAGCATAGTACGACTTCTGTCCCTCTGGTGATCACAGAGACGAGGAAAGTCAACTACCCTGTGCCTCCACCACCGCAGTTTTCCGAGAATGAAGGAGAGCTTCTTCCCCTGTCTGAAGACGGGGAAATTGTCAGTTCCTCTACCATTTCGAGTAAAACGAAGACTGTTGAAACCATTACTGTGAGTATTGAGTCGGGTGAAGGGTCTTTGCATTATTGCTGTTTGCTAATTATCCTTGCATATTTTGTAATCAATAGCATTCAGGAATTTTTGCATTGTGACCCAATTATAATTTTTGTGTCACATTTTTTTCCCTTATTTTAAAAATTGTGACATCACATTTTGGATGGCATAAAAAGAAGTCTTGCTTCTTCCACTTGTTTATTTGAACTGCTAAAATTTGGAGAATGGGTCAATTTTCATATTTTTAAAGTTTTTTTTAATTTTTAGATATTTGTTGAAATTTTTAAGTCAATCAGTCTAACAGTGTAGTTTGTATATGACAGATTTCCATTTTTATTTATAAGATACCTAAATAGCTAATACTACGTAAGTAAAAAAGCTGCTTAGTTGGATACAGGACAAACAGAGAGAATACTAAGTGAATTATTCCATGTATAAATATTTCTTTCTAATAGTCAGGCCACTAACTTACTTGTAGGTTTGACCACTACCCCAGACAGCACAACAAATTTGCATCAAACTTGCAGTAAGCTTGATTTATCAAGTCAATAAACTTGCATTAAGCTTGATATTTCAAGCATGTAAGCTTAATGCAAGTTTGTATCAAGTGTTAAAGTCTACACTTGCCCAACTTGCATTAAGCTTGACATAGCAAGCTTGATTCAAATTTACTACACTCTAAAAAAAATTTCTAATTTTCCTCTGAGAAATTTTCCTGATTACATGGGGTGCCAGTCGACAAACTTGCGACATATATTTTATTTTTCCACACATTTTCCTGCTTCCGTCTAACGTCCGCTACGGGGATTGATCTCGGGACCTAAGATGTGAGAAGCAAGTGTCCTTACCACCATGCCAATCTGACTCGAGGTTAAATGACTAAAGTTTGAAGTGACTGTTATGGCTGTCATGCCTTTTCTGGCAAGATTCATCAATATTGCCCATGCCGATCTACATCTTTTATTTTTCCATGGGATGAATCAAAATTAAACTAATATATATCTGATTTATAGACTCTACTAATAGGGAAATAAGCATAATATAAACTTAAAAGCAGCACACATTTAGAACTTTCAATATCGCTGCCGAAAATCGAGACAAATGACTGATTTTGAAATCAATTTTGTAGTATATTTGTATTTTATTTTGAAGAATTTGAGTATTTGGAAATATAGAATCTTCTTTTGTTTTAATTTTATGGTCAAGCACATTTATGATTGATGATAAATTATGTATTATGTGGCTTTCCAAATCAAGCAGTCATCAAGTCGTATTCAAGCTTGACAGTTCAAATGACTTAAATTTTGCAGAAAAATATTTGCTGACTCATTCCTTTGTAATCTCCAAGCTTGCTGCAAGTTTAAAATGAATTGAACTGTCAAGCTTGATTTAAGCTTATGTGCTGTCTGGGACAAGAGCCAGAGAAGTTAGTCATTTTATTATGGGGTCACTAGTAGGCAGATTAATGGTGCTCATTATGAGTGGTCTCCTAATTTTGAACCCATTGCAGATAAGAACTAGTACCTGGGTTGGAACCCCCCCAAAGGTATAGTTTAAACACGTAGGACATTGGAGCCATGATAGGTTTTATGTGTAGCAACTCCCTTTACCTTACATGGTCCACAGCTGACTTGGGAAGATTTCATTCTCCCAACTACTGACCAAATCCGAGCTGCTTCATTTGTGGTGTTCTAATGGGAACTGGGTTTAATGGACTGATCTCCTGCCAGACTCCACGTAAAAATATTTAAAGGGAGTTTTCCAAATTAATGATTAAAAAGTATAGTTATTAAGATAATAAAAGGATATTCAGTGTGCTGTTCGCTATACCAATGGCTTTCCCTTTGTGTCTGTCCATGTTAGTGATGGTCATTGCGTTGATAGAACAATTATGGCTTGACAATGCTTTCAAACAGTTTTGACCTCTTTGTTTGTGTTTCAGTACAAAATGGAGAGAGATGGTGTGGTCGAGACTCGGGTAGAGCAAAAGATCACTATTCAGAGTGATGGTGATCCCATTGACCACGACAAGGCACTGGCCGAGGCCATACAAGAGGCCACCATGATGAACCCAGACATGACTGTAGAGAAAATAGAAATTCAACAGCAGGCCAGTTCTCAGTGATTCTAACTAGGTGAGTCTTTCCCTCTCACTTCGCTTTTGTTATGCCTTTTTTTTTTTTTTTTTAATTTTATATAATGAAGCATTTACATGTTGGGTAAGCATGTTACACAAAAGCGATTCATACATGGTAGAATATTGTTTGTATATAACTAACTAGTTATACAGGGTCTCTACCAGTCAGGGAAGTCGGGAAAATGGAAAATAGTTCAGGAAAATCTAGATAAAGACTGAAAAATGCTAATAAGAGTATTTATGTTTCAATAGAATGAATGATTCAGATTGTTTGTGGGATGTGTAATGTTCACACATGTTTTCCATTCTTGTGATGGAAGGTTCAAAACACTATTTGTCTATGACCAGTGATAATACATAGAAATTTTCATTACTATCGCTGTATTTGAACAGATAAAAATTTGTATTTGAAATTTGGCATCTGCATTTGATATTGTCATCCAGGTATAGCAAGAGTACCACTTGTAGCGCAAACATTGATAAATATTGGTTTAATCTGAACTTACCAGTATCCTACTTGAAATTTAAGTGCATTAATAATTATATTAGAGTTGAAAATTTATTTCAAGTAAACTAAAGCAAAATATTTAAATAAAAAGTAGGTGGTGCTGCGAGAGATCTTCCAAAGTAGAATGATCAGGAAATTTTTTTCAGAAGCTCCCAAAAGTCAGGAAGTTGACTTTCAGAAATTTTGTAGACACCCTGTTATGGAATTTGACAAAGACAGTCAGTTAAATTAGAAAAAAAAAAAAAAAAAATTCTCAATTTCTGTAGCCATCTAGTTTAACCAAATAATTTCAGTTTAGTTCATAATATTAAATTTACTCAGACGAAATTATTTACTTACTCTGAAATGAGAATATCTTTCTTTTGTTAGTAGAAGAAAGGAGTTTTGCATAGAAAAATTTTTAAACTCTTTTCCTGTCTTGCAAATAAAATCAACTTTAAACACTTTTAAATCCCACTAATTTTATAAATGTCAATGTTTGTATCTATGTTTATTACTCTTTCACGCTGAAACGGTTTGATGGAATTGAATGAAATTTTGAATGACGGTTAGTCCTGGATTAACATATAGGCTACTTTTTATCACGCAAAAAAACCAAACAAACATTGTTCCTATAATATACAAAAAAACTATATCAAAAAGAATGCAATTGATTTTTTATTTTACAGAACAGTTGACAGATGGTACAAACTTACACAATATCCAGTTTTTAATAAATAAATTCATTTTATTGTATGCTATGCCTGAATAAAGAATATACCTGAATAAGTTTATCCTTCTGACATGGATTTATAAGCGATCTTCAGGCCAAGTACACAAATCCGGAATACAAATTATAAAAATAAGCTTTTGAAACTTTCATTCAGTTCGAATTATGCATTTTTCTGTGCATCTTTTTCCCATTCTGTTTCGATTGTAGTAAATCCAGAAAAAGGATGTTAGAAATATCAATTTTAATTTTGTTTAATCACACTCATGAATAATGGTACACTTTCCAACTTAATGGAGTAAGGAAAGAAAATAGAGAAGACACATGGATTATGATATGCTTTTAATATATAGCACTTTAGTGAGTATTTAAAATCAGAATGGTTTCAGATTTTCTTACTTTTTTTTTATAATGGCCAATATATCTAGAAGCTCTTCAGAATTAATATAGGACAAAAATAATTTGTACCTTTTTGGAGGTTTTTATCACTAAATCAACTTATTTTTGTAACCAGGGGTGGCCCGACACGGTAAGCAAGGTAAGGGGGCTTTGAACTGGTGTCATTTCGAACTCAAAAACTAAGTAGAGCATAAAAGGGGGCACCTTTTTTTACATTAGCAGGGGGTGCCACTTACCCTCAGTGCAAAGGAAGCTGGTGAGAAACAGGATTCTCTCCGAACAAGCTTTATTAATATGCCGAACCAACTGGTCTTCGGAGGTAGCTAGTCTTTAATAAATGAATCTTTACTTCCACATTTCTGTTTGGTTCCACTGAAGATAGCTTTTCTAGAGGTTTCATGATCTGAAAAGCCTAACTATTGATCTAGGCCATACAAATATGGTATGTATGGCCAGATGCTAAAAGCTATAGGTAAAATGTTTACAAAATATTCAAAAGTTATGCGAGTCTTATGTGTGTTTCATCTTTCTGTATAGCAAATGTTTTGGAAAATCTGTGGGAGTTCTTCAAATGTAGGCAAATACTCAAACCTCCATATATAAACTTTTTTTCCTCTTTCTTTCAGATTGCTGTGCATTATTGCCACAAAGACTGCTGCTTTGCTATGACTGATAATGGCAGAGAGCATCGCAATCTTCAGCATTTCTTCTAAAAGAGTTGGTTTAAGCTTGTCCTTGCTAAAAACAAAAATGGCTTACTGTGATTGGGAACATGTTTTCTTTCACCTTTTGTACATAGACTGATTATTTGTCATTCAACCAAAATGGACGTCATTTTTATAAAATAAGACTATTTTAGATTTTTTTTCTTTTGTCTTAAAAAATGTCTATTACAATGTTTATTATTTTAAATTGATTCAAATACAAAATTTATTTGCATTAAGTGTAATTTGACATTTTCCATTTAAAAAATATAAATAACATAAACTGATTAGTAAAGTTAGAGTATAGATTTAGATTGGTATTTCTGTGATAAATTATAGTGCTTAATTTCACAATATTTCAAAAAATAAGTAACTAGCCTCATTTAACAAATGATCAATTTTCTAGACTGAAATATCTTGGCGTAATTTTCTCCCCTTGATAATGTTTTATCCTTTCACTGGAAAAGACTGTTTATCAATTCGAAATGAGAGGAGGAAACTATATGCTCAGGTATATATGCATTTGCTTCTATGGGTTAGTTGTACTCATAAATTCTGATCTCTTGCTCATTTTATTCTGTCTTTTTTAGCTATATCAAAATTTGCACCCTTGTGTTTTAATAATCGAATTTTTAAATTCAAAATGATCTCATTTCCATAATTACTCTCACATTTAAGTTTTATATGTAATGAACTTGAAATTTTGTCTTTTGCATTAATCATGTTGCCATAAAATGTAGTGTTGACAAGTACAACTATTTGTGGTTTTCCATTCCTCTCTCTCCGTTAAATGTAGTTAATGTTCCTTTTTTTTTTTTCTATTAAGAAAAAATACCAAAATTTTGTGCTCCTATTATAGATCATAAAAAAAGATACATAACTTTTTACGAATTATTTTTTCTGTAATTGTTACATTTTCGACGTACTTTTAATAGGTTTTGACAGTTCCAGTAAATAAATATATATTTCAGTAGGCTTAAAAAAAGTTAATTAATTGGCATGATTATAAGATGACTGGATTGTTACATAATTTTTATAGGCATTGCTAAATAATATATTGGCCAAAAAATGATCAAAAACATTAATCAACAACTGGACAAATTTTTCTAAGAATGTAGATTGATATGACACGCCTGTTCGATTAAATTTTAAATGTCCTATTAATATAATTATGGAATTGAATTTTTAAAACCTATAATTACAGAATTTGCTGTTTACTTATTATATCCCCCCTCGTGTTTGTTGTAAGTTTTTTTACACAGACTTATGTTTTGTTGAAATTGTATTGTAAATATTACATATGTCATTTAAAATGTGCATAGACAATTTTATTGATATAGGCTGCATGCATGCATGCAGGTATTGCTACCAGTTGTTTGTAGAATATTGTTACAAATTACATGAGTTTATATGTATCAAAGTTCAGAATGTCAAGAATGACACAATGAATGTGTTATATTGTACAAGTTAACTAAAGGAATGAAAAAAAGCCATTCTTTATAACATGGTGATTATTCATTTGATTATTTTTATTATGTGTACATTTTTTTTTTAATTTCATACAATCTTTAAAAATAAATTCATATAAAATAATTTGGACCAAACATACATATAATTATTGCTGAAATGAAATCATGCTACCATTTAAAAGAAAATAAGACAAACTTCACTTGTGCCTATTTCTGTCTGTACAGGTCGGAATGAATGGCAATAAGGAGCTCTTAAACAGTTGTAAATTGTTTAGATTATCATATGTATAGAAATTATATGTTTAAAACATGTTAAATTTGCCTCCTAAATGAGTGTATAACAAAAGAATACTATATACATGACTGCTTATATATGTATAGATATATCTAAGAATGTCCTAAAAAATATTTTCGTGATAGAAGTTTTTATTTCTTTATCAAAAGTCATTTGTTTATTTTGGATGGGGGGAAATGCAAATATAGTGCCTTTTTAATTATGTTTGAGATTAAACTGTCTGGAAGTGGGGAAGAGAAATGCTTTAAAAATTAATTTCTAAACTTGATGTAGGGAACTGTTTAAATGGGATAGGGCCCTGAAAATTGTGTAAATTGAAGTAAATAACATTACATTTTGCATTATGTGTGCTGGATGAAGAATATATGATTTTCCTTCGTTCATGCATGTTGTCATTCCATGCAACTCAAGTAAATGTGTGGCATTTATTGTCATTCGAATATTGTAATTCTTTTGTTTTTATTTCTACATATATTAATGTTGCATGTGTTGCTATCATTTTTGTTATCTCTACAGAGGAAGACTTATCTTCATAATGTAAAAGAACTATTGCTCAGTGAACAGTTTAGTCATTGAATAATTTACCAATCCCTTACAGATGTTATATTTCATAATAGTTCTACTGTATGTTTCATTGAGAATTAGATGTTTATGAGAGCAGCTTTGAAAATTTTTAGTATGTATATTTATGTTCTATTTGTTGATAATGTAACAACAGTATTTCAAATTTCCTTTGTTATCTGTAAAAGGCCCAAGACATGCTGCTACACATTTTATGCACATAGAGAACATTAAAGAGTCATTCTTTTAAGAAAATGGAATTGTGTTGAATATTTGAAAATCCTGACTGATGATGAAACATGGTTTTCTGTCAAAAAGCATCTGCACCCATTCAAAATTTCTTTAAAGTTCTAACGATTTTCTGTTAGACTCATACATCACAAAAGAATTTCAAATAAAAAAGTCTGTGATTTGAAATTTTGTCAGTAACTTTTTGAAAATATTAATCAATAAATCAGATGATTTATTGTAGCCATTGGATGATGCATAGTTAGCTGTTGCCAACCACAAACAAATTCGGTCTTAATTTGGTGCTCCCTCTTGTCCAAACAATAACATGAAGCTCGTCAAACTGTAGAACACATATCATTACTGCTTATTAACTTAAATAGTAATGAATGTAATTGTAACATGAGATATTTATAAGAACACTTCAAAATCTGAAGTTATGGTTCAAATTAATAAAAAACTTTGCAAACAACAAGTATAAATTAAAAATAATTCAGGGTAATCATTTTGGGTGCTTCCACCATTTTATTACTATTTTTTTATTTGTGTGTTATTTAAAAAGTTCTTTTATTAATTTGAATGGTATATTTATGGTGGTTATTTCTATTTTTCGGCTGCCAAAGTATTCACAATAACAATAGTACATTGTAGAGACACATGTCCAAATTTAATTTTAAAAGCAGTATTTGCAGATAATTTTTAAACCATACTTTGAAAAATTCATTTTATTGTATATGAAGGAAATTATTGACGGTGTTCCTCAGCCAGATTGCATCTCGCCCATATTCACCACTGGTGGGTGTTTATACAATAGCAATTTTTATGCTAATTCAGTACTTTGGAATTCTTTAACTATACAATATTGTTTTTTGAATTGGTTCTTGGGAGAATTTTAAGCTATCTTAAATTTGAAATTCTGCTGATTTAATTTGATACTTGAACTTTCATCTTGAGTAAACTGCACTAACAAATTATTTTGATGTCATAGTCTTTTTTCCAATTACTATGAACAAGGTATCCACTAGCAATTAAAGACTTTTGCTACTAAATTAAAGATTAGACAACTTGGGATGATACATTTTGAGCTAAAAATGTCATTTTCATACAATTTTCAGTCTTTGTTATTTTCCTTTCTTTACCAAGCTGTATTTGCAATCTAAATGATTCTTAGAAGCCTCCCTAGAACTATCTATTTACATATCATAGCTATCGTAGAACACCAAACAGTGATTTAATTATCATGACACATTTTATATTCAACAGAGTCACATGTCAAAAGAATACCTGTAAGCGGAAGACAAATGTACTAGTTATTTAACATCTCACAAAAATAACTTTAAGAATGTGTTTCACTACTTACTATCAAACTTGGACTTTTTAGCTTGTTTTAATAAACTGGTAAAATGATTGTTTACATTAAGTAATTGTAATGTTGGGAGTGATATTAAGTAAATTTTTAATTTACTTAATTTCTCCTCAACTTGAAATGTTACTTCAGGATTTAATCCTTTCAAACCCGATGTCCACAATGGAGGACACAAAAATTACCTGTACTTATCATACAGGATGATTTGTGCACCTACGGAAAATCCAGTTTTCCTCAAATTAAATAATTAGGAATATTTAATTCAAAGATTTAATTATTTAATCCAGTCTGAAAAGGTTAACAACCGAAAACATTTTCTTAGTCAAAGATGAAACTACAAGTGAAAATAAAGATTTTAGTTGATTTGGGTTATAAATAAAAGACGGGTCATTGTAGAAAGGTTAGTTTTCTTAAAAGTTGTATAGAAAAGTTGCATGAATCTGAATAAGTTTTCTGAAAATCATAGAAGTTGCACAAAATATAATTCTGCAACATATTTTATTGATAAAAACAAACTTTGTCACATAGAAAATGAATGCAACAAAACAAATTTATTATTTTCTTTACATCAACAATGTGTATATATTTTATTCGGTAACACACTATATTATTTTTGATACATAAAATTTATCACAGATTTGAAAATTTTCAAAATGACTAGTTAGGAACAAAATGGTAACTTTCAGTTTATCACAACAAATTAAAATTTTTTTTTGTATTTTAACAATTGCTTTAAGGCATATATTCTTGACAATTTTTTGAAGTAAAACTTTGGTTTTAAATTAATATATTATAAAAGTGGAACATAAAGTATTCTGGTAGTTTCTGGCAATGAAGATGCAACTCAAATTTAACCATTTAATGCTATTTCATTCCAAAAGTGTTGAAATCTCGTTTTATACTACAAATGTACATCAACAAAAGAATGTTAATGAGATACCACAATCTTTATTTTACATTTCTATTTTTTAAGATCAAAATAAATTTCCGTAGAAAAAATATAAATTAAAATTTTTTTGCAAGAATTTTAAGTATAGTTATGCTAAGCAAAATTTTCTTATTAATTTACTTGATTCAAGTATTCTTTCTAAGATCTGTGTGAAAAAAGTTCAAATAAAATGGATGACATTTTAGGCTAGAAAAGCAAAGATGTATGGGGAAGAGGGTTCAATTCAGCTATTTTGCAAATTACAATTGGTCAGATAGCTTGAAACATGCCCAGAATTATTTAGTGATTGCTTGTCTAAAGGAAATGCTTTTTTGGAACATTTGTCGAATTGCTTTCTCAAGACAATTAATGACAGGGATCCCAGGTCGGGCAATACTGGCAGTTACAAATTTTAATTTTAACATGCTAAAAAAAACATTTTAATATATTTTTTGGAAGGAAATTTAAAATTTTGCTCCAAATTGTTGGGAATTCTATTGATTCATTCACATCCAGAGCATTAAGTAAATGGTAGAATGAAGAAGTAATATTATTTCACTTTTGGCGATTCCTAAGTTTCCAACGTTAAATGTATAAACAATCAATATATACACAAACATTTAGAAAAGAAATCTGATTTACAAAGGCTCAGACTTAGGGGAAAGAAAAAACAAATGGATCTTAGATTCATGCATCAAATTATGTGTGTATACCACTTAACTAATAAAATCTTAATGTTATTTTTAATAAATTATGGCAGAAGTAAGTTTTTCAGTTTTGCCTTTCAATAAGTTTTGCTTATTTTTGAGAAACTTTGTTGTGAAGAGTTGGAAAATGAAAAGCGTAAATTTGTAAGTTGTATTTTATGCACCAGAAACTACAATATGTTTCATAGAAACATTGAATTTTCAATTAAAATATGAAATCTCATTAACTAGAAACATACTGAACACATAAAAAAAACTTAACAGTTATGAACATAGTATACAGGGCATCCGATCTTAGAGATAGCTAAAAGACAATTTCTTAGCATTTGGTTACTGATATAGAAAATACTTAGAGTGAATTAAAGATTTACTGAAAATGTTAAATGACTCAAGAAAAATATTTCTTCAGAAAAATTAAAGTATAAATTTTTATACATTCTGATCTTTATATTTAGTAAAGAATCTTGGTTTTTTTTTTTTTTTGAATGGGTGGAAGGAAATTTCCTGACAAATGATTGCACCATTATGAGAATAAACCCCATACTGGCTTAGTTTTTTAAAGTAAGAGTGGACACCCTGTAATATCATGATAGTTTATGTTGTAACAAAGAAAATGAGAATCGTATCAAAGGAAATTTTAAAATTGCCATATTATATAAAAAACACAATTTCTCGTTCATTAAAATAATAAATGAGATTATATTAAAACATGTATCATTTGCATCACCAAACTTTTTTTACAATTATGAAATAAATAATTCTCGACTAAAATCAAATATTTGACAAAAAAACAATTATTAAAATTTCAACTAATACAAGCCCACATAACACCGAGACACACTAAGACATCTGGAAGGCTATCATATGTTACATATTGTTGGTCATTTTTTGGACAGTCCTAGAATTAATATTACCAAACGTGGTTTTCCAGTTGATCACCATACATAACATTAAACCACTGGTGTTTCACAAGAAATATTGTATGGGATCTTTAGGCAAGGTCACACAAACATTTTCTGCCTGGCAATCCTGGAAACTTGCCGAGTCAACACAATTTCCTCAGGATACAGATTTTCCGAATTTAAACAGCCATGACACAAAAACATGTAGTTAAGTTATTAGTATGTTACAAATGCATACATATTGGCCCTTGAAATGAGTAAATGGAATTTATGAAATGAAAAATTTTTAAATTCAAGTAATTACATTTTTTGAAATATGTTAAGAAACTTGACATTTTTTTTCCCTTTAAAAATAATTGTTTTGATAAAATCAAGTTCAGCATAAAATTGAAAAAATATTTTGAAGAAGACATACTTTTCTGATCTGCTAATATAAAATTTCATTTCACTTGAACATCATCCTAAGGACAAATTAAATATTAGTTTTAGAATGTAAATTTTCATATACTACATAGAAGCTCTTACTTTTGTTTTCATTTAAAATTATTCAGAAAGTTAAAAGTTTTCAAAAATACATTTCTTTTTTAATGTGTATGTTCGTTTAAAAATGTTGTTAGCAGTTTTCAGGAAATGATTACAAAATTCATCATGTATTTCTAATTTCTATTTTTTCCTCAAGTAAAAAATATAAGATATCAAAGTTTGTAATTGTACAATTCTTAACCTAATAAACAAGGAAATATTTTGAAAGCATCAATTTAAATCATTTTTTTTTTTTTTTTTTTTGGACAAAGCATAAAGAATTCATATAAAAATACTTCAATTTCTAAAAATTACTACTGAATTTATACATTCCAATAAAATGTTTTTTAATATTTCTATAATACTACCTCAGAGTGTATGTTAGTTAGCACACCACTCTCTACAATCAGAGGTTTGGGTTTGACTTCCAACTTGGACTTTGCTTTTTAAATTGTTCATCAATTCTTGGGCTAACACTGACTGCCTACTAGGTTTTCCCCATAAATAAAATGGCCAACACTTCTGGTCTTAAAAAAGGTCAATGCTTTAACGACTAGTGTTGGATATTAAAAAAAAAAAAAAAGAAAATATTTCTATAATATTGTACAAATGTATTACAGAATTAGGTACTTTTAATAATTAATTCAGCTCGCTCTGCATGATAAAGTGGGGGCTGTTTGAATCTTATATTTCATGCTTTTTAATTTTTCAAGTGGACAGTTATATATTTATTTTTACTAACTCAAATTAAAAATTCCAATAATGATCATAACTTTTTATTTGACCTCTTGAATTCTTAAATCTATTTTATTCCCAACAAAATTCACAGCTGTACAGTAAAAATTAAATAATGGATTTTATCAAATTAAATGTTTCATGTGAAAATGCAGGAAATCTCTAAATCTACATGGTCACCAAGGCACAATTTTAAAGATGCTAGCTTCAAACTAATGGTCCTTATGAACCACAAATGCTTTAAGGAATCTTGAACTGATATGCAGGCTGTCTGAAATTAAATGACTCTATTTTAGTTGTCAACAGATGAAACTATTATTGAGAAAGTTGTGTAATTTTGTGTAGGACATAATGAAGGTACAAGAATTTGTTTGAGCAAATATAAATTAGTTCAGATGTTTGCCTATCTGGGGGTATTTTTTTTTTTTTTTTAATGAACAGTGCATCTCCCTAGGCCCCAGACCTTAATCCATACAACTTTTTTGGCTTTGGGGGAGCTTGAAACATGTTTAACTTTCTAAAATTAACAAGAGGAATTTTTCTTAGCGGAGTATTACCTGTATTTCTGACCTTATTTTCAATTTACAGTGCCCACTTATCTCTAATAGATAAAAAATTGAAGTCCGTTTGCTCAAAGTTTGAGATTTTTTTCACCATTAAAAACACTTATAAATGTTTTGTAATTTTCTTTGTCCCTTTAAATTTAAAGTATGTAATGAAAAGATAGTGTCGCTACTGAGCTTTGGAAATTTATGTTCTGTGTTAGATTGTTAAAAAACATGTTGCAAACAAAGTAGTAAACATTTGAACTAAAATGATGCATCTCTTTTGTCTGTTTATCCACTAAAAATAAAGTTATTCCTCGCATCCAGATTTTATTTTTCCCTCGTATTGTAAAATATTTTTAGGTTAAAACTACAAAATACCTGTGGACATTAAAAAGTTTGGTTACAAATGTAGTGTCAAAGGAAGTATTTGAACAAATGCTAGTATGCAATATTTGGTGTAAATGCCTTTCAACTAACTCTTATTATTAAAAAATAATTTTTAAAAAAGTTATTAATTTGAATCAAAATATCAGGTGAAAAAAAAGTCTGTACTTCTTTTAACTTAGCTCTAAAATGAAAACAGCTGTTTCTAGATTCATAGATCTTGGAAAGGGAGAGAGGTGGGGAGGATCTGAAGAGGAAAAGTAGTATTGTTTTCATGGAAAACCTGTGATATTTCAGATATCGAAACATGTTTTGAGGTAAATTTTATTTAGAATGCGGACAATATTCGTAATATCACTCATTCATTTTTCTGAACTGTAAGGCTGAAATCCACCAAAGCAATCCTTTAACAGTATTTCATTTTCAAACAATGCAAAAAATGATGCATCACATAAAGCTATTTTTTAAAATCTCTATCGTATTGTACTTGAAATTGAAGGAAAACAGATTCATAAAAAAATCAAAGTTTTCGATTGGGTGCCAACAATGATGGAATTAAGCACTAAAAATAATTTTTGCACAAAAACTAATTATACTTTAGAAAGGAAAGAACTGTTCGTTAAATTTTATATGAATTTCACACACCTGAAAATATTTTGAAAATAAAAAATTTAAATATTGGTCAAGATAGTAACATTTTAAATATTGCAACTAACAATTCTCACCTGGATCTTCAATGCCATTTGCAGTTGTTTTGTTTATTCTAAAGTGAAAACTAATGCTTTGTAAAATGTTTGCCCAGTTCTAATTATATTGTTCAAAATATTTCCTTGACGAAAATCAATTTGCTTGCAAGAAATCATAATTTGTGCATTAAGTGAATTGGCCTAACATTTAAAAATACTGAACTGTTGACTGCAAAAATATTGGTCAAACTTAAACATAACAGTAAATAAAGCAACAAAAGTAAATTGTGTGCATAAAAGTAATTATGCTTCATATACCAGTCTTTGATAATGAGGTAATATTTCTGCAGCACTTAAAAGAAGTGAAAATTCAAGAGCTACAAGAACACCAAATTCCAGACACATCAGATCTTTGCGGTTGATTCGAAATATGGCTTCAATTTTCTGGAAAAAAAATTAAGCTATTGAGAAATCTAAACGGATAAATATACAATTAAAGGAAGATACTACTACTCTTAAGATTACACATATTATACACAAATGTATAATATGTTCAAGTTTGTGTTTCAATGTGGTAGTTCCCCCCCCCTTTCCGTAATACACTTCTACAAATAGTAATTATGTGCCTGAAAGTTTCATGAGCTGGTTTGAACCGCCCCACACCACTTGGTTAGACTGTTGCAAAGTTGAGTGAATCACAAAATTAAATTACCTTATCTCATATACTGAAAAATAAATTTTATACTGAGGTATAGTTAATGAAAGAAAAATAACACAAGTAGACATATTTTTAGAGAAAGTGAGAAATCTCATAAATTTTATCAACCTTTAATGAATTTAAGAAGAGTTGGAGTGTTTAGGTTGATGAATTTTTTCTTTTTTTACCAACTATGCGATAAATTCCAGAACTGGAGATGAAACCCAGGACTACCACTTAACGTGCAGGTGCTCTACCACTGCCCAGACAGCACAGCAAACTTGCAGCAAGCTTGATTTATCAAGTCAATAAGCTTGAAAATTTCAAGCGTGTAAGCTTAATGCAAGCTTGAATCAAGTGTTCTAGTTCACACTTGCCCAGCTTGCATTAAGCTTGACATAGCAAGCTTAATTTCAAGCTTAAAACATTTCCTAAATACATAGGGTGCCGGTCGGCGAACTCGCCCAAAATATTTTATTTTTCCACGCATTTTCTCCTCTACGCTGAAATTTCAAGTTATCTTAATCTGTTACCATCAAACGTCAGGGGCTAGGATCGAACACGGTATCTTTGGGTTGGGAGAACAGTGTCATAACCACTCGGCCAACCTGAGTTGGGCTGATACGACTAAAGTTTGAAGTGACTGTTCACGCCGTTTTCTGGCGAGATCTAGTGGCCGATATGTTGAACTGTTTCTTTTATTTTTCCATGGGATGCATCAAAATTAAAATAATGTTATGTGTGATTTAGAGACTCTACTAATAGGGAAATAAACATAATATAAACTTAACAGCAGCACACGTTTTAAAACTTACAATATCGCAACACTCATGTTGTGTCGAATGAGACAAACGACGACTCAAATCGAGACAAACGACTGATTTTGAAATCAATTTCGTAGTATAATTGTATTTTATTTTGAAGAATTTCCATATTTGGAAATATAGAATCTTTTTTTTTTTTTAATTCTATGGTCAAGTACATTTATGACTGATGATAAATTATTTTGTGGCGGCCAGAGCCTGATCATAAGTGGTCGGGGCCCCGGGCAAGAGGTTATTTTGGGGCCCCCATACTACTATCACAAGCATTTTAACTTATTTTTGTTTGCTGTTGCATTTTCTCGACATAAAAATAAAACATTTTTAAAGAATACTAAAATTGAATTAAAAATTACCTATTTATTTATACTTATTTAGAACAAGACTATGTATTTAAAAGTGATTTTAATATTTTTTTTAGTCCGTTTGTATTATTAGCGCATGGGTGTTCAAATTCCAAGAATGGCAATTACGAGGCATGGGAGCAAAGTTTCTCACTCCAAAAAATTTTCTTGATACACCAAAAAGTTCGAAATTTTCTTTACTTCATCACGAAATAAAAATGTTAACTAATGGATATTTTGTGATAAGCATATATATAAGGCAATACCATACGTTTTCAAAAACTCCCAACTTCTTGTTTATTGACCTATGAGTCTTAACTAACTAAATTGTGTTAATTATATTAAAATTTATTTTAGGGCTAATTAATTAGTTAATGGAATTACTAATGTTAATTATGTAAATAAAACTAAAACTCCCCTCGTATTACACTTCAGAGGGGCTTATCCCATTCATTCCTTCCCCTTACGTGTTCTATGTCCACATTTTGTGCGATAATAAAATAAAACGCAACTTTTACGAACTTTTCTTTATTTAACGTCCAGCGACAGATGGTGCCATCACCAAAAGCTTCCTTTTCAAGCTGTAATCAAGTTGTATTCAAGGTTGACAGTTCAAATTGACTTCTCAAGCTTGCTGCAGGCTTAAAATGAATTGAACTGTCAAGCTTGTATTAATATGTCAAATTCAAAGAAATGTCAAGCTTGATTTAAGCTTATGTGCTGTCTGGGTGAGATACACTGGGGCAATTCCCAGATGAAATTTCTAGCATAAGAACCACTGGTTTAAAAAAAAAACTAATCAGCCTAAATACTCCAACTCTTTCTAAAAATATATATATCAAGTATTTTATCCATTAAAATGTGTAAACTAACTTTTATTTTAGTGCATATATATACATATCTATATAACTCGGCTGTTTGAGCATCGTCAGGGGGAGACCCCCCTGAACCCCCCTAACTTTTTAGTTTCATTATTGCTATATTAAAACGATATTAATTGACTATTTCATTTTATCTCTCACCCCTTTTTCTTTTATTCTTCCTTTACATTTATTTCATCGACTGGAAGTAGGAGAGTTTCCTGATCTTTCTTTGCAATTGCAAACGTGGGTCGATGATAACTGAAGTAACTTATATAACTTTTAGTATCTATCTTAAAACACCAAAAATTTTGCTTTTCGTAATTTGATATTGTTGAGAGAGCTTTAGGTGAGTATCGTTGCTGTATCTCACCTGGTAACCCTATTGGCAAGTCATCCAGAGTGGATAAGAATCCCAGGCTGTTAGGCTTATGTTTAAAATCATTCTTTTTTCCACTTTCACATTTGCTAGCCCAGTGACCGATGCGTTTACGCCTTTTACAAGTTATTCTTGATGCATCCTTAATTTTATGAGTCCATATTTTATGTTTCGTAATTATGTTTATTAAGGGTTTCAATTCGCCAAGTTCTAGTCGCCATTTTGAGGATGAATGATGCAGCCTTGAAACGAACTTTGAAAATCAACAAATAAATAAATTAATCCATCTGTTGTCCATAACCTTTTAGAAATGTTAGCAGAGTTATGCCACAAACATATTAAGCGTGGATTTTAACATAACATTTACTTTATTAAATCAGAATGGAAGAAACAGGCACATCACATAACAAGCTAACATCAAGAAGAAAAAAGTGTAGAAGAAGTAAAAAGAATGCGTGCACGAGCACAGTTACAGTTAAGTAGATAAATGTTTATTGAGGGACACAGAATTCAGGAAGATGAGACATTGCACAGTAAAAAAATAAACAATTCAATACTCAACAATTTTCTTAAGCTGTTGAAATTTTCATGATTGTAACCTATTTATAGAAAAATACATGTGATGAATATTGTAACAACAGATTAAAGCTGCTATGAAGTAATAGTATTTAAATATATGTAAAATACTCAATATATATCTATGTCGCATTTTTGGGACACATTTTTTGGACAATTTTCAATAAAGGGGATGAGAGATAAAGTGACATAGTCATTAATAAAATGCATATATAGGGTGTCCAGTGCTAGCTGTGCCATTTGGCTATTTCTTAAACGGTTAGTCAGAGACACATAGTTCCTGTTGCAAAAATACTTTAAATTGTATAATCTATTATATCAGAAACAATGGAAGTCAAATCAATTCCTATAAAAATTTTAATTTTTATACGGTCCCCCCAGTCCTATCCGTTATATTTAGAAAAATTTTCCATATACGATTTCACACACAATAAAAACAAATTTGTCCTTCTATGACCAAAATTCACCAAGTTACAGCTGCTTAAAGTTAGAGCACTTTTCGAGATGCAAAATAGCGGCTGTATACAAAATGAATTTGAGAAAATTTAATGTATGTGGTTGAGCCTTGTAATATTTATTAGCAATTTCATCAACTACTTTACAGTTGCAGATTGCGATAAAGAGGATTAACGTTCAACTATGTGTATCCAATAAATTAACGCAAAAATATAGCTTATACTGAAAATAGAATTTTTAAAGAGTTTTTTAATGAACTGTTGTTAAATAACTTAAAATACAAACACAAGAATATAAAACACTTCATTAAACATTAAATTAGAAAACAAAACATTTTAAAGTATGAATATATGCATTTTAGAAACTTAAAATAATATTGCAAATCCCGTTAGTGTAACATTTGCTTAAAGTATAGCTTTCTTCAGTTACAATGCAAATATGCACTCATGTAGAAAACTTTTCCGGTACTTTGCGTAGCACTTGCTGGTACTCTGTGTTATACATCTGCATGTCTGATCCCAGAGAGATTTTTATAGAGCCTGTTATAACGCTATGCTTAAAGATTAGTAAGTTTTACTTCTTTCTCTGCATTATGCCAGAAAATGAAATTATAACCTATAATTTAAAATTTCAATATTTATATGGTCCCTAAACGGTTTACTGCAATGGGACATTTTTAAACGTGGAAAAGTGATCTAAGTCAAAATGTTGGCTGCTTCATAACTCAATGAATTTTGATCTTAGAAAAGCAATTTTTTTTTTGTTTTTTGTGTGTGTGTGCATGAAATTGTATGAAGAAAATTTTCCTAAATATAACTGATAGGACCGGGGGACCGTATAAAAAATTTAAGCTACATAATTTTTATAGGAATTGATTTATTGACTTTCGATTATTTCTCATATAATAGATTATACAATTTAGAGCATTTTTGCAATTGGAACTATGTGTCTCTGACTTACGGTTTAGGAAATAACCATTGGGCACCGTTAGCACTGGACACCCTGTGTGTATATATATATATATATAAATATATATATATATATAAATATATATATATATATAAATATATATATATATATAAATATATATATATATATATATATATATATATATACGTATATAAAACAAAAAAGTGGAAATCCACCAAAGGTGGAAGATTTTTGTGCCGTATATATACAGGCATGAAAATCTTCTGCCTTTCGATATATTTCTGCTTTTTTTGTTTTTTCGATAGACCTCCACTTTATGAAATTTTTTTTTAATCTCTGCTTTTCCTTTTGGGTTAGAAAATGGGGAGGTGAGTGCTAACAAGAAATCACTAAGCGAAATTTGGATTTGTTTTGCTGCCTCTCCACAGAAAAGAAATCTGCAGTCGTGAGATTGTTCTTTCACCGTCAGCAAGAGGGCAATAATGCTTGCCTGGAAGTACATTTCAACTGCATCCCTCACCGTGCCTAGCCTAGAGTGTGCTGTATACTGATTTCCTCAGTTTGTAAATTCAAAACTTAGTTAAGAGGGGCAAATTCTTATTTTAGATTCCCGAAGTTTCAGAAGTCGTATGCTACATAATTATGTACTTGATGAACTGCTACACAAGAATAATTATCAAGACCTTTTACCTCTGGAAAATCATTGCTGTATGCGATCTATTATTTCTATGGATGCGTACCAGCATAACTGACACCTCACTGTGGATTATTTGAGAAAATGGGAGATGATACCGAATATGTTAAAAAAAGCTTATTGAAAATGAAATGTTTGTGATCATTTTCTGATCTGAAAATTTGTTCGTTTTGGAAAAATCATCAGTGAAATGAGAGCTTTCAGACATTTTATAAATGCAAAACTCTAATTTTTGCTTAAATAAAGCAAACTGATGGTCTGCATAATTTGTGTAAAAGTGTATCTTTTAGTAATGGTATTTAAAAATAAATCTTGAATTCTTTTAGGCCTGCAACAAGCGAAAGAAGTAAAATAATTTATGATAGTTTAAACATACCTATTTCTTAAATAAATAATAATAAAAAGGATGGTGTATTAGTTACAATAAATAAATAAATTGATATTTATAACTATTAATATGTACACTTATTAAAACATACACATCACATTATTTTTTGCTGAATAAATGAATAATGCTTTTTTTATGCAAATTATCGATCAGAAATTCATAAGAAAAAGAAAGCTCCGATTACTGCTCTCAGGCACCAAACATTTTTCGTGTTTTGGTTATTTTCTGCATTTTCTTTTTGAAACAGTTATGTAGATTTATCTTTTAAAATATCTACTGTAACTTCGTGCAAAGTTAACTAATGACAAGACCACAGATGGATTAAGGGGGGGGGGATTACTCCTCCGCAAGAGAAAAAAGAAGTTGCATAAAAAATTCACAAAATCTTATTTCACTTTCATAAAATAGACAAATTTCAACTAGCATCCCACAAAATTGCATTAATCCATTCCTGGGCAAGACGTATTGCCCCTTTAAATAAATTGAAAGAGAACTTTTGCTAATCATTTACAAAAATGTACATAATAAAAAAAAAAAAAAAAAATCATTACTTATTATTATGGCTCAAGCAATACTTAATTTTAAGCAACATTTAATTGATACTATCTCTGGGTTACATGTAACGAAATATAAAATTTAAAAACACTCTTTATTAAAAATTGGCACAAGCAGTTGAAAAAAAAAAAAAGGAAGTTGATGGCGAACAAGTCAGTGTTTTCCGTTTTAACGTCTCTGCAGAATTCTGGGGGGGGGGGGGGGGTGCAAGTGCACCCCCCAAGGAATTTGAAAGAATAATGCAGTAAACTTGAAAATATATTAAAAAATTTTTTTTTTCATCTTTTAGTTTAGTACACTAAAAAAAAAAAAGCTTGAAATGTTCTGAATTCTACATGTAATTGTCACATAAATTAGCTTTTTAGACCTGTGTTTATCATTCAACCTTTTCTATCATTGTACATAAATTTTAAATTTCTAAGCAGTCGGTCACATATTTATTTTGAGAGAGACTGCTCATAAGGCATTATGTTGGCACGCTCACTGTGTGCCTCTCTTTGATCAGGGGTGCACCCATAATATAATGACCAACATTTCCAGCCATAGTAGCTGTGAATGCATCACGGCGAGTGCCCACCATTAGGAAAAAATATTTTGAAATAATGTACAATTAAATGCAATTATTTTGGGAATTAAGGCTTAGTTTAAAATTTCTCTTTAACACTAGAGAGGTAATTTTTCAGAGATATAAACTCAAACACTATTAGTTGAAAATTAATTAAAATTTGCAATTTGAGTTTTTGACATGATAATTTCAAATATTAAGTGAAGGCATCACTTTATCGTTTTTGAAACTAGGGCTTGTTTTAATATGTTGATGTCCTCTAAGTCAAGTGTAGTGTAGCATATTGCCTAGGACACAGGACTTTTTAAGGGGTTCCAGTGCATAGTTATGTGACTCAGAAGAAAACCACCCAAAACTGCAGACTGTTAGATCAACAGATACGTGGTAGGTCAGAACCCTGAATCTTCACACTTCAGCCATTTACCATTTTCAGTGCCTTACGCACTGGGCCATGAGGGAGACCCCTATGCCAAAAATTGCTATATACATCAATGCTAGACAAACACTATTACACCTAAGTTTTTCTGGAAAAAATCATCTGCTACAATTAAATATAAAACAATGTTGCTAAAATTGAGTGCAATTTAAATAATTAATTATTAGTATACTTAAATTAAGGTATTATTAATTGGCATGAATTAATAGTCTATGATTTTGTGTTTTTCATGTGACAAAATATTATCAAGATGTTTATTTCAAATATTGATGTTCAATTTTCCAGTCAAGATTTTTCTCCTTTCAAAAGCCAAATAGTCTGTCTGCTTGATCAGCAATTTTTTAATGAACCACTGTTTCTCTCTCAACATTTGAAGGTGATATAAATTCAGCATTTCAGAAAATCACAACTCATGAATGGTCTGAACTTCAACTTTTCTGTAAATTGCAATATTGCCTTTATTTACTTTTACATTTATAATATTAAATTTTTCTTACTCAGTGTTGTGATTATTTGGAAATCTTCACTCATTGCACCACTATAGTAGAAACGTACCTAACCTGACAGCATTCCCAAAGGTAGAATAAAGTGTGAATCCGCAAAAAAATATAGTTCACACATTTTTGCAGATTTCAAGACAATAGTTTTTAATTTTTTGTCTAAAATCCTTCAAATGATACTCAGTTTAACAAGGTACTGTTTGTTAGAGCACTTAGTATAGAAACATTTGCAATTTTAAGAAGTTAACAATAAACCGCTCGTACATCGTCATTGAACACATTCCACCAATTAGAACTTTCACACTCTTGGCGAAAAATTCAATCTTGACTACAGGTTTTGACACTGACCAGGCAACCCCCGATTCTGCCAAAGCTCCCCCACCCCGCAATTCCACATTCTTGTCTTTTGTTGTACGGTACTGCTAATAGTGCATTTTTTAGACCACTGCCCAACTGCGTCAGACGAATTGCCCGCGTGTAGGGGAGAAAGAAGGTCAGAGGCGGAGGAAGCGCTTATACCGTAAGGGAGATGTCCTGTGCCAAGTAATAGATTAACAGCCAGCTGTGGCACTCACACCAAGCAAATCAAAGAGCGAATTCTCAGAGTAATACATGCGACTCGATTTAACAAAGCTGTAAATCGGTCGCTGTAGCTTTCCCAATGCTATCAGGTTAGGTGCGAGCGAAGTATAGTTTCGTCCCCATTCCATAGCAGCAATAATGCCCCATGTGGAGATATTAGCTTTCTTGCCGTTTTATTTCTAAATGTCTGCACGTGGTACCCATAGAGGAGGAATAGGTAGAAAGAGCATCCTATTACATTTTCAGGTGAAAATTGAAGTGAAACAACAGCTTTGCATGAAGAGAAAATTTACAGATTTGGCTGTTTATTGCCTTCTGTTTCGCAAAATTAAGCATTTTACTGTGCTAGAAAACAAAATCGATAAGGGAAATGATGAAATAGTTTTTGCAACACTATTTCCATGAGTCCCATGATTTACATGTTTGTTTCAGTATAGGGTTACAAACGCTCTCTCCACCAATTCCTCTTCTATGGTGGTGCCTAATGAGAGCTCCAGAGTTTACAAATATCCAATTCACTTTCTTTTATTTGACTTTTCTAAGTCAGTCCGTTTCAACATGGGCGTCAAGCATGTTGATGGTGTTTGTCTTTGATATTATATAATTCAAAGTATGAAAGTTTTCACTTTGCTTATGCTTTCTGAATGTATTGCTCACACACACACACACACTTATGTATGTATGTATGTATTTCTTGGGTGCACCTCCCTGTAAAAAATCCTGCTGGAGCACTTGTTATATAGATCCGCTTTCTCCCAGATTACATAAATTATATATATATATAAAAGCTTTCAAAATTTTGCTCTTCTATATCGAACTGAAATATTCTATATTTCATGAAGCTTGTTTGCAACGGTAACTACATCCATGGCTTTAATGACACAATGGAAAAAATATTCAAATGCACCCTGCATGCCAACATGAGGTCTCTTGAAATGCATCTGTGTGCTTTATTTTGTACGGAAATAAATTTGCTAGTATCCACTTCACTGGACTGTGTGCACTAACTATCGATCAAAATACTAATTTTTTTTTTTTTTTGCATAAAAAATTTATTTCAGCCGGATAGTCGACATCTGGGAAAAAAGTCCCTTTTTAACATGCACAAAATTATGGTAACTATCACCGATTTCAGTGTTCCATATCTGACAACTGAACTTCAATCTTTTTGCATCCTTTTGGTAAATGAATAGTTTACATCTTGTTTTTAATATTCTATTGTTAAATTAAAATACAAGGCAAGTTAGTAATTCTACTTGACAAAAAAATATAATTTTCCCCATAATATATTTATTGATTTCTATATTCTTTTCGCTGCAATTTTAAAATCAGGAGACTGGATATTTCGTTTTATTCTCATGTGCAGGTTTTACTTTTTTAATTATTTTTACAATTAATTTTAAAAAGCATAATCTTGTGAGTTGGTATTTTGCAGCTAGATATACTATAGGAAGGAGCATAACATTTTGTCCCTGTCATAAGTTCAACTTCTGTGTGCTGATGTGCTCCAAGACTGAAAAGATACTAAAATTTTAACTGAAAAAGTATTTAGACATTTATTAAAGAATTATTCATTTTCCAAGAACACTTTTCCCTTCTTTTACTCTATCATTTGAATGTTTATTTTAGAAACTGAATATGGGATTTAGAAAATACCGATGCCATGTTGTGATGATATGTACAATTTTTCATTCCATTTCAGATTTTTTTTAAAAACTAGGTCTTAAAATTAATTTTTTTCAGAATCAGTCTTTCATTTTATTTTTATATCAAAAGAATAGTCTGAAATTTGGATGTGAGACTTACAATTTGTCTTTATTTTTGATTTTATGATACTGCTTAAGATTATCATTTTAAATAATGATAGCCTGTTTTTTTTAATTAAATGTTCTTTATCTAAAACTGATTATTAAACATTTACAGTGCACAGTTATATTCTTCAGGATAACAGTCAATTTGCTTGTGGTTGAAATTTAAATGGTAGAAATTGTTTGGTACACCATGTAATTTATAAGCTGACACAGTATCCCCCATTCCATATTTTTGCATTATCATCCTTGTTATAAATGTATATGCTTGAAAGTATGTGCACTTAATCTTTTCAATTTTTGCTGGAAAATACGTCCACATATATTTCCTCTTTTTTGCTCTTCATCTGCTTTTATGCCTGTAATATATATATGTTCTAGTGGTAATTCATTAAAATGAGGAATGTGGATATATCATGTTTACAAATCTTAAATAATCACTAGAAATACGCATGAAATTTCGTAATTCAAATTCTATACATATGGTAAATTACAAAACTGTAAATCACAGGAGAGATTTCAAAGAATTCACAATGTTCCATTGTTATAAAAGTACTGCAACAAAAAGATGTAAATTTCCATTAAGAATTTAAAAACAAAATTATATATTAAATATAATTTTCAACTGAGCAATGTGAAACAGATGGCTCATGCTTTTGTTTACTTAAAAAAAAAATAAAATAAATAAATGTTCAACTATACAAACCTCCACTAAAGTTTGCAGATCATTTCGATTAACATCATTCAACTTTGCTGACAATAAAAGACATGCTCCGGCACATAATTTTCGATTTTGCTTGTTAACCAAAACCTTAAAATAAGATAATGATGTAGTCATAAGGTCAAAACACATTTAATCGGTGAAAAATTGTATTTCATGATAAGTAAATCCTATTACGTACCTTTAGTACTAGTTTTTCAAAATATACAAATGCTTGAGCCACAATAGACAAATCAATATTGCACTGGAAAATTGAAAAAGGGAAAAAATTATTAAATTAAATAGAAAATTAATACTTTTCTTAAAAATTAATTTGTATATTTTACCTCCACTCTTGCTATTTTATACATTTCTCTCTTTAAGCTGAAAAATAAATAGATTACTTATTTTGATTGAAAACATTGAATTGCAATAAATTTTGGGAGAAAACTACATATTTAATTTTATATTTCAGTTTTATCTAGTGAAATAAATTTGAGCTAACAATTAAAGAAAAAATGAATGTTGACATCAGACAAAACAGATTTTAATGTTATCAGAGGGTCAAATGATAAATTTTAATATTTTTAGAAATTTCAGTTGGAAAAGCCATCTATGCCAGTATTTTTTTAAATGTTTATAAGATTTTCAGAAAGTGATTCCATCAACCTTTCAAGTTATTAGGCAAGTTGGAGTGTATAGGCTGATTAATTTTATTTTTTACCAACTTACCTTGTTTATAAGATACTTAACTATATTCTTATATTAAGAAAAATTAAGAAATTTATTTTATCTCTAAAGTTTCATTAACTAATACTACTAAATATACAGGGAATGATAAACTTTCTATTTTTCTTATGTATTTTTATAAAATAGAACAGGGTTTTATTCTGACTCAAATATATAATTTAAATGTTACTTGGCATAATAGATAACTATCAAATTATTTCAATAATGCGAATACATTTAAGAAAAATATAAAATTTCATTTCAGTTTTCTCAAAACTTCAAATTTTCTCACTTGAATAAACAGTAACACATGATTATAATATCAGACAAAAGGGAAAACTAATAAGCTGGCAAACGTTATAGAGCAGAGGGTTTGAGAGGCTCTTTAATTACACAAGGAAATGGGTTATAAAACTCTTCCGAGGTAAATCTACTATGCAGCATACATTCCAGATAGAAAATTATTATTTAAAAAATTGTATCTAAGAGAGGAAAGAGGGAGCTTAAGTGTATCATGAAAAATCATCATGATACAGTTAAAATTTATTATATATACATATATAATCAATTTTAAGCTACAATTGATTATATACATATATATCAATTTGAAAAATAAATTTAAATATATATTGAGCAGCAACAAACTTCATATTTTGATTCAAATACATAAATTCTCAATAATCCAATTCTAGTTAAGAAAATGAGGAATGTTGGAAATGTTCCTGTGCCATGTACTCAACTTTTGCACACAACATAGTACATAGCCACAAAAATAAGAATTTTGCACTCTTAAAATCTGTACATATCTGTTTATTAAAAATAGTATAAATTTATGGATACACCAATAGCTTATTTTACAATGTGTGTCATGTTTTTAATATCATGGAGAGTTCGGTGTTAGGAAGTGAATAAATATTTATAGTATTCTGGCCTATCAGGCTTTCTTGTCATCCGGCCTATACTTCTCCCACATTATTGTATACATTAATAGGACCCTTTTTTAAAAAACAATTTTTAGACCAATAACTAATTAATCAAATAGTTTATACCTTCTTAATTTACTAAGTGTGAGTTGAATGTGAGGAAATCTTTCTTTGAATTTGTCATTCAAGTCTTTCTTCAAATCTGAAGGTTTAACATAGTCAATAACCGATGTCTGAAAATAAAAATAATTGCATTGAAATTAAATTTAGGTAAACAAAATTTGTTCTTTTCATTATATTAAGGAAAGAGAAAACACAGAGCTATATTATGTATATAAAAAGTCAAATTCATATGACTAAAATAAGTCAATTTATATCTACAGGTATGAATTTTAAAAAGCAAAAATTTGCATAAAAGAATTTATTAGATATACTTACAATATAAGATGGAAATACTAAAAGAGTACTATGCTTTCCTGCAATAAGTTCAGGATCATCTAGTAAGTTAGGGTGATATATGCCATGAGCAGACAATCTATAATAATTTTGTCCCAGGCTATCATCTCTTTCTAGACCTTATAAAATAATGATACATTAGATTTTGGCATTGTTTAAGAACTATATGTAAAAAAGCAAGTTTGCTTAAATGTAAATATATCTATAAATATATCTATATATGTTAAATTCTCTTTAACAGCAAAGTATCGAGAGCATATTTTTTCAATGTATACTAAATTCAGGAGTCGGAATCGTTTTAAAATGTATACCTGGTTTTAAAGGTGATTTTTTTCCACATACCAAATACATTGGGGGGAAGTAGATAACTGACAGATGCCAGAGTTGAAAAATTAAAGTTAGGATTAAGAATAACAGATATAAAACATAGATAATTTCTTTATGATTAAATATAGATATAACAGGACATTTAAGATTTTAACAATCTGAGAAGATTTCAGACCTACTTGATGAAAATTTCACGAAAAATAAAATACAGATTTAAATTTCCTTTTAATATTTTTGCAATTCTTTAATAAATTGAATGACACTAGATGTAAACAATTATTATAATTATTTACAATTTTTTCTAATAAATAATAACCATGAAACATCTATAATTATTTTTGAAACGTTCATGTGCTACTATGATTATGCAGTTCAAAAAAAGAGAGGACAGTATGTCAGAATGCCAGCTATAAAATTACTAGAATTTAAAATTTTTAGTAAAATGTAAAATTCAAAACTTAAATTCATATTTTCTCTTTTTCACGAAGTAGAAAATGTAATATGTATATCAATTTTTAGCTCTTTCCAACAGTTGAAAAGTGTTTATGAATACAGTTCGTCTGTGTGTCCTTTATGTACCCTATTGAAAATGATGTAAGTCGCATTTACAATTCATTTCAATGGGAGATTCCTGACTGAATTTTCAGAGGAGGACAATGGACTTTTCAGATAGGTCTATAAATGGTGCAAATTTAATGTGAAATCATAAAGTATATAAATCTAAAGTTCTGAAACAAAAATTTGGGTGTGTGTGTGTGGGGGGGGGGGAGGAAGGAATGCCATTCCCCCCTCACTGGAACATCACTTAGTTCATTTATCACAGTCACAGGAATACCTAAAAAAGATTTCTTATGCTCTATGGACAGTTATTGTTTAAAGAGTATTTTTGAGATGTTCATCCATTTCAAGCAAAACAAAAATTAATACATGTCACCAAGAATTACAATATATCTCCATTAACAACGGTGCATGTACCATTAACAGTTCTATTACATGAGCACTCAAAAGAATTGCAATACATTATGATTTATGGTAGATTAGAGAAATTCATCCAACTCGTCTTTCTCAAAGTGTGTGATAATGCCTCCTTGTGCATTATAGAGGCCTACAGGAGGTAGTAGAAGGCTCTGAGAAAAGAGGGGGTCATTAAGGCAATCTAGAGGGATGACAACAGATAAATATTGTCTATAAAAATCTGACTTTAAATCACCCTGCAATGGAAACTGTAGTTCTCAGTATTTAAAATTAAATACAGTTGAATCTTGTTACCATTTGAAATTTTGTTATAAGAAATAGCTTCTAGTTAATTATAAATAATTTGTTTTACTTCCTTTAATAAACATGATTTATAACAAAACTGTGTATTTGCCACTTATTCAGTTTTTAAATTAAGTAAAACATTAATAATGGAATTATATCTTTTCTTTGAAAGTATATCACCTGTGATCCAACTCAGGCGCAACATAAATAATCAAGAGCTTACTCTACAATTAAAGGATAAAAATAACATGTTTCTTTTTTTTTAAATGGTCTCACAAAATTACATTAACAGTGTTTCAGATATTTTGAGGTTATGCAAATTTTGTGAAGTTTGGCAAATATACAATTTTACATATTGGTCAATCTCTAAATTTCATGCGAAAAGCAGTTTTGTTAGAAAGTGTTTTATAATTGATGGTGTTAGGTGCGATTTATTGTTCTTGCTTATCTTTGAATAGTCTCAATTTTATAATTTAAAAGTTATAAGAAATGATTCAAAATGAAGAAAATACTAACATTTTTCAAAAGTTTTTGGTGGAGTAGAGGATAGCTTGAATGGCATGCGAGTCATATGATCTCCCCCATGAATCTGATACGGGAAACGAAAAGAACAATCAATATCAGGATAAGCGTCATAGTTCTTGATTTTCTTGAGTCCATAAGAAGGAGCTAGAAGTTCTCCATATGAAATATCCTAGAACAAAAAATGGAGCATGTACAATATATAAATCATAAATTCCAAATAACTAAAAGTTGCAATTAAAAAAAAATTATTAATATTCAAAATAATTAAGCAATATTCCAATTCTAATGTAATTATAGTATAAAACTAATACTATAACCCCCAAAAAAAATCTTTGAAATTGCATCAATCGTTAATCATATATTACACAAAGGAGTCTTCAGTTTGAACACCAAACAAAAAATTGTTTAAAAAATAATTGGTATGTAGTTTATTGTTGTGTGTGTACACAACAATAAACTACATACTTATCACTTGCTGATGAAAAATCATACATTCACCTTTCACTAGCTTATCTAAATCCATAACACATTAGAAATTCTTTTTTTAAGATTTTGGCTTAACCCTCCAAACGGTTGTGATTTAAAATCCCATCAACTTCATTTCAGCTTTCACTGCAATGCATCTATAATTTAAATTATTTATAACACTCTGGTATCATGAAATAAGTTTTTATATTGAAGCTTGCAAGTAATTTAGGAGCTTATTTTTTAATAACTGTTACTGTGAAAATAACATTACATTATTTGCCCATTTCCTAGACTCTCAGAGGGTTAAGTTACCATTATCATTTGCTCTGTGCAGGGTCACTAAAATTTTTTCTATTCCCTGTTAAATTCGCTCAGTTACAGTGCAGACAAACTATAATAATTTTTCACCTTTGTTGGAAAGTTTTTGAAAAGTAAAAAAACAACTACCTGTCCTTCTTTTGGTTTTTCAACACCTAACACAGCAAGTAAATCTAGAGGATCGGGTCCATCAGCAATAACTGACAATTGACGACTTGATGCATGTCTTCTTCGGCTACCTTCTAGTTTGGTATCTCCCCTATTCATTTTTAAAATACAATATAGGATACATAAGAGAATTAAACTAAATTCCTGCATTCAGTTACAATCAAGTTGTATGATTTTAAATCAATTATAACTAAACTAGCACTTCCTTATTGACCTAAAATGTTATATACACATTACATTATTATAAGCATCATTTTTTTAATGAAAAATTAGCTTTATGATTATAAATAAATGATGTATAAGCCCCTAAATTATTCTTTAACAATGTATTAAAATTCTTTTTTATTCTCCGAATTATTAGTATTTGATTAAACAAATGCAGGTTTTCTTTTTACACACAAACACTGCATTTGTGTTAACAAATTAGATCATCGTATTCATAAAATAAATTTTATCACATTCATTATTTGCACACATATTAACCTAGAATTGTATTAAGGCAACATCATTAGCATTTTCATAACACATATTTTTTAATCATGAAATAAGCTTCATATCAATGCTTAGTGTAGCATTTATACAGCATCCTGTATTTATAAAATATGTATAAATGTGTCTCAAAATTCTTTGAAGTATTTTTCATATTATTCTATTAAAATGAGATTCAAAGTTAACTTCAAAATATTTCTCTAACGAAAAAATTCAGGCTAATATGGGTTGGGCAACAATAATAAAATGCTCTTATTCACTAAAATAAGTGAATAAGAGTTTAATTTTATAAACTCACTTTGATGGTATTTGAGACTTATAGTAAGGCAGAATTGAAAAAAGAACAATAGGAGATTTCTTTTCCGTAATAAGAACCATTCTGCAAAAGTATTTAAAAAGTATTCAATCAGGGCATCAACTAGAAATAAATCAATCAGAACCATAATTGTAAATAATAATAATACTACTAATAAATAAAAATCATGTTACCGTTCAGCATCATTTCTGTGATCTTTTAAGCTTTTGATGAATTTAATTTCTACCACTGATGGAGCAGAACACTCAGAAGGACATAGTGAAGCTTTGCGACTTCGGCATCCACCTAGTAAAATAGAATTATGCTTTCAAATCTGTCATTAAAATTTCCTTTTAGCCACTATATAAAAATAAGATAGTAGAAAAACAGACATTAAGAATATTCTATTCAAGTGAGGCATGACCCCAATAATCAGCTACCTGCAGATTATATGGGTGTCTTTTCCCTTTCTTTATTACTAACAATTAAGGGGGGAGTCATGTTGCATCTCCATGGGTTGCAACGCAGCAACAGCAAAGCAAACTAAAAAAATATATGCAAATCCCACAATATTAACAACCTTTGATTTTATAACATTTTGTTAGCAGCATAGTACAAAAAAAAAAAAAACTACCTGCATACATAATCAAAAACTATCTGCAAACTCATAATTAGCCCATGATAGTAAAATATGTACTGGTTTGCACTCGTATTATACCAGGATACACAGTCAGTGTGTTATAAAGAAAATGCTACACTTAAGCAAATATTTTTTGAGGGGGGAAAAGCTAATTTGGAACAGAGCTTATTTGATCTAAACAAAATGTATAATAAAGCGAAATGTTACTTTTAAGAAATATCTTTTGAGGGAGCCCTGGAATAGTATAAAAGCTAGAAAACTTGGTAGCTGCATATGTTGGTTTAAAGTACTGAAATCTGAGGAAAATGCAGTTTCTGACTTTCTAAAATTTGGTTCATTCTTTAATTAATCAATAGGCATTTCATTGAAACTAATATCAAGAAAAACAAAATTAAATAAAAAATTATAACTAACCACTTTATAAAGAGTTGGGCTAAATATGATTTTAATTCTTTATAAAAAAAAATGAATATCACTATATTTCATTTTATTATTCAATAAAAAATATCTGCAATAATTCAATAAATTTCACATTAAGGAGAATATTAATCCATTACATTTTCATACACACTGTTAAGATTTCACGAATAAGGCATGGAATGACTCTTAGGTACAGACATCAGATTAATTGCTGTTAAAAATTTAATTAGACAATTGGGTAGTTAGCAATGTTTTCACACTGCGCAGTAATTTTGCTGTTAAAATCATAGTAGAAATGTTATTGGAGCAGATGCTACATAAATCTGCATTGTTTACAAGAGCTGCAATTTCTAAGATTGTACCATAATGACATTTTCTAAATGAGTTGTCATTTTTAGAAAACTCACAAAGAGTTACTAATATAGATTTCTAAATACAGTTTTATCTCCATGGGTTGGAGATTTCATGACAATCCCCCTCCTTTAGTTTTTCAATTTTCTGAACAGGACTGTATAACACACAACTGTTGAATGTGAATATTTCTAAGATAGCAATGATTCCTAGCATATGGATGTTGACATTTGTCTATAATATAGAAAGTACAGCATATTTATTAGAGGAATATCACTCACCTAAACTCTCAGTACTTTTACCAGATGGCAATCCATATGACTCAATTGACTTCTGGTGGGATAGCTGTTTTCTTTTCTGACTTAAATTGCACAATCTTGCTTTTGCATCATTAACAAATCTGTGAACTCTAAAATTAAAAAAAAAAAAAGAATTAGTATCGACTTTAACAAATCTTTAAAGGAATATAATTATTTTTACATTCATGAGGTAATGACAATGACTCCTACGGTCTTACCTATCACGGCTTCTTGTTGACAGCTGTTCCTCTATCCGGTAAACAGTATCATTTACACCTTCAGATTCCCTCCGATATATTTTTCTATTTTCAAACTCGAATGATCGAACAAAAACGGTGGTTTCCACACTTTTTGTTTTCTCTAATACTGTATCAACAGACCCAACTGACCCTGCAGAACGTTTCGAAATCCAGTTCTCTTTATGCCGCTCAGGCACTGGTTGATTACTTAATGATTTATTGCACTGTAAATTAAAAGTAAGATGACATAAGTTCGTGTCTCTGTGCGTTCCATCTAAAGATATATTAGAAAGAAAAGTAAGTGCAGCTAAACGACGACGTGAATGTATTTTTCGGGATGTACTTGTCATATTCCAGGCACCTCAATATATAAAACGAGATGAAAAAACAATCGAATAACACGAGTATTCTTCCATCAATTTTTAAAAAACAAAACAGAAACTTGAAGGCCTCATAATTGTCACCCGAAAATTAAGTGAACACTAAAATAAACATACGTTCCATGGCGACAGAGAGCAAGAGATATCGCAACTACAGAATAGCTAGCAGACGATTTTTCATGAATTTGGAAAGTATTTTAAAAATTATTAAAATATCTATTTACAGCATTTTACTTTTAGATTATCCATATTTAATTTAGTAAATATTTGAAAAGGAATTTTTATTAACGAAAATCAGTTTTGTACAATATTGACCTTGGAAAATGAGACTACACATTTTACGACTTTGTTGATGGCAACCGCCTTCCTTTCCGTCTGTCTTGTCTGGTCTGGATGGAAGCACTTCCGGTGTACTGTTGTTAAAGCGAATGATAGCAATCGAGTTGTGTATAATCTATGCACTGGACGTAAATTTTCGTAAATTATAGATATATAGTACTATGGACTCTGGAAATACAAGTGGTTATCGAGTAAATAGAATGAATACAATGGAAGGTGTTGGTGCTCGTGTAATGAGGGGTCCCGATTGGAAATGGGGAAAACAAGACGGTGGAGAGGGGCACCTGGGCACGGTAAGAAACTTCGAATCCCCCGAAGAAGTAGTAGTTGTTTGGGACAATGGGACAGCTGCAAACTACAGATGTTCCGGGGCCTATGATCTTCGGATTGTGGAAAGTGCACCAACTGGTATGTTGTTTAATTAACAGTTTTAATTCTAATTATCGTTCCATCAACATAATCAATACCTTCTTTTAAAAAGATATATATTAGCATTTATATTCATATATAAGTTTTAAAAAGATTTTTTTTTTTAAATTCTTTAACTTATCATAATTTTAGAGATCAGTAGTTGTAATAAAACAGAAGAGGATACTTCTTTTGTGTTTTATTCCACAAGAAAAGGAATCATTGCTGTCTAAACACAACTCATAAATTTAGGCACATCATCTTTGCTGCAATGGTTACTCTCCTGTTATCTTATAGTTCTGTTGCTTTAACATGTAATTTTATATTTATTTTGCGGCTTAATGGAACGTCAATCCTGTGAATCTACTGTTAATTTAAAAGTTCTGTTATACAGTAGCGTGACGATAGGTTGGCAGGATGTCCATGAGCATAGCCGGAATTATTGGTGTTGGGGGGGGGGGGGACGACAGGATCATGGAGGAAGGCATTTGGAGTCCTACTGCTCCCCCCCCCCCACACACACACACACATTTATTTACTACTTCATTTTAGGGGACAGCTGCCCCCTGCCCTCCATTGGTTATGCGTATGACAATAGGCAAAATGCCATGGCTCCAACATCGAAGGGGCCCCTCTGCCTGAGGGCCCTGCAAATGCAGGAGGAAGAATTATTATTACAATATTTAATAGATTTTTTAACTTTGTTTTCAGTTAATTTAGGTACTTACTAAAGTACCTGCACAAATTAAACAAAGAAATGCCTAATCATAGAAACCGTGCGACTTGGGTGACATCCATTGCAGGTTCTTGAGAAGGTCTGCAGACTATTTCCGAATTCATATCAGCCGCTTTGCTGCCTATTATTCTGCGATGATATAATACAGGTTGTGTGCCATGTCTACTGTCTAAGCTCACATGTTAAGCACCTTCCGCACGCCGCTTTTGGAGCATTTTTATGTATATATGAAGTGCGTCAGAATTGCAGATTCATGCAAAGCCCCATTTTTTAACTTTTGCGTAGAATTTACTCGTTTTAGATGCATTGGCATCGCTAATTGCATCAGTGATTTCCTATGCAATCTTTTCCCATCCTTATTGTGCATAATCTACTTACTTACTAATGTGTACAGTACCAAAATTGATGATAGTTCTACACTGCAAATGGCAACAACTAGATGTAAACATTAGCTTAATAACACATGCACAAACAATACTCATTGACTCATCATAGTCAATGACTCATATTTGTTACTCATTTTAGACTCATTGACTCATTTGTTACTCAATTTACTCATTTTAGATGCATTGACATCGCCGATGCATCAGTGATTTCCTATGCAATCTTTTCCCATCCTTATTGTGAATAATCTACTTATATAAAACAATGTGTACACAGTACCAAAATCGATGATAGTTCTACGCTGCAAATGGTAACAACTAGATGTAAACATTAGCTTAATAACAATAACACATGCGTGAAAATCTATGTTAGCAGTTCAATGATGTCAAATGATGCAAGCATATTTGTTACCGGTTAAGTATGTCATGGGGTAGCTAGATTACAAAACAATAGTGTACATGCAAAAATGCAAGGTCTTTTCACAGCTTTAAAATATCGAATTTGCAATACAAAAGTTGCCATGCAGTGGGCTAAAGTACATTTTAGCCATTTCCTGTTTTTTACCATTTTTATTATTGTATCCAAGGATACATATTAAATAATGCAACTATGCTATAAAACACCAAGTTGCTAACTTTGGCATATTTACCCCACAGAAGCTGCAATCAAAAAGCATTTCTGTATTAATTTGTAAAACACATTATCACCCAATATAGTATTTTTTGAGAAAAGAATACTATTATTTGTTTCTCCAAGAGTATCTTTCTAATAATTTTAGGAATGGAAATGTCACCAATTTTATGTCTTTTCATACATTTTGAAATGTTAGTATTTCGCATTGCCACCATCGGCTTTTATCATGACACCCCCAAAATGTGTAGCAACCCTAACCTAAATAAATTTCATGACAAATACTGTTAAAACAAAGAAACATAATTTTTGTTGAAATGAGTCCAATAATTTGGCCAGCACTGTACTGAGTATAAAAGAACAGTAAGGTCATTGGCGTTACTGGCCTGATTTTCTAGGGTGGGCTATAGCCCCTTTTATCTTCGCGGTAGTATATCTAAGTTAGTATTAGTTTATTACACTTCCCACAGTGCCAAGCTCGTACTCAAGGGAGTGCATTTGGAGGGCAGTGCACTCCCCCCTCCGAAAAAATCCCCTCTCCTAAAAACCCCTTGGAAAATTTTTACCCCACTCTCAAATTTGCAAATTAGACAGAAAAATGATTTGAAAAAAATAATAAAGTCGAATTTAAAATCAATTTCAAAAGTTTAAAGATTTTTTTTTATAAGTTCTTAAATCCTGCTTTACAACCAGTGAAGTATATGACAATTATGTATTTTCAAAATTAAACCAAGTTTAAAAAACCCAATGATTATTGTGTTACATGACCTAAAAAAAAAAAGATATTGTCTTACTTGCATTTAAATAAGATATTGTTAAAAATTTCAGAATACCATGTTTACTCGCGTAATGGTCGCCCTCGTTTAATAGTCTCGCCCCCGTTTTGAAGCAGAAAAAATCTTCAAAATACTTTCCCCGCATAAAAATTGCAGTCACGAATTTGAGTTTCATTTAAGTCTAAAAATATTACTATAAAGAGAAAAGTGGATCTCTTTTGTGTGCAACTGATGAAATGAATATTTAAAATACAGCAGATAATCTGGAAACATTATTGGGAACACCCCCATATATTATCTGGAAACATATGGGGGTTAGGGGGGTCATAACCCCCCCCCCCATGAGGAATTTTTTGCCATACAAAATGTATATTCTTCACTCCCTTGTCGCACACATGTATCCATATATGTGAGTTGCAGTAGTAAACCCCCCCCCCCATGAAAAATTTCTGGATACGCCCCTGATTATACCAGTAATGTTATATATAACATTAGTTTGTGCAATATTATGTCGCAGATTACCCCGCATAATAGTCGCACCTAGACTTCATAAAATATTTGCAATTCATCGTCTTTTTTCCTTGATAAAATTTCCATCATTTGAGTATTCCATTACCCCATTTTCATGCAATTCTGCTGCATAGTTTTTGCTACAGACAGATCGCACATTTAAAGTATAATTCTGGACACCCTGTATATATAATAATGCTTAAAATAATATTGACCATAAAGCAGGGGTCGACCCACGAATTTTTTCAAGGGTCCATTTTAGTGAAAACATATTTTTGTGAATTTCAACCTCTATTTTTGTGAATTTTCATAACAATTTTTCTAAAAGTGACATTTTTCTTAAAATAATTTACAAAACAAATTAAAAGATTAAGTAAAATGACAATGAAGAGTTGTTTTAAATATTGTATTTTTGCAAAGGGGCCGTTTTAATTGATTGTAATTTTGTGAGGAGACCATAAAACAGACCCAAATCTCGTCTCAATGGAACCTTGTAAAGACTATTATTTTAAATGATCAATCGGATAGCCCTTTTTCTGGATTAAAAGTCTACATCGCGATTTCCATTTCAAAAAGGTCTTTTTTTGTATTCCAGGGTACACTGATTTCTATTTCCCTTTCACAAATTTCCAGAGTGACTGTACATTTGGGTGCTCCAGTAAAAGAACTATAAATGAAGGAGAGGCTAATTTAAATGGAGAGGTTTATTCTGTAATCCTTAATAACATAAACCAATTTTGTGTTATTTGAAATAGCCGAATATCTTTGAAGTACAATTTGAAGAGTGACAACCCGTAGAACCGTAGTAGTATGTATCGAATTCTTTTGGGTGTTCCTGTAAAGAGCTATCAATCCTATATACACCATACATTATATAACATATATAAATTTTACAGCAATCGATGCATATTTACTGCAGTTAGAGCATAGATGGACAGACAAACCAAAATCATAAACACTTTTCAGCCTTGCAATGGTGGTTTATAACATATGTACCCAATTTGAGCTCAATCAGATGCCCCGTTTAGGTGTTATTGTTTTCACTCACATACACACACACATACATACATCTCGTAAAAACAACATAAATGAATTCAGAAGACCTCAAAATGTGTCAATACACCAAAATTTCGAAGTCGAATTTTTCCATGATTACAATACTTTCCTTACATGGTACATGTTTGGAAAGTAAAAATGCAATAATTAGAGACCCAGTAGTTATAACTTCTGTGAATTGCTCTTTTTGAGGTAGAATGTTTTTTTATTTAAAGTAAATACAAATATTCTATGAACATAAGTAAAAAACCACTTGATTTATTTATTGTGAAAGGATTCACTATCTTTCATAGTAATATTTTTATACTTTGACACTAAAAAAAAAATGCATTTCTTACAAAAAATAAATTTATTGCAAGAACAAGAGTTGGTGGTTTAGTCGAGTTGTGTTTTTGTTCTATAAATTGCATTTTAAAATGTATTTTTTCTGTGTTCAGTAATTGTTATTCACATTGTTATTTAACAGGTATTCGACATGAAGGAACTATGTGTGATACATGTAGACAACAGCCAATATTTGGCATTAGGTGGAAATGTGCAGAGTGTAGTAATTATGATCTATGTTCCATCTGCTATCATGGAGACAAACATCACATGAGGCACAGGTTCTACAGAATTACTACACCTGGTAGTGAAAGGTTAGTAGAATTTTTATTTTTTTGAGAGGAGTGAGAATAAGTGTAGTTCTAGTTCTTTAGTGTTTGCTTTCTTGTTTGGATTTTCTATGCATTACTATTTCTCTCATTAATGCATTGGTACAGTTTTTTTTTTTTTTTTTTAAAGGTGTTATTAACTATTATTGGAAAGGAAACAATTTTCTGCAAATATTTCTTTTTCTCTTTTGAATAATCTAAAAATTTAAAGTATCATCTTTGCTACAAAGATATGGGTACCCCACATTAGAACTAAAGCAATATACTGTGCACATGTAATATTAATATTTGATTTTATACTGGGGTCATGCAAGCTTCTTAAATATGTAGGTCCAAAATGCTCATTACTTATTCCGAATCTCTTGCTGAATTTTATAGATCCTCTCCATAAAACTCAAAACTCCCAGTCACCAGTCATCATATGACGATTAAACTTGGAAAACTGGCAATTAAAATTCTGGCTACCAGCCAAACTCTGTAAGGAAGCTGGAAAAATATGTCAATAACTCCCAGCAATGCAGAAGATGGGAGAATATGGAGCAATGCTGGCAACATGTTAGAGAACAAAGTATGTGTGAAATGCTCCAAAATAAAAATTTAAAATTTTGATCCTCGCAGCAGTAGAATTTGGTGGATAGGAAAGAGACCAAATCTTAAACATTAAAATTGGGATGATACTTTTTCTGACATAGTCCACAATTCTGCACCCTCCCTAAAATATGCATAGCATTAACAGTACTGTTTTTTCTTGTTATTTCTTTTTTTTAAGTAAGATCCATCATTGTTAAAAGAAATATGAACTGTAAAATAAATCTGTAAATAAGTGTCTGACTGCAGGATGCATCTGCAAATTAATAATTGATTTTATTGTAAATAAGTAACAGATTGCATAAAATATCTCTGCAAATAAATAATTGATTGTATTGTATGTCTTTGTATATAAATAGCTGACTGCATAGTATATTATATCTGTCTAAGGGGTTAGAGTTGACCCCACCCTTGATTGCGTGTTCGAAACAGCTAGCTATGAAAGTTTGAGTCGATTGGCATGTGGCTACTAACCAAAAATTCAAATTTTAAGCTTTACCTCTCATCTTTGAATAACATTTGAAAATAATCAAAACGCTTTTAAAAATTGAACACAGGGACATGAAAGTGGGTTATCAAGTCAACCTAAAGTCATTTAAAAAGAAAAAGAAAAAAAAGAAAAATGATAAAATATGTGCTATATCAGGTCTGGATAATCCATGACAAAATATAACTCTAACTAAAAATACTTTTCTCCATTTTCCTCAAATGAAATGAATAAATTTTGGACCTCTTTCTGAGGAAGACCTAAAATTGTCCTTGACCCTTCGTTACATTGCATGCCATATCTAGCAGATACCTTTAAAACTCTTCTAATTTTCTACCTATTTTTAATTTAGGCGATGTTTTGTGCCATGTCTGGAATGATAAAATAATAGTGTAGCATGTTTTTTATTTACCTGATGACTGCTTTGTCTATTACTTCGCTTTGCATTCACTAAAACAGAAGTGATTGTTAGCAATAAAAAAATAAATAAATAAAAACAGCTTTCAGCCATTTTTCTTTCCTTTTTCCCAGTACTTAAAACCAAAGAAAGAAAAAAATGTGTTTCATATGGCTTTATTGGAAATCAATCCATTCAAATTTGACAGTTTGCCTCACCACAAGTGATCAGAAATAACAGTGAAACGAAAAGGAACATAAAAATTTAACAATTGAAGCGAACAATAGACAAAACAAAATGAAATAAAAGAACATCAATAAGGAACAAGCAAGAGTCTATAATTAGAGGTAGTCCATGAGAGCTCTTGACTCCCAATACAACTTGGTGATGTCTCTGTTTCTCTGGGAGACTTTTATCTAACCAAAAGATGGTCATAATTCAAAGTGTCTGTTTTTAAAATTGAGCACACTTTGGTAGGAAGGATTTTCATTTTATATAAATGTTCTACTAAGCAGTTGTATCCTGTTTTGAATCTAAAATTTGCTACTGCTTCATTTTGAGGTTTGTTACTACAGTAAAATACCGCAAAAGCGCCCCTCCCTTACTTTTCACATGAATTTCGTTTTCGCTTAAAGTAGCGAATAAATGCTCCCTTATGCAAATTACTTGCTATTATTTCTCATCTACTTCCTTTTACTGCTTTCTTGTTTTCAATTTTTGCTAATGTGTTATTTGTATGGTGGAAACTCTACTAATTTGCATCTTTCAAAAACTGCTAATTGCTTTTAAAATAAATATGAAAGTAATATCAATGTTATTTAACATAAATGAAACATCCCTCTACTGTGTGCAGTATTGCATTTTTAAAGGCTATTTTACGACTTTTACCCCACATACAAAAAATCCCGATTTTTTTTAAAGGTGTTGGGCACTTGAACGGTCTTTTACGGTACTCTAGGTTAATTTACCATTTAACCGCCCCCTCCCTAAATAACTCTCAATCTTCCTTGAAGATTGGGGGGGGGGGAGAGCACTTGAATGGTATTTTACAGTGAGAGATTTCTATAGTGTATATTTTACCGTGTTTTCTTTAATCTTAATCTGGAATAAGAGCAGAAGGTTGAGAATATAGTTCGGTGATATATGGCAAGAAAAGGTTTAACAGATGAAGAAATACAAACATAAAATCAGCATAAGTTGCATGTTTTTCTAGAAAAGCAGTTTAATGAACATATGAGTGGCAGCAATTTATTTCACAGATATGTAGGACAGTATAAAAATATAAAATGAGATTTAAAAAATATATTATTTTAGAAATTTCTGTCACTTACTGTTTACAAGTTTGAGAAAACTTTAAAAATTTAAAAGCAGATGATATTTCATAGGCTGAATTCTGAGACGATTTTGCAATCTGTCTGTTATTATGAAAGCATATATGAAAAGAAATGCTAATTCAGGGAACAAAACTGAAAAATCTGCTGCAAAAATACTATTTTAAAGATGTATGACTAATTGGAGTGTGCCATTGGCCAGTTTATGTAGAAAACAGACAGTGGTACAAACTTAGAAAATTTGATCGCAAAACTTTCATAAAATAATTTAGATGTAGTGTTCTCTTAACTGTCAGTTGCGGAATTGAAGTTGCTATTTTGAATTCATTGAAAATGTCTTAAATAAGAATTTTGTTTCAAATAAAAGGATTCTGAAGTATTTTATTGTACTAATTTTTACTTTTTGTGTTTTGCTCCTAAATTCAGATTAAAACTATAGTTCTTTAAAATACCATGAAAATAATTTCTTTTCATATATAATTGTTTCTATGCTAAATTTCTTTTTCAGACACATCTAAAGTAAGATTGTGCTTAATTTTTAACATCACTCCATGATTACTGCTTTTTTTTAATTGTTATTGTTGAGGACTTTGTCCTTAGGCTTTAAGATTTAAAATTTAAACATTTTGTGCTCTTTGCCACATGTGGTGTAAACCATAAAAGTAATTTTCATGTTTTAATATCTTTAATTAAGTTTTTCAAATTATTTTTCCTGAATTTGGGCTGTTTTAGAATGGCAAGTAATTGTTTTCAAAAGAAATGAAAAAAATCATGGTGAAAGGTTAAAATTTAAGAGAATAAAATTGCATATTTAAGGAACTGACAGTAAATATCAATGCTTAATTTCCCATTTACTTGAAGGGTTTTGACAGATCCCCGTCGAAAGAGCAAGAAAATTGCAGTTCGTGGCATATTTCCTGGTGCCCGGGTAGTCAGAGGAGTTGACTGGCAGTGGGAAGACCAAGACGGCGGCAATGGTCGACGTGGAAAAGTCACAGAAATTCAAGATTGGAGTGCAGCTAGTCCTAGAAGTGCAGCATATGTAATGTGGGACAATGGAGCAAAAAATCTTTACCGAGTTGGATTTGAAGGAATGGTAAGTTTGTTTATTTATACATATGTGCCTGTATATAATCCTTGATAGTTGATCTGCCCCTGTGCAATTTCACTATCGTGAATGTTGACTGCCTTCAATCCTACCCCATTCTGTCCGGGGACTCTCTCTTCTGGCATTTTTGGGATGCTCATGAATGCATGTGACTTTTAGTCTGATTTCATCTATTTGTGCCTGTTTCTTTTTTTTTCTTTTTTTTTTTTTAAATCATTTTTATATACTCAATCTTTTTTATTTGCTAACTACTGATGTATGTGTGACCAAGGATTTGTGTCCACTGTCTCTGTTTACATTTAAAATAAAATTAAAATATATATTTCCTACTAGCCGAGTGAGATTCCTTTCTTTAAAAAAAAAAAGCACAGTCTTATGAGACATTCAAAAGAATCAAGATTCCTGAACTGTAAATTGCTAAATACCTGAAATATGATGATGTTCTTAAGTTAGCATGTACAGCATCATCTTGCTGTAGTGTCGAAGGAAAGAAGAATCTGTGTGTATGTAAATGCCACCTCTTCATGAGGAAATTGTATTACTTTTACAGTAACCCTGTGGCTAGTGGCAATTGTTAATTTTTCCTTTTACTAAAAATATCGTTTAATAATATAATAAAAAAAAGAGTCATAATTGGCAATGTAAAATCTCTCTTTAATAAACAAAATACTCTCTGTTGTTCAAGTAATTTTGATTCTGAATTGTTGCAGTAAACATTAGAATAAAATTAAGAAACTGGAATAAGATGCTTTTGAATTAATTTGAGAAGTTTATAATTCCAAATAAATGTTTTTGTGTTGAATGGAGAAGTGTATTTAATTTAAAGTGAGAATTTGTTTTGTAATAATAATTTGTCTTATGTTTTAGGCAGATCTTAAAGTTGTGAATGATGCAAAAGGAGGCACTGTATATAAAGATCATTTACCGTTATTAGGTATAAATATATATATTTTCTTGAAATGAATTTTAAAATTTAGTTTATTACTATATAAATGAAACTAAAAATAAGCTTTTTATATGCTTGATAACATTCTTTTTGTATTCTATTTCTATGAATATATTTTCTTCTTAAACTTTCACGTACACTAACTGTCACTAAAAAATTTGTTGGTTTAATTCAGCACTGTCCGATACATAGAGTTACTATGCATTTTAACTTTAAAATATTTATGCTTATACTCAAATTCCATTGTTTTTCCTCATTTGTAAATCTACTTAATTTAAAGGCGAAAAACAAGTCCTTAAAGTCCTAGTTTTATTTTATAGAAAATGGTCTTAAAAATTTATTCAAAGCAGATTTGATTATTATTATTGATGTTTTAATTATATTGTGTCATCATGGCACAAGATTTCAGCTCGGGATAGCCTTGTGGGAGGGAGGAATATTCTGGCCATGTAGTAGAGTAGTCATATTCTACATTTTTAGAATTTTTCCCAGCTACAGTTTATCCTTGAGAAAATCGAAGGTACACTCTAAAAAATTGAGTTTTTGAGATTGTGAAGTGAAATTAAAGTGGGTTACGTTTGTAAAGGGAAGCGCATTTATTCAAGGTGTATAAAGTTTTGAGGTACTGAAATTATACTGTATATGAAATGGTATTATAAATATAGATAAAGTAATTTTATGTAATAAAATGATCTAATAAACCTGTTAAAAAGTTTAAAAATGCAGATTGTCAGTTAAAAAATGTGGTTGTGTACAGGATTGTAGGGAAATACCCCATTCTCATGAATTTCCTTTATTATTTCTTTTTATGTTGTAAATCCATGATTTTTGTGACCATTTTTTTATTTTTTATAAATTTCACAAGTATTATGTCTTACTTCACGCATAGTTTCCACCTCCTTACACTTTTTTCAATCTCATACCCATGTCAACTTTTTTTTTCCCATGTAAAAACTCCATCCATAATTAGACCGAATTTTTGCTGTCTAAAATGAAAATTTCACTCACCAGTGTGCCACCAATGACAAGTTGGCGAGTGGAAATTTTGTGCCCTGGTGTTCCTACTTCTCAACGTGTATTTTTTCCCCTTTTTTTTATAGGACAAGGGCCTGGAAGGCCTGGTATTCATGGCTTTCAAGTGGGGGATAATGTGAATGTAGATTTGGAGTTGGAGATTGTTCAGTCATTGCAGCATCGCCATGGTGGTTGGACAGATGGAATGTTTGAGGTAAAAATAAATCTTTTTAAAACTTTTAATTCGGTAATAAACTGATTTCATTGTTTTGAAATGCAATTTCTTTATAAAAAAAATTCTGTTTGGTATATTTTTACTGATCTCTCATTTGACACTTGACTATTTTGTGTTGAATAAAACTTTCTTTTAACAAACCTGTTTTCTGTTAAACAGATTTCTTCTGTCCTTGCCAATCTCCTCCCAAGATTGTTAGGAGAATTGTCTTCTTTTTTAGTCTAGTTGGGCGTACTTTATAAGGTGACCAGGCTTCCCTAGTCTTTCCACAGTAGTCTCACCTTATAATGTACACCGGTCTAGTAAGGTGTACGTTATAAGTTGACTAAGCATCTCTAATTTTGGGGGACAGTGCACTATGTCATTATATTTTTCTTAGTTCCCAGTATGCAAAAAACAAATGGAGACAATAATTTGCCACTGCTCTTTTTTCTTTTTTTGGTCCCCAACATTTAAAAATCAATCAGTTAAATGCTATAATTGAGAATTAAAACTAATAAAAATATTAGATTGAATGCAAAGTATTAATATTTATATTATATTCGGTTATTAAAAGCACTCCCCCACCACCACCACCACCACCGATTTTTGCCTTTGGCTTTGAAAAATTAATTTTCAAAGTTAGTGGGATATTTTTAAAACATTTCAAATGTATAATGTTGGAACTTAATTTTGTTGTTTATTACTGTTGTTGTGTCATCCCCACCCCTGAATTTTTTAGTGGTAGAATAGACAGCATCGATAATTCCTCCAACATCTTTTATAATTTAAATAATTACATTATCTGTCATTTGTCAGTTATTTTGTCACTACTTAATTTTTTTTTTCTCATTTAAGTAAATTTTTGATAACTAGAATCTGGTCTTAGGAACAAGATCTTTAGATAAATATTCAAATGACTCAGAATTGCCTTTTATATATATTTAAAAAAAAAAAAAAATTCTTTCATCTGATATTTTGTTTATAATTTCCAACTAATTATTGTGGACAAAATTTTGACTTTGATTCCAGTGAAATTATTATTATTTGATTACATATATTTTTGAAATGTGCCTTTTTTTATGTATGTAAATGTTTGTCTTACTCATTCAACTAGATGGTTAAATAAAATGTGATTTTGTTCTCTTTTCAGTGTCTGGGTACTACTGGGACAGTTGTTGGAATTGATGAAGATTCAGATATTGTTGTGTCTTATCCTAGTGGAAATAGGTGATTGCCGGACGTCTTTTGATTTTATGTGTGCTTTTGAGTTACCTTTTTTTTTTTTTTTTATAAATTAATATAATCATATATTTTTTAAAGTTTTAAATTGTCAGTAATTATAATAATCAGTTAAAATACATCATTTTAAAATACTTGTATGTCCATTGTATTTTTTAAAAAATTGCCAAAAATTAGTTAACTACCATTCATTTTAGACTAACGGAGTTTATTTCCTTGAAAATGTACATCCGATAATTTATTTTTTAATATAAATTGGTGACATGGTATCAACACAAGACTATGTTTCAAAAAACATAATCATGCACTTTTATAGTTATAATGAAAATTAATAATGAAATTTGTATATCAAATTTATTTCTTCAATTAACTAACTAGAATGAATAATTATGGGTAATTTCTTATCTACCATATGATTATAGGGGACTTATAAAACATTTTTACACGTGTTTATATTATGTCTGAAAAAAATCTGAAACTTTGTTACATAAGCATTCAAAAATCTTTAACCAATGACTTGCTGGCCAGCCACTTGAAAATCCTTACCAAGTAGTCCCATACTTTTGCTAAACCTACTTTACGTTCTCAGAAATATGAACAACATTTTGAATAAGAATCGCACACATAATAGAAATTAACTTAATTAGGATAAATACAATTCAGTTTATGGTTTTTTTTTTTTTTTTTTTTTTTCATAAAATCGATCACTTAAATAGCTCAGAAAATCATATGTCCTTATATTTGTTTCCCTTCACAATTACTTTGACTTATTGTGCTAAAAATGCCTTGAATTTAAAAAAGAAAATGTCAAATGTGCCAAATTTAACATTATTGTCAAGATTTTTTAGTATTGTAAGTATAGGCAATAAAGTATAGGCTTAACAAAAATTTTAGTGCTAAGAGAAAATGACATTATAGGCAGGAAAATGTTGAATAAGGGTAACGTTAAATTGGTGTTTCACTGTAAGTAGCTACTTCTAGATGACTCTTGTGTCTTCCAAAAATTTTCCTGGCTCTTAAAATTTTTAAACTTTCTTATTTTCTGTTATTGTGTGTGAAGATAAAAAGAAAACTATTCTTTCACATTTCAGTTGCTAGAACCCTAATAATAATTCAGTGCTTAAAAAGAAATATGATACTACAATTATATCTTTCAAATCAAAAGTACTTTTAGAAATGCTTGTATTTAAAATTCCTTTTACTTTACTTTCATTTGAAAACCAGTTATATGTTGCTACTAAATCAATTTTGTTTCAAAAGCTTGAATCAAAATCAAAACTAAAAAATTTGAAATGAAGTTTCACCTTCTTTTCAAAAGCGAACCTGGGCTACATGTTACGTTGACACTTCGTTTTGTTTAACGTTTGAATCAGATTATATGCCGCTTTGTAATCTAGAACAACAGCCAAAATAAAAGTTTAGAGGTATATTTTCCAGAAATAAAATTTATTGATACTGTTACTGTTTAATGATTTTTATTCATTTGTCTTCCTTAGATGGACATTTAACCCAGCTGTCCTAACCAAAGTTAATATTGCCAGCGCCGCTTCATCTCTGTCAGCAGATGGGTCTTCTGGGCAGCAGTTTGCTGTTGGTGACTTAGTGCAGATTTGTCGAGATTTAGAAAGAGTTAAAATATTGCAGAGAGGTCATGGTGAATGGGCTGAAGCTATGTTACCTGTAAGTTATATTTATTGTCATTGTTTATTTAAGGATTTGTTCTCCTTTTTTTGTGGGAGGGGGATATTTTTTAACTAAATGCATTTTGAGCTTGCCATGGCATGATACAATTAAAATTCAAAATCCATATTTAGGTCTCATGGTTTTAATGAGACGTCCAAGCAATTGCATTTTATTCTTTGTTCATCAAACTACTAGTAAGCACTTTTTCTATTAGTTCAAAAGCTTTTCTAGCTGCATCACTAACTGAAAACTACTCCAGGGTTCGTACGCCTCAGGGAAAACCTGGAAAACTCAGGGAATTTTTTTATAACTAATTATCTCAGGGAAAAGGTACTTATTTGTATTACTAGTAATATTTTATTGCTTATTTTCTTCCCAGTTCTAGTTAAGTTTCACCATGCTGTACTAGGAACATTTTATTCAATATTTTTAGTAATATCTGTTTATGAATATGTAACTAGTTCAAAGTATTAAGTACATAAATGTTAATTACTTATTTGGAATACTGATCATTACCTTTTATTCATGCTTGCGATAAACCTGGAAATTTGTAGGAATGTGTCTGGAAAACTCGGGGAATTTAATTTCAATAAATGAGTGTGAACCCTGTACTCATAATTTGACAGTTGCCTACTATTTATGTTTTATGTTTACCTTTTCCAAGAATCTGAATGAATTATAGCCAAAATTGTGAAACATGAATCAATCTTCCATCATATTTTTGTAGGTAGTTTCTAGTCAGTAAGGATAGAAAGTTATGTATTTCAAATTTTTAGAAAATTATTAAAAACTGATCAAATTCAGTAAATTGTGTTATTTTTCAGGTTATTGTAATTTTTTTCTGCCACAATATTGAAAAGTAAAAGAAGAATCATTATTTTTAATTGAAAAAGTAATTTTCATATTTTGATAAGATTAATATTAAGAATTCATATTTAGTGCTTTGAATGCTATTTATCATTTACTCTTTACCCTATTAGAATAAAATGTGGTATGACACATACATTATTTCATAAAGTGTTGCTCTCAATTAAAAACCTCTTTTTAAACTTTATTTGAAATAATACCACATTGATGATCCAAGTTCTTTTTTCTTCTATTAAACTTTATGGCATCAAAAAATAGAAATTTGTTACCTAAAATTCTGTGTGTATTTCGATTTATAAACTCATATACTGTTCATCCGCTGTGAGAAGATACTTGACTCCTCCTCTTCCTGGGACGAGTCCATTTTTTACAGCATGGTCATTAAATAAACAATTCTCTCAAGTGTTGCTGATGGGGAATGGGAATAAATTCAGATCCCTGCCCAAGTTCTTCATGATGATTATTGAAAACAAGGAAATGGAATCACAGCTATACCACATGACAGGTGGAGATAAGTTTCTTTTTGTGGTGGTCAGATTATATATGCATAATACTATTTTTAGCTTAATAGGTTGGAAGTTCAAATTTTACCATGGGAAAATATTGTCTTTTTGTCAAGTTAGCTAAACTGTCGGCCGCTTTTTAATTATCAAATCAAAGGCTTTTGGTGTAATTAAAAAAAATTAATATGAATTTAAAAGTATGTCACTAAAGAACCCTTCTGCTTTTACAATTCAAGTATCTTATCAGATTTCTCTTTCTCATTATCACAATTGTCATAATTTGACAGTATCAAAGGCATTCAAAACCAGTCAAAAAATACAAAATTTTAACACACAGATTTTTATTGAACTTATCATTATGTTAACCAGCAATGGTATACTTTATCTAGCATTAAGAATTTGTAGTAATTAGAGCATTTTTTCCCCTTTCTCTTCTTAAACTAACAAATTGCCATTTGTTTTCTTTGTTAGACATTAGGTAAAATTGGTAGAGTTCAACAAATTTATCATGATAATGATTTGAAAGTAGAAGTTTGTGGTACTTCTTGGACTTACAACCCAGCTGCTGTGACTAAAGTTGCTTCAGATGGTACTATTTCTGGAACTTCTAGTGGAGGTACGTTTTTTGTTTTATGAAAACACTAGCTGAAGTACCCGTTCTTCGCACGGGAATGAATGGACTTTTTGATATTACGATTTGTGGTGATTACTATTCATTGTAATAAACAGATATAGCAAAGTGGATATCGCGTTATATTGTGTCCAATAATCATGCATACCGAATTGCAAGGCAATCGTTTGTACGGTGCAGAAGGCCATGCGGCGTAGCGCTATCTAGTGGCGAGCTTTAGCAAAACGGATACTGCGAAAATATTTTTCGCATTCAGATATGGATGTATACGAATTTTCATGACTATCAGCTGGACAGTCCTGAAGTTCATGTGTTGACGCGACATCTAGTGGCAAGTTATAGGAAAATGGATAGCGCCAAACTCTTCCCCGTGTTCAAATATCTATGTATACCTATTTTCATAACGATCATTTGCACAGTCAAGAAGTGATACACTGCAGGGCCATCCAGTGGTTCAATAAAGTAATGATTTGCTACAGCACCGTCAAGTGGTGAGTTATAGCAAAATGAATAACGCCAAAATATTCTCATTGTTCAAATAGCTATGTATACTGATTTTCATAGCGACCGTGTTCAACTATCTATGTATACCAATTTTCATAACAATCATTTGCACAGTCAAGAAGTGATACACTGCAGGGCCATCTAGTAGTTAATTAAAGTAATGATTTGCTACAGCGCCGTCAAGTGGCGAGTTATAGCAAAATGGATAACGCCAAAATATTCTCATTGTTCAAATAGCTATGTATACTGATTTTCATAGCGACCGTTTGAATGGTCAAGAATTTGGCCTGCTGCAGCGTCATCTAGTGGCGACTTAAAATAATAATGCATTGCAGTGTCATCTAGTGGTGAGTAACATCAAAAGGAACGCAGTTAGAATATATTCTTCGTGCTCAAATGTGTAAGTATAAAAAATTTTATGCCGACGGTCGAACGGTTTAGAAGTTGATGCTTTTCAGCGCCATTTAGCGGCAAGTTACAGCAAAATGGATAGTGAAAAATATTCTCCGTGTTCTAATATTCGCGTGTACCAAATTTCATCGAAATCGGTTGGACGATATTCGCATAGCAAACGGCTAAACGGAATAGAATTCGACGTTCTGCTGCGCCACCTGGTGGCAAGTTAGAGGAAAACGGATAGCATAAAAACCTTCTCCTTCATAAAAGATTTAGGTGAACCAAATTTCATGGTGCAACGGTGCTCAACGGTGCTGGAGTTTTTCAACCTCATACACTCATACCAACATTCATTCTTATCTATAACCAGTGTCATTATATATCCCAGTCTCAAATAAAATCCAGTTTCAAATCTAAGCCTCGCCAAAGTGCCAACATATGCCATTTTGCAAGCGTTTTTTCAGGAAATCATTCGAAGCATTGACTTAGCAGCAATAATATATGGGAAATGGTTCGACCGCGAAAAAGTAAAGCAAGCCTTTATTTGAAAAGTTGAATCCCTTAATACAGCCGAATTTTTTTAAATTATCAACTATAACGTGTTTTATTCATCATTACTCCGATGTACTAATTGAGAAGATTTCAATTTTCTGAAATTTGGCGGAATTCCCTCAACTTAAATCAATGTACTCATTTGGCGAGAATTCTGGAGATAGATCAATTGAAATCCCTTAATAACTGCATTATTTCTTCACGGATCATTAAAATTTAACGCTGTATTCTAATAAAACCTTTGTACTTGTTTTCAAAAATCTATTTCCTTAAGCTCTCAATAAATTGCGCCAAGCCGAAATCTGTGCAAACCGCTAGAACTCACTTTCACAAAATCGGCATTTGAGCCATTTTATTTTTTCGCCAAACTAAAATAATTTACCTATTAGCCTCGGAAATCTTCAATTCTTATTGTTTTGCGTGTAAAACATTACATTCCTGCTCTGATTTCCCATGCACACGATATTATAATTAAAAAAAAATAACCTTACGAATATAAACTAACAAAAAAAAATCATTATTATTCTTTTATTTTTACTTTGAGAATTTAAAACATTTTATTCGGCAAAATCGCCACACATGGCAACCACGATCCTTATTTCACACTTTTTTCACTACAGGGGTTACAATTACGGAAAGCTTTTTGCGTGAATAGCATAAAAAATCTCTTAAATTCCGGGAACGGGTGGACTTGCAAAGTTTTAAAGTGGACTACGATTTATTCTACATTATTTTACATATCTGTGCTAAATTTCAGGCCGATAGGTTCATTTTTGTGGATTTGTATACGAACGACATTTTATTCGGCAAAATCGCCACACATGGCAACCACGATCCTTATTTCACACTTTTTTCACTACAGGGGTTACAATTACGGAAAGATTTTTGCGTGAAGAGCATAAAAAATCTCTTAAATTCCGGGAACGGGTGGACTTTCAAAGTTTTAAAGTGGACTATGAGTTATTCTATATTATTTTACATATCTGTACTAAATTTCAGGCCGATAGGTCCATTTTTGTGGATTTGTATACGAATCAAATCCACAAACAAACAAACAGAATTTCATTTTTATTTATAAGATTTATATTGTACACTCACTCCCTCACAAAAAAAGAGAGAGAGAGGAGGGGGGAGAATTTTGGCTGCATCTTTGATTATCATTGACATTCAGACAAAACAGGGTTCATATACGTTAAGAAAAACTCAAGCGATTAAAAATTAAATTTTAAAACTCTCTCTCTTTTTTTTCGGGGGGGGGGGGATTGTACTTTAACCTTGGAGTATTAAAAATGCCACCCCCCAACATACACACACTTTTCCTTTATTTTCTTTCTTTTTAATGTTTTCTGTCATTCTTCTCTGGATTAGAATTTTTTTTAAAGCTTTAAAGTTTCATATTTTATTAACAAACTGGAAAATATGGAGTTGTTTACCGACAACCTTGTATACTGACACTATCAGAAATCTATCCAAGTTGTCAATCAGTGAAGTGATCCTTCAAAAACTCTTCACTTCTGTAAAGGTCTTACATAATTTCTGATTTTTTTAGAGGTGGAATTAAATATGGAATTATATTGATATAAATATAATGCATTATTTATGCAAGAAAGAAGAAAGGGGTATGCATTATTTTAATTACTATTGTGCAGTAATAATGTAATTAGGTTGGAATGGGTACTTATATAGCATATAAAATATGAAATAATCACTCAGTACTTATGTTTTTTTTATTTCTGCTGTAATCTGGAAATTGAAAAATCACCTGAAAAACTCTGGGAATATCATTAAAAAAATGAGTATGAACCCTGCAAAAGAATGATAACTTGACAAATTTCCCTATTAATGTATATAGTTTACATGTTTAAACAGAACCCAAGTTTCGAAGGTTCAGTGGTTATAATCTAACATGCCGTATTTTCTCGCGTATAAGTCGAGAAATTTTGGACCCAAAAAAAAAAAAAAAAATTCTTTAAAGGGGGGGGGGTCGACTTATACGAGGGTCCTTAATTTTTATTTTTTTTTTTTTTTTTTTTTTTTTTAATCAGAAGTCAAAAATACCCTTTTACAAGACAATTGTTCCCTTCCCGCATTCCATAACATAATGATGTCGTTTAAGGTTGATTTCCATACCAGGAAGAATGTAGCAATAGAAAGATTAAAAACATGTATCATGTTGTTGTTGGATTATGGCCAATTAGCTGCACGTGGGCTCTAGGCCAAAGGGTAGGGTGCCTCAGTGGAGGCCTTGCTAAGGGATCCTAACCCAATACATGCATCATGATGAGCCAATGACGACGAAGGAATTTTGTGAATTGTTTGACGAGATCGATACTGAATCAGATCTTGAATTAGTTTAACTTTGTATGTTAGTACTTTACCATATCAGTAGCATGCTATCAGTAGCGTGCTATTATTATTATTCTTTATTTTCTTTTTTTTTTCAGAGGATTTTGAATAAATGTATTTTTAATAAAGTTTCTTGATAAGGTGGAAAGTGGTGGGTCGACTTATATGCGGGATTTAAAAAATTAAAATTTCTTAATCAGAAAAGTGGGGGAGGGTCGACTTATACGTGGGATCGACGTATACGCGGATAAATACGGTAATTCCCTTGAAGTAAGATTTTAGGTTTTGTTTGCACACCATTTAAAGCCCAAAATGTTTACAGTTAATTCTTTTCCCTGGATGCTGTAAAAATGCAAGCAATAAAATTAAATGAAAAGAATGTTGTGCGGGGGAAAAATATATATATTACTTCTTCATAATGTATTTTTTTTCTCTTCTGTTACAAATGCATTGTTTTGAATGACTAATCGTGTAATGATCTATTCATTTAATTTTTAGAAAGACTTAGTGCTCTTCTGAAAAAATTGTTTGAAACTCATGTATCCGGTGATGTTAATGAAGAACTAGTGAAAGCAGCTGCTAATGGAGATGCTCAGAAATGTGAAGAAATTTTGAAGAGATCTGATGCTGATGTAAGTTTCTTTCAGATTTTCAAACCTCTTTCATGAAGAATACCTGCATACAGCTACAAGTAGTGTCTATGTTTTTAAGTTAGGCTTATGCCAAATTTTACAAATATTTTGTTCTTGAAAGTATGAGTAAATTTTTTATGGCAGTTTTGCTTATTTGTACTTAGGGTGTTTTCTTTCCTATTTTGCAGTAGGTTAGCTGATATTCTGTTTCTGATAAAGGAAGTTCAATTGCATTTTATAAGTAGTTTAATTTTGTTGATTTTAAAGCACTATACTTTAACTTTTTAACTATTGTCACTATTTATTTATTTTGCACATAGTTGCAAATATGTCTGTCTCCATAAAAAGCCTAGACAAATTATGCCTAATACAAATTGAAAAACTGAGAAATGCTAGGGGAAAATAAAGAATTTTCATGGAAAGCAAGTAAAATGACAAGGGAAAAAGCTATTACCTTGAAATTCATTTGTACTTTTTAAAATTTTTGCAATGGAAAAATTATGCCGGCATTTGTTCAGTAAGAAGTGAAAAAACACAGAAATCTGCTTTTTCTGTTAAAACTGCATCATTCAAGGAATATTATGCACAAAGTATTCCAATTTTCAACCTTTTTCCATCCTTTTGACTGACAATTTTTCCTTCTGCATTCCTTTATTTAAATCTCAGATTAAAAGTAAACTGCTATTTTATATTTCTATATTTAATTTTTTACAAATTTACGATATTAAAATACATATGCAAGTTAGAGTTTATTTTTAAGGTCAAATCTATTATAAGGATGTGCATGTGTTTGTGAAAGATCTACTGGCAATAGTTAATCAAAATACAACATGCTATTTCTTTTTCTTTTTTTTCTTTTTTTAAATTATAGACATTGTTATATATGTAGCAGAATGAGTTATGATAATTTTAATATTGATTAAAATTAATACATTCTCTAGATGCATATATGGCATTTACAGACTTTATGATGAGAGTTAAAATATAGAAGTTAATAAATTTCTCTCCCCCCTCCCCTTCAGAAAATGCACAATTATTTAGTTGTAAATGATTTGTACAAATAGTTCAAGTAATGTCTATACTTTAATTTAGTTAAAATTTGATATTTCATGGGAGGCATTAGTTATCTTTAAGACTTTTAAAGATGAGGAGGAGATGCTGTTATTGTGCTACACTGTTTTTCTCCCATTTTGATCATGATAGTATGAAGAATTTCATTTTACGATTTGAGTAGCAACACTGTAATAATTTTTAGGTTGTGTTGTGTGCTAAACTTCTATTAAGAAATAAATCTTTTATTCCTCTATTAAGAAATAAATTTTTTATTTTGCCTGCATTTTAACCCAAATATTTTTTTTAAGGTAAATGGTGTCTTTGCAAGTCATACAGCGCTCCAAGCAGCCAGTCAAAATGGACACATTGAAGTCATAAAAATACTTTTGCGGCATAAGGCTGATGTTGAAATAGAGGTATGTATGATGTAGATTAATTTGTCTATGAAAAATGTATTTTGTTTTTAAAAGATCTTGACTGTTAATTTTAGCAACAATTTATAACTAATCCTCAGCTAGCAGAAAAAATTATCCTAATTTATATTTAGTTACTTTTAGTTAATATTTTTTCCTTTCTCTTTTCTCAATTATTAGAAAAACATTGTAGCAACTGAAACTGTTATTTTAATGGCTAAACACAAGGCCATATATGTCTTTTATAAAATAAAAGCTCCATAGTTAAATTATATTTCTCCTTAAAAACAGTCAATAATGTTAATTCCTTACTCAGAGCGCCATTACTATTAATATTCATAATTTACCTCTTGGCACTGTTATTGGTCAATAAATGATTTTTTAAAAGTCTATGTTGATGTTTGAAATTACCTTTTTGCATAAAAATATTAATTTAAAATGACCATAAAATATTTCTTTACAGATATCAATTCAATTCTTTCAAATTTTTGTTTTTGTGATTCATTTTTTTAAATCATCCTAAATGTATTTAGCTATTTTATCTCCTTAATCGATGGTTAATAGGAAATGATTTGATATCATTGGACTTCACCTTAACGAGGTTTAATTGTAGTTCCGTTGTCACAAACTGTCTTTCACTCTCAAACTTGTCTTTAAAACCTCAAGATATTGCTTACTAAGAGTATTTCTGTATTTCTCTTCCCTTTATAATATTTTGGTAGTTTTTTTCACCCTGAAAACTAAGTACATTGAAATCCCTTACCAGAGATTTCACTGTAATTCATTTAAAAATTGAAAAAGCTTAATTTAAAAAAAAAAAAAGTTATTTTGTTGATGTGATGCAAAATATATTTTTTAAGATGCCAAAAAAAGATTGTCTTATGCAAGAAATTTCATCTGGGAATCCCAGAATAGCTCAGTGGTAGAACCCCGCACGTTAAACGGAAATCCTGGGTTCCATCCCCAGCTCTGGAATTTTTCACTAGTTGGTAAAAAATAAAAAATTAATCAGCCTAAACACTCCAACTTCCCTAAGATTTAGTCTTTTTGTATTAAATTTTATATAATGTTATGTTTTACATTTCCCTTCAGTACTCAAGTCTCGAAACCTCTACATTTGTGGGCATTATTTTGTACAAATCTCTTTACAGATAGGCTGTGGTGTGGATTATGATACATTTTCCATCATAATGAAACAAATAGGGCTGATGCATGAATTATGGATACCTCTCAAAAATGGTCTTTTTCTGTTATACTAGTGAATGTTAACCTCCAACTGAGGGTACATTCATAAGCTTTAATAATAGGTTCTAATCCTGTGCTACCCCTTCCTGTTCTAAGGCTGACAGATGGATTATGATACACTTTTAATGTATAGCACTGTAGTGTATTTTTAAAATATGAAATAATTTCAGCTTGCTTGTTTCAGGATAAAGATGGAGACAGGGCTGTACATCATGCTGCATTTGGAGATGAACCAAGTGTGATGGAGCTCTTGGCTCGAGCTGGAGCTGATCTTAATGCACGTAACAAAAGGAGACAGACTCCTTTGCACATTGCTGTCAATAAAGGTCATGTTGGAGTGGTCAGGAGTATTCTGGAACTTGGTTGCCGACCTAGTTTACAGGTATATGTTATTTCTGTTTTATCTCTGCTAAATTATGTTTGCAAATTTAGCTGTGCTTAACAGCTTTTAGATACTCTAGAAATTTTAATTCTTTAAAGTTTCCTAAACATCAAATACAGTCAAATTTTACTCTGTAAAATTATATTTTCCTAAAATTATGATTTTTAAAGTTGTAACTTTTCACTTTTATCATTCTAACAATTCAGCTGCTGAAAATTGTTTCAATGTTCTCAATGTTGCTTACCTGTGTTGCAAATGCAATGCTGGACGCAGAAAAGGTATATCTGTTGAGATAATTAAAATTTGTAAAATAACAGACAACCTGTCTTCTGAATTTCAGCCGATAAAAAATGAAAATTGTTTCACTTGAAATGTGCATACTGATTGATAAATACCTTTTATGTATGTTATTTTACAAATTTTTAATTATTTCATCTTTCAAAAACTAGGTTCTGTTGAGTGTTTTTTTGGCTATATCTATTCTTCTATCTTTGCAACGATGGAAGTGGAAATATTATAAATGAAGCAACTAGTTAGATTCTGATTGTTTAAAAACTAAAACATGATTGTTGCAGAGCATTTTTAATACTACTACAATTTTTGTAACACCTTCAGTTCATCGGACTAATCAGTTGCACCAGTTTTGCCAAGTTTAATGTACAGCAAATGGGGTTTTTCCCTGTAAATATTTGTTACAGTGAATCAAAGCTTTGAAGTAAGCTTTCTTCAAAGCTTAAAGATTTAGAGCTTGATTAGTAGGAGTTTCTCATCTTAAAATTAAGTTTTTTATTAATTTACTCAATGTATATGCAACATTCAATTTATAACCCTTTAAAAATTGCAATATTGTATAAATTTTAATCCAGTTGATTCTTTATTGTAAATTTTGTTTAGTTCTCGGGAAATCAGAAAATTAAACATTTTGCAAAATAGAACCACTTAAGCATGAAGAAAAATTAAGCATGCAAAATAGAACCACTTGTTCTTTGCTGGTGTATAACTGACACTGATCTGCATTTACTGAATTGGATTGAGGACTTCTTATTCTTTACTATGGTGGCTATTTGGCCTTTGCAAATGGGTACAGTTCTCTTTAGTTTGAAATGAGTTAAGCAGAAAGTTAGTCAGTTTCCTTAGGCCAATACGATGTGGTGTATTACTTATTCAAATATTTTATAAAATAAAATATTTGAAGTTTATTGACAATGCCAATCAGTTGCTCTTCTTTTAATTTAACTACACCACTCTTTGATCATAAGAGAAAAAAATTCCATTCCACAGGTAATTTATTTTAAGTTTTTTACACAGGTTATTGCTTTGTTTTGAACATATGAGCTTTAGTTTTCTGTGAAATTATTTTTTGAATTTTTCTTCTTGATTTATCTTATTTGTCAGTTTTATGTATCATTTGTTTATTATTACAGTTTTGTACAAAAAACAATCGTCATTTACTTCATTTCACTTTGTAACAGAGTGGGAATTCTTTTATTGCTTAAAAGGATATTTTTGTTAAGAATGTGTCAAAATCTTCAATGCTTTATTGATGTACAGCATTCTTAAGCAAAAATCAATAAACAAAATACCCTAAATATTGTAAGCTGATGTGCAAATATTGTATCCATTATAATATAAGACAGTTTTACTCAGACCAGACACATGCTTATCAAAGCTATTTACAAAGTTTTCACAATTTTTATTCTTTTTCTTAGTTTAAACAGCATTATTTTACACTGAACATTGAACAAATTTTTCTTTTTTCATTACTTACATTGCACACTATTTAAAAAAAAAAAAATCTGTTAACTTGATACTAAAAATGCCAAGATTTTAGAAAGAAAATATGAATGATAAAGCATAATATATATAACAATTGTATGCAATTTATCGCTCTAGAAATACTAAATACATTTTTCAAAAGAACCCCCAAGTTTATCACCCATCTATAAGAGCTCATATAAGATTTCTGAGTGAGGGTGTTATGTTGCAACCGTAGCAGATGACACAGACGACAGAGTAATCAATCCAGTTCAGTAAATACAGGTCATTGACAACTAATAATTTCCCATTACATGCAAACATACTATGTACAAATTTATCATTCTTCTTGTATTGAAAACTTTGTTTAGGATGCTAAAATGACAGATTTTCAATTTAAACAATATATTTCATACGGTATTTTTGGACTAAATTTTCATTTAAAATTATTTCTTCTGCATTTATTGAAATTTTCTTTTAAATTTGAAATGTTTTATATTTTAAACAGGATTCAGAAGGTGACACGCCTCTTCATGATGCCATTAGTAAAAAACGGGATGATATGCTGACACTACTTTTAGATAATGGTGCCGATATTTGTCTCACCAACAATAATGGCTTCAATGCCTTGCATCATGCTGCCCTTCGAGGTAATCCAAGGTAAGTTATGTTTTTCTATCAGTGATCTTCAAACTCTCTTTTTTGTTTGCTGTTATGCAATTATTTATTTATAAATGAGTATTTTGGCTTTTTAAAGTAATATGAATTTTCTAAATTAAATTAAAGAATACAATGGGGTTTTTTTTTTTAGAATAATCTTTATAAAGCAATCTACTACTATGCTAAACTATTATGTATGCAAGATTTCTAATAAAATGCTTGAAAGCAGAACTGAAAAAAAAGAAATAGATTGGATCAAATAAATCAAATAATACAAATCTGCAAAAGAAGAGAAAAAAAACAAAAAGTCAATCAAACTATACAAATCCTTAAGCAAAGCACAGCTTATCAAAATTGTTTTTATATGACATGAATGAGAATGGGAAATTTTGAGGTATAGTTTATATTTAATAGTGTTTCAAAAACTTGGCTGAATGCTTTTTTCTGCACTGTAAAGGTCATAAACACAGAGCTCTTACTCTTAAGATTGACTGGCAACTGAGATACAAATAATTGTTCTCTTTTTATATTTTCTGATACTTTACTCTATGATTTTCATTCACTAGAAATTTAAATCCTTTTCTCATAATTCGATTTTGTAATACTATTACTATGTGATAAAGCAAACCATACTAGTGGCATGTCTAAAATCACTCAAAATGTTGCAAAACTTACCAATTTTCAGTGAAATACCCCCAAAAATTTATATTCCAATGGAAATTTTAAATATCTTGCTTTCTAGTTATACTCCAATTATATAGCTATATATAGCTACTAGCTGAAGTACCCGTTCTTCGCACGGAATGTATACTGTTAAACCAAAAAATAGAAATAAAAGATAAATAAATAAATATTAAACATATTTCTAGATTTAATCGCCTTAGAAACTGTTTTACAGTATTCGTAAGGCATATTCTATCTATACTCGATCTTTCTAAATACTGTTTGGAATGTGCATCATAATCTGCGAGTGTGTCGTATTTATCTTTCTTGTTCCATAAAATACTTCTTTAAAATCGAAATCTATATTAAAATCACCAACTAAAACTGTTTTAATTCTCGTGAGGCATATTCTAAGTATACTTCACCTTTATTTTCATGAATATAGACACCATTATTCCAATTAAATAAACAGTAAGGTTAGGCAATTTCTCGACAAACATGGAACATAAATAACTAAGCTGGCTCCAACTTCGGGAACGTAATTTTTTTTATGCCAAATTTGGCGATAAATCACCAAAAAGTGGAAAACCTTCGCGACTTTTCACGTTTAATCTGGCAACCAATCAGGTAGCCAAAAATTTTGTCTGAACAGCACTCAAAAATTTTGCAGCATCTTTTTTTCTTCTGAGATACGAAGGAAAATGTAAAAAGAACGTTTTGCCCCCTACCTCACGTTTGGGTGAAAATTCTAAAAAACCCTGAAAATAATTTTTAGGTATTTCTGTTAGTTACATTTTAAAGCAAGAATTTTACGGCTGTCTCTTTTAGCCTCTGATATATATGAAGATAAATGGGAAAAGAACGTTAAAGAATGTTTAAGGCCCTTACCCCCGTTTGGGTGGGAATTCTAAAACAACCTCAAAATAATTTTTAAGTATTTCAGCTAGTTACATTTTAAAGCAAGAATTTTGCTCCTATCTCTTTTTACTTCTGAGATATAAAAGGAAATGTGAAAAGAACCTTAAAGAACGCTTCAGCCCCTTACTGCCGTTCGGGTTGGAATTCTTAAGAACTTGAAAACGAATTTTAGGTATTTAATTTAATTACATTTTAAAGCAATAATTTTACTCCTATCTCATTTTACTTCTGAGATGTAAAAGGAAATGTGAAAAGAACTTTCAAGAACATTTTGGCCCCTTAGCCCCATTCGGGTGCGAATTCTAAAAACCCTGGAACTGATATTTAGGAATTTGCATTAGTTACATTTTGAAGCAAAAATTTTGCAGCATCTCTTTTCTATTCTGAGATGCGAAGGAAAATGCGAAAAGAACGTTTTGGCCCCTTAACCTCATTTGAATGAAAATTCTAAAAAACCCTGAAAATGACTTTTAGGTATTTCTATTAGTTACAATTTAAAGCAAGAGTTTTACAGCTATCTCTTTTTTCCTCTGAGATATGAAGGGAAATGTGTAAAGAACGTTTTGGCCCCTTATCGCTGTTTGGGTGCGAATTTCATAAAAGCCTGAAATTAATTTTTAGGTATTTGTATTAGTTACATATTAAAGCAAGAATTTTATGGCTCTCTTTTCCCCCCCTGAGATATGAAGAAAAACGTGGAAAGAACGTTTTGGGTCGCCACCCCCATCTGGGTTTGAATTTTTAAAAATCGCCTCTTAAATGACACCTTGAGCCCAAAAGCTATAAGCTCCTAAAATTTAATGTCAATATCCCCAGTAGATTTGGCTGTGCGGTGATCGTATGTCAGTCATTCAGTCAGGACATCTTCCTTTATATATAGACATTAATACACAAATCAACCGCATGTCTCTTTCTTATATTTATACATTTTTTTTTTCTTATTCATGAATAAATATGAAATAATATTTTAGTTTCGCCACAACTGAGATCAATATTTAAATTTCCTCTAAATAAAGTCTTGTTAGCAGAAAACTACCAGAAAATGTACTGCATTTAAGTAAAAAATTGAAAAAAGTTTACTACAAAAGTATATTTTATTGATGATTATTGTAGTTCTTGAAAAAACGGAAGAAATGTTCTTATGGAGAAAACGTAATACCTGACAACCCTGACCCAGGCCCAGACTGGTTTCTTTTGGGGCCCTCGGCTAGAGATTGAAAAGGACCCCTTTCTAAGGAACTGAGAAAATAAGGACTAAGAAAAGAATACTGTATTTTCCGGTAATAACGCCGTGGTGTTAAAGAATATTTTTCTTTTTCGGAAACAAAAATGCGGGCAATAACTGGGTGCAGCTTGTAAGTAGTACCACAGTTACAGCTGATCATTTAACCCCCCCCCCCCCCTCAAAAAAAAAAAAAAAAAACTTAAATCTGGGGAAGGAAAACAAAATAATCCATGATCTTTTTCCGTTCCTATAAAAGTCTCGCATGGCAAAAAACAATCACAGTGTTTACGTATAGTAACATTTTTCAGGAACAGAAAACAGTACTTTGATTGAGCATCGCATCCAATCGCATCAAGTAACTCTGTATGCCATATTAGGAATAACTCCTTCCATTTTCTACCTCCTTCAATATTCGCCAGCACTAAACCTTACCTATAGGAGTCTAATTATACTCTATGTTCCAAATTTTTTTCAGCCTTGCAAAATATGCATATTCGCATTTGGCAACAACAAGTTAATTTTACTTCACATTCTTCATTCGATTTTATTCATTTTATTAGTGTTCTTGCTCCGATAATGATTATTTTCCATTATGTTTTCAAACAATTCTAAGTGGCAAAGTTTAAATTAAATGCTATCTCATTAGCGAAAGTGAATGGCAATAGACAAGTAGCAGGAAAGCTGAATGTGGATGAAAAACGTGTAAGAGAGTGGCGAAAGCAGGAAGAAAAACTGTTGAAAATGCTGAGAGAGAAACGAGCTCAACGTCGTGGACCGAAAGCACAGTGGCCAGATTTGGAAAAAGAGCTTTGTGACTGACCATTTTCCCTTTGATTCTCAATCCAATCTTTATCAACTGTTTTAATAAGAGTAAAAGCGAAGCAGATGGCAGCAGAGAATGGTCTGGCCAATTTTAAAGATGGACCATCATGGTGCAAGCCCGGACAAGCGTTGGCCAGAAATTGCCCAAAGACTGGGAGGCGAAGAAAGCTTCGTTTTTAAAGTTTGTGAAAGAAGAGATTAAAAGCTATGCACTGAAGTCATCGGAGATAGGGAATATGGATGAGGTTTCCATATTGTTCTACATGCCTGCATCTCGCTCAGCAGATTTTGTTGGTGTAAAGTCTGTCCCTATCGTTACAACAGGGAATGAGAAAAACAGCTTTACCGTGGTGCTTTCATGTTTATCCTCAGGTCATAAATTGCCTCCAATTGTTATTTTTAAGAGGAAAACAATTCCTAAAGAAAATTTCCCTAAGGGAATAGTAGTGCTCGCAAATCAAAAAAGCTGGATGAAAAATTTCTAGGATCTGTAGTGTATATATATATATATAGACACACATATGTATATTCTAAAAATAGATAAATAAATTGTACTAATAATGACATATCGACATACATCGTAAATTTATATATTACATGGTGAGTTATTTTAATTATAATTGTTTAATTTTATGTGTACTACTTTATAGTATTACCTAAAATAACACATCTAAACTTGGTAAGCTTGATTTTATAATACTTTTAAAAAAGTATGGCATTATTGCTGGAAAATACGGTATTAAAATATACAGTATTTTAAAATTAGGCTTAAGTGCCTAAAAAGCACCTTTAACTCTTTGGGGGCCTCCTAAAGCAGTGGGATTTCTGGGGGCCTCCTCTGCATAAAGACGTAAGATTACTGGGAAATAAATAACCGAATTACTCTGATATATAAATCAAATTACTCTAATTATAAACTAGTATATTTACTTTAGGGAGCCTCTCTGGCACCCACTTGGGTCAGGAGTCATTGGCAATTACCAACTATCCGACCTGGCCAGTCTGGCCCTGGTATTATCATATTGTCTGCAATGGCAATTTTTTTTTTTAAATCAAAAATGCACTTCCTGTGCAAAAGAAAAGGTTAACTGTTTATCTCGGTGCCTATACTCAAATATAAACTTAGCGTTTGCTATTGAAAACCATTGATTCAGCTTATTTGCAGCAAAAGTTACAGGAGGGAAACCTTATCACATTTCTCAGCGACAGCAGCTTTCTTCTCCAAAAACAAAATTATGAGGCACAATCAGAAATGACGAGATATCAGTTTTTTCTGCAAATCTTAATCTTTGATGATAAGAGTTTTGAAGCTATACTTTTGAGATATGCTTAAATGTCTTCTAAGCATATAAGACATTGGTATATGGGAGTTTGGTTGATTTATTCTTATTGCATTATCATATTTCTATCATCTGGCCTAACAAAGAGGGGGTGTTTTGTGCACTTTTAACATTAACTATTATAGATAACTTTTTAAATTTTTATAAAGGTTCATCAAGGTTCAAAGGAACCTTGAACTGAACAGAACTCAATATTCTGACCAAAAAAATGGTCAGAATATTGAGTTTTCATGTAATGCCTCAGTTACAGCTTTAACTTTTTTACTCGTCTTGAGCAAACTTTATATGTTTAATATTTTGGAAATTCTTGTATTCTTCCCACAAAATCCTTCAGAAATATTCTGAAGTAAGTGTCAAGCAAAGAATTGAGCAGCAATTACAAACCAGATTGTTTGACAATTTTGCAGTTGAAAAAGACAATGAAAAATTAAAAATATCTATTAAAATTTTTGTTTAAAAAGTTATTTTCATTTTCTTTCTTTCTATCTTTTTTATATGGCTTGTTAGTTGATATTGAAATGTAATACAGTCAAATCCCATTTTAACAACTCAAAAGGAACAACGGAATCATTTTGCTGTAATGAAAGTTCGTCATGCCGATACTGCTTATTTTTATAATAACCAAACAAAAATTCTTTATAGCAGAACTTTTAAAGATTAGTGAAGTTATACATATTTCTCTGCCTTATTAATGTATGTTTTGTGCAGTTTATTTATTTATTGAGGGTTTTTTTTTTTTTTTTTTTTCTGAAAGCTACTTGAATCCAAAGGCTGATCAGAATACTTTTATGCGCAGGGCACTTGCCAATTTTTGTGCCCCTATATATAGCATTATTGTCTTGTTGAAATGGGTAAAGAAAAAAATTAGTCCTTTTGCAATTTTTCTAACGACACTACAATTATCAGCTTCATAATGCATAATGTTCATTCTAACAGATAATGACATGTTTGTTATAATTCATAGTTTACATTATACAAACTTCAAGCAATAAATTTTGAAATGCTGTTTAGAAAAAAAACTCTCCTCCCACCCCCACCCTGTTGTAGTTAACCTTCACCAATAAAAAAAATTACTTACTGTATCGATGATCTAATGAACTGCTAAGACATTTCCAGATTTAACTAAAGCTTATTAAAAATTATATTAGTTAAAAGTTAAATTATAACATTATAGATTTGAAGATAGTTTTCCCTACAACATTTTAAAAAGAGCATTCTAGTACGCCCCTCCCACCCCCAACTAAAAAAATAAATAAATCACCCATCTGCACTTACTACCCAGGACACGAGTCCTAGGTAAATAATCTGAGTCTTAACAAGGGTGCTCCCCCCCCCCCCCAAAAAAAAAAAAGTTTAAGGGTTGCGTTTTGCTTTATTTAAAGTTTAAATATGTTTAAAAAAAAAAAAAAATTCTTAGTCCCTCTGAAAAAATTTACATTGAAACAAAATGTACAGTAAAATTTTCCTTTATTGTACAATTTGCTTGGGTAAAATAAGCTGTTTTTTAAATTTAGCCCGTACCTCCCCACCCCCCTCCTAAAAAAAAATTGGATCTGCCACTGCTGTGTTATGTTCCATTCGGTTCAATTACGACAAGGTTTATCTGCTTTCGCATATTTCTTGCAGTTTCTGTCTTCCACGAAGGGTGTAAATTATAGAGATGCGGGAAGGGACTTTAGTACTCCTCCGTCATTTCTTCCTCCTAAAATCTTTGCCCTCTTTTCCAAGATCCATTTCGCGCAAGACTGCTGATATCTCAGTGTATAAAATCTTCGCTCCTGTCTCCATTGTTCTCTTTTCTTGACTGCAGAGTGGCTTCTTGCGATAACAGGGATAAAACTCACTCGTAGTTCTAATCCTAATCCCTTACTGGTTTCGTTCTCTACGTATTTACGGTAATCTCGGAGCACTATTAAAATCGCTTAACTCAAAAAGTAAAAACAAATAACGCAAATGGAAGTCGTTTTGGGCTGTAATTGTTGTCTCTCCGAAAATATAATAATGGCCGCCGGAAAAATTCCTAAAGGAAAAGGAAACATGACTGAACATCTTTGATCCGTAGTTAAAGAACCTCTCTCCGCGATGTTGACCCCGAGGTAAGTTGAATCATTTTAAATACGAATTTTCAGAAAAAGTTTTGACTACCACTTACTATTCTTCTCCCGTATGGTTCAGTAAATATGCATGGTTAATGATGGGGTGTTTGGCTTTCGAGTAGGAAGGGATACAAGACAAGACGGACATTTTTATCTGTGACTATATAGAGATTTTGAGAAACGAACGAGATAAAGACTCGCAGCTCTTGAGATAGAGACAAACGGCCTACTATTGAGCCCGCCTGGTGTCCATCCTTACTTTTGAGTAGTCCAAAATCTGCTAGTCCGTAATCCAAATCTGTTTTTGAATTTGAAAATATAGGACATTATTTGAAATTTCATCAAATATTAGATCACTCCCGGTAATAGCAGAATGGATCGCATCGTTTTGTTTTGTCCGAAAAGGTCATTCATTGCAAGGTTGTAGCAAGAAAAAAAATTTCGGGTTGGGAGTGGGGAGAAGGATAGGTAGCGCTAAAATTTTTCCTTCTGTAATTCATCACCGGAGTCAACACAAATAAACTACTAATGCATTGACTAAAATTTCGGAGAGGATCCAATTGCCATGATCCATCCCCCCTTTTAAAATTTTAAGTATTCTCGGGGTTTTTTTTTTTTTTTTTTTTCGATCCTGAAGTTGAAACGGTAACTTTCGGGTTTTAAATTTAGTTCGAGCACTTTTCTAACTGATGACATAACTAGTTGTAGAAATAGTTGAGCTATCATAAACTAAATTTAAATGCAGTCGATGATATCTCTGCTACTCAAAGATCTGTAATGAAAGCAAAAAGAAATAAAAATTACGATTAAAATAAATAAATAAATTTCATTCAACAAAACATTCTAGCTTGTATTATTACAAAAATTTACTCATTTTTAAAGAGTATCTCTCCCTATAAGTGCAATGACCCCGAGGTATTGTGTACATAGAAACTTCGGTCCCTTACAAACGTGTATACATGCTCTCTTTGCACTAATTTTACTTTCCGCTGCCTGAAACGCGGAGCGCGGTCGCGATCTTTTTTTTTTTTGCTGACTGACGGTCGTTGTCCCACAAAATCGTTGACTGACCTTCCCACCCCACCCCCCCTTATAGTATATATTTGATTGATACAACAATTAATACCCACAAAAAAAAAAAAAAAAAAAAAAAAAAAAATGAACTGTGCTAAACGAATTGAGCAATATTTAATTTTTGTACATACAATGGGGTCGACAGACCAGCTTTGTCCCCTCATTCAGCTGACTGACTGTCATAACTTTCATTTATTTGCAATAACTAATTTGTATAACGATTTCCAGCCTTGCTCAATTCATTTTATTACCTCGCTGAAAATGACGGCTTTGACAGCGCTACAGCGACACCTGTTCTCAGTTTCACTCGACTGACCGCAGTATGTTTTTGTATACAACAAACCTAGTAAACTATTAAAAGAAAAAAAACAGGCTTGCTGAATTCAGACTTTTTTTTTTTTTTTTTTTCTGGCTCTGGCTCTTGGACTATAACTGCATATCATCAGTAAGCTTTTTGTAACTATAGTATAATGCTAATTAAAAGCCGATACAAATATAGAATATATCTGTTTTCTTTTTAAATACTTTTAAATCTTTTTTTAATTTACAAAATTGATACAAAAGCGGATATTTTCGCGACTAAAAAAGTTTAAAGTGATGCGAAATGCCTAAAGAATTGGGGACACATCAACGTTGTTTACCCAGTTCTGAAACAAAAATTGGGATCATTTTATAAATTCAATACTTTTCTCAAATGAGCTTCTATTTATACAATTGAAACATTATTAATATTCATCAAACGAAGGAAATAGGATTGATTTTTGTAAAATTTTGGAAGAAATTATTATGGTTAAAATTTTGTCCCCAGTTGCAATTTTACATTTCGGGACAAATTGAAAAAAAAAAAATCCTGAAAATCCTGTTCGGTCACTTTACTGTAGCACCACTGATAATCAGACATAGTAAACGTACCTCTTTTCCCCTGACGTCACTTTCCTTCGCTTGGTCGTCGCTTTTTATCCGCCAGGGTTCCATACTTCATCACATTCCATATGAATTTTAATTGGACATACGGGAGGTAACGAAGCATGGCAGCCTGGACAGTCTCTTGTTCTTTTCTCTCTTCTTATGTCCACTACTCAGACGTCTCGTGTGACTGAGTCACTTCTCTTCGTAAAAAAAAGACTGTCGTGCAGATCGCTTCCGTGTATCCCGTAGTTAGACGAAAGACATTTCTGCCTTCTGAGAAACAGTGAAAAACTGAAGCTTCATTGCAATTACCTCTTGAACTTGATTGCCTCTCATTTGCTCCTGGACAGAAAGAAGGAAAAAAAAAAAAAACTTTTTAGGGAAAGAATCAAGTTAAAAATTGACATTCGAGTTCCTCAGTATTTTTATTTCACTTTGTCAGAATAGCAAGGGAGCCTGTGGGAAAATTCCAAGGCTGTTTCAAGGAACGAAATAAATATGTAACATTGGGGGGACATATTAGGTTCGCATTTCCTCATCTTCATCAGGATTCATAAAATGGAAGTGCAAAAAATGTAGATGGCCCAAAAGCATTGATTAATTATCTAGTACTTCCGACTAGTGTATACCTATACCATTTCATTCTGAAATTTCGTATTGTTTTGTGTAGTAAAGCAAAGCTGCTCGAGGGCTATCTGCCTTAGGAGGACTTTTAAAGGTGCTCTAACGCGTATTCACATTACATCTGGAGAAAACCGCCCAAAACTCCAGACCGTTAGAACGATGACAGCGCAATGGGCCCAAACTCGTAAATTTCCTAACGTCAGTTAAGTTAGTTAAACATCTCTTGAACAAATGCCCCCCCCCCCCCAAGCTTGCCTTCCAATAAAATCACTACTCATAAATTCGGGAGGGAAATAATCTACGGGACGCGTCCCCGAATTTCCCATACAGAGCCGTTTCTACGGGGTGGCAAACTGGGCAATCGCCCAGGCCCCCTAAAATTTAATAATTAACTGTGTAATTCATGGATATCAAGTAGTCCAATAAACGTCGTGGCCGAGAACTGAAAATTACACATCAGTACAGCAATACCGGGAAAAAATACAGAATTTGTAATTTTGTGTATAGCTTTGTATTTCAAATTGACAGCACTGTTAAGTAGCTAGAATGCAGCTTTTAGAAATCGGAAGCGTATTGCATAAAAATATTAATGAATGGATCAAATTTACTTAATTAGAGTCAGTAGCAGCAGCGGGATTTCAATGGGGTAGGTGGGTGGCAGGTCAAGATCCACAATTCAGAAAGTAGACCCATTTGAAAGACCTTCAATTATTATGGGTCCTGGGGCGCTAAAACCCTCAGCACATCCCTGTTCCCATAGTGGGTGACGCCCTGGCAAGTATGTATAAAAAGCGCACACCATACAAACCTAACCGGAGGAAATCTTCCAGCCGCGCAAGAAAAACGTCCTTCCCATCTTCTTGCTTCTTTCTTGCACAAGCTCCGTTATCCCGATCCGTCCGTTCGTTACTCCCCGACTGATGAAGTTCGCTGGATATTTCTCCGTTCTTTTACTTCAAAAAAAAAAAAAAAAAAAACGCGCGGTCGTTTCCGAAACCGTTTCTAAAATGAGCCAGATAGGAAACTGCCTCTCGTCTCGAACCCCCATTCCTGTCACGTGGGGGAGGAATGTTTTAAAAAAAAATTAGGTGGAGAGAGGAGATGGGTATACACACACCTCCCTCCCCCCTTTTGGGAAAAAAAAAAGAATTTGCAGAAGCACACGCACACACATAGCCGGGGCCGCATGAAAGGGCCGTCTTGTATGAGCCCCTATTTTTGCCGCCGTTTTCAAAAAGCGGTTTCCTCACACACGCCGATGATGATGAGGGCTATTTCTGTCAACCCGTCCACCCCCTCGCGCTCTCTCTCTCTCTCTCCTCTTATTTTGGATGGAGAGAGGCGTTCTTTTTCCGTTCGTCGATGTTCCGAGATTTAAAATTCTGTTCTGTTTTCTTGAGAATTTTCGGGCCTAAAATTAATTATTGTAACGATGAACATCATTAACTAAGAGAGGAATAAAAGGAATAAAATAAAATCTGAAACGCTTTCCTATTTTAAATACCCACTAAAGTGCTATATGTTAAAAGCGTATCATAATCCATGCCCCTCCCTATTCTTCTTCCGTATTCCATTAAGTTGGAAAGTGCTTCATTATTCATGAGTGTACGTATTTTTCTTCCTTGTTCCATAAAACACATCTTTGGAATCGAAATCTATCTTTAAATCGCCTACTAAAGCTGTTTTACAATCTTCGACACGCACATTCTAACTATACTTTTCCATTGTAGTAAACTAGCGCGTTTGCCAGTTTCTAGCCAAACTCGGTACGGTTTTGTAAACACTTTTGGGCACCAAAATTCGCGATCAATTATCAAAAATTGCAAACTTTGTGCTACTTTCAATATTTTATTCTCCCCCCGCCCCCCTTCCACGTTATCTGGCAAACACAATTGAAAAGTGCTTCACTGTGACAAAATCAAACACCGACAAGTTATGTGGATGATAAAATAAAATAAACCTGCTTGATTTTAACAGTACTGTAATGCTTAAAAAAAGGGGGGGGCACCAATGCATACGCGTAACTCACTAAGGGCAAGAGAGGGAAATTGTCCCCCAGAAAATTCAGATATCACCTATTTGAAAATACTTTCTACAGTAGAAAAGATTTTGCCACCCACCCGCCTCAATGTTACATGCCAATTTACGCCAATGTAACCACGCTAAATAATATGAAATACTGAAATTAAAACGTCAGTAAGACTTTGGTGGTTATTTTCAACTCCAGCTTTCAATTTGCTAATGAAATCCACATTATTTTGTTGTCACACTAGGAACTCAATAAGGTAAGAGTCTTTGAGGCAAAAATTATATCACGAGCGAAATAATTCCGCAGATTTTAAAATATCGATTCGTGGGGGGAAACAGCAGTGACGGATTCAGGGCTAGAATTCTTCCCGAATCGGTTGGAAAACCAAGTTGTTAACTCTGTTCCGCCTTGGAGTCTTACGGAGGAGCGGCAAGGAGGTTTTGCGATTGGCTAAACGAGGTCCAGAAAGTTCCCAAAGTGGCAGCCGATAACGGGGTCGCAACTGGGTGAGGACAGTTGGACAGCTAATAATAGGCTATTTTCGAACAACCGAGGAATAATAGGCCTCTAGGTTAGGGAAGCCCTAGTGGCTTAGTGGTAGTGCATTGCACCGGTTTGCTCCGGAGCGTAGCTAAATGATTTTGCGCCCCTGACAAAATAGTCCAAATTTCGTCCCCTACATCTTGAGTAACAAATATAATACATCACCCCCTATAATCACTGTAGCTAATAAAATCCTGCCCATCCTCCCTTACAGATCTGTTATTTTGAAAAAACGAACATAAAATTGCAAAACTCTATTTAACGCGCAGTGTTCCCGCTCTGGGAACACCAAACTCTGACGTTTTCGCTGTTGCCGCCGAAAAGGTCGATTCCTACCCCCAATTCGCCATGGGCTTCTCTGTCGTTACTTTTTTCATATTTTTTTTCGGCGAGCTATCCCGTGAACTGCCTCGGTCAGATGGTCAGCCTAAGATGCAGATGCAGGGCAGACATAGGCCCCACGTGAGCTGTTCCGCCTCTGAGTTAAGTTTTTAGTTTGGATTCAGGTTAGGACTAGGGGACTTACTCTCCCCCCCACACACACACATATCTTAATGGCATTGTTTTAGGGTAACATTTTGTAACACCGTAATTACGCTCAATACATTCGTGACACTGATATCCGGATTGTTATAATTGAAAATAACAAAATTTCAGTTAGTAAATAAGCTCTCACCTCATCTTCATGAAAAAAAGTCTTTGCATAGGCGCACCCACGGAGGGGGGGGTATGGGGACTGAAGCCCCCCCCCCTAAAGGTAGAAAGTTAGAAGTGAAAAGCTTTAAAAAATGAAAGTTGTCTTTTTTGGTTAGAAATAACTTGAAGACATTTATTTAAAAAAGTTTTTAAATAAATGCTTACAGTTAGTTTATGAAACACTGTTAATCTCGGTTACAACATCACTGAAAAGATCAGATAATTATTTATGCCTCCATACCGAGTTACATTGCTTGTGTTCTATGGGACAGTCAAGTGGTACCGAATATGTAGACGTTATAAGAGAGTTGTAAGTAATAGAGGTCACTATAACAGAGTTCAGCAGTATTTGTATGTGGCCCAGCCCCCCCCCCTAAACTAAAATTCTGGGTGCGCCACTGAGTCTTTGTATAAAAAAATTTCTCTAAACGATAAGTGGAGGGGAAAGATTTAGCTAATTAGCAACTACTGCGGCAGTTGCTAATTGACTATTTATTAACTTACGAAAATTGCAGTTACTTAACAAAAATGGCATACACTTAAAAATGTACAAACACAAAATAAAAATAATTTTAATCGTCATTTTCATTCTCAACGGATCATACGTTATGTCAAAGTGTTCGATTTTTTTTTTTTTTTTTTTTTTAACAACAAAGCAGCGCATATGTACGATGCTGTAATATAATTACTTCTGAATTATAATCGGCAAATCCGTATCTGCAGACCCGTATTTCAAATGATCCAGCGTACACGATATTGCAACGCAATTCTCAAACGACCCGTAATAAATGTGGCCTTTGTAGTCCATGTGTTTCGTCTTTCGTCTCCCTTTCCAAAAACAGCTTGACCTCCTTCAACCCTTTAAAAAAAAAAAAAAAAAACTTTTTTTTTCTTTGTTTATTCTTTTTCTCCCACTGCATCTTGAGTTCAAAGTTCTCTTCACTTCGTATCACTACCCTTGACGTTTCGTTGTAATAGTTAGCTTGTAAGCTTTTAAAACCCTACAGTGCATACTGTAGCCAATTGGCTACACTCTCATTTTTCCGTGATAAAAATACAATTTTGTAGTTTTTGTCTACAATACGCATAATAAATAAATATTAAACCATCATGGAAACAAGTTTTAGTTTTTATGAATGTATGGTAACATTATTTTTTGAGCGAACAGGCATGAATTCATAGCGTGTGCATTCAGTTCGCTGAACAATTTTTTCCCCGAATGTTTGTTTTCTTCTAATTTTATTGGTAAATGAAGATAAATACAAAATTATTAAAAATAACAGTATTAGGACTCAACAAAGTAGAATTAGGCTCAGTGGAAAAGCATCACTGGAGTGGAATCACTCAGTGGAAAACATCTCTTGACCATCCCTCCGCCTCATCTTGGACGTCAAATTCCGTTCATTGACCTTCACTTTTCCCCTGCAATACACCAGCATCTTTTGGTAACTGAGACACAGACACGCGCAATATTGAGAAATGATTTTCTCTGAATTACAGATGTTTATGGAAAAAACACTCAAAATACTACGTGTTAAACGTTAAAATGTACTAAACGTTAAGCTGAAAATAAAAGTTTTTATTTATTTTTACAGGTGTTTATATTTATGTTGCTGAAATTGCTTGAATCCAATGAGTTATAAATTTACAGTTAAAACCCGTTTAAAAAGTGACCGCTTTCCTGAGATTTTCAAAAAGTTTTGTAAATTTACTGGTAAAACGAAGTTTAATAGAATTGCCAAGTGATACAAATTTTACCCACTCTTCCTTTAAGTTCTTTGCAATTTAATTTGCCGCCTGGGACCAGGCGCGTAGCCAGGAAAATTTTTTCGGGGTGGATATGCGCCTGGAAATTTTTTCGGGGGGGGATATGAACTTATATGTGTATAAATAGACGGAATTTCATCACTAATCCAAACATTTCGGGGGGGGGGGGATATATCCCGATACCCCTAAAAAATAAAAATACGACGTTTTGGGAATGAAATACTAAAGGAAATGATGTACAAATTGAGGGGGGGGGAGTATGTGTTAAAATTTATAAAAATAAATGTATGTTAAAATGTATGACTGTATGATTATAATACAATGTATGATGTATGTTAAAATTATAAAAATAATTTTAACATACATCATACATTGTATTATAATTTTAACATACATCTAGAATTTTATCACAATTTTTCTGGAAATACTTGGAGTTTTTTTTTCAGAAATTGAGTGGCAAACCTTGGAAAGTTATTTATTGTGGATGCAGTACTGTCTTGCCAGAATGTGTGCCGTTTTAAATGATTGTGTTAGGCAAAAGGTTCATGCGGGCATGCAAATGGCTGAGCATGAATTAAAAAATAATAATAATATCCTGACCTAGTTCGCTCGACGCCGCAGTTCGCTGGAAGGTGCATGGGTAGTATGTTTTTAACTTCTTTTTGAAACTCGAAAAACATCAAATGGCCGTATCAGTGATTTTAATTTATGAATGTATAAATAAAAGCATATCTTTTATTCCAGAAACAAAAATATTTTAGAGACGTTGGTTTGTTTTAGGCAGAACAAAATGAGCGTGGACAAATGGAGAAATTAATTGTGTGGATCTTTCATGGGGACCAACTCCCATAGATTTAGGTATTAAGGGTAATGATTAAAAACATTTTATTGATTTAGACCATTCTATGCCTACTGTTGTTTCTCTGCGTAGCATGGGCGTCGGCAGCATAGGGCAAGGATGGCACATGCTCACCTAGATTTTTGCTTACTGCTTTTTTTTCCCCATTTCAACATGGTAATCACACGTTGAAGTAATCTTTGTCCTCCCTCTCCCCCCTGGAAAAAAAATTCTGTACAGATGCAGCATGGTCTTTAAATGCCCTGCAACGACCCGTTATTTGCTTGCGAGCATTCAAAGTTCAGTGCCCAGGAAGCGACGACGTACACAAAATGGAGAATTGACGTTTAATGTTAATAATTATAACTCATTAACAAAATCTATTTGTAGCGCTTGTTTTTATGTTAATTGCTATTTGTCATTGTTTACATATTACGAGACCTTTAAATATACTGAATGCATTTCCAAAATGAAACAGTAATTAAAAATCTCCAAGGGGGGTCTCTTGGGCCATTTTTTGCTATCACATTAGACCGAGCTTGTTAGATGGTTGCGATATATCCCGAAAAAAGCCGATAAATAAAGCTAATATGCACTAGCAGTGCTAGTAGTAACTTAATCGCAGGACACGCAAACAGCTTGTGCTAGCCATTGGGAACCGAAATTTGACGAATACGTAGTGGCACTTGAGTTCAGAGGTGTATCCATAGGGAGGGCTGAGGGGGCTGCAGTCCCCCCCCCCCGAAATTGGGCCTTTTATTTACATTACAATTTGATTTTTAGCTTGCAATTCAAACTTAGCTTACAATTTGATACACAGCACTGGATTTACACACATATTATTATGGGAGCATCTAGTGAGCGGCCAGCGTTGCCCCCCCACCATGAACGGACGGACAAGTTACAAGTTAACACAAGCCCAAGCCGGGAACCCAAACCGGATCCAAGGTTTGATAGAATATTTCTTTAGCCACTACAATTATGTTGTAGTGGCTAAATGGCCAGGTCGGCCCAAGGGGGGTGTGTATGTAGGTGATCGCCTAAGGCCCCTCTCTTGGGCCATTTTTTGCTATCACATTAGACCGAGCTTGTTAGATGGTTGCGATATATCCCGAAAAAAGCCGATAAATAAAGCTAATATGCACTAGCAGTGCTAGTAGTAACTTAATAAGACATGATAGAGGAGGACCCGCACGCCCCTTGGTCCGGCCCTGCCAGGGCGGCATTTTTTCGAAAGTAAAAGACGTTATACTTACTCTATGCCGCTTTCTCAACCAAGAGTAATCCGTTTTCACTGGTCTAAACTTCTGACTGCATTCGAAGTTATGTTATTATGCATCCCAAGACAGCAGCCGTGGTCTTAATCGCTGAGAACAGAGGCCTCTCTGTGCTATGCTGATGCAGTGTCGCGTCTCTTCCCCTTCCCCTGTCTTTTTATACCCACCTTCCTTCTGCAATCTGAGAATATTAGCTGCCCCCCCCCCTCCTTCATATTCTGGGATTGACCATATTCTGAAGATGATGTCACGCGCTATCCGATTGCGTTACCACTTTCACTTCACTTCTTCCGACATCTGAGCGTTGTAGTAGTGTGGCTTAGTCATGATGGAGAATTTTTCGCGTCGCGTCTCCAGAAAAAAAAAAAAAAAATTAAATAAATAAATAAATAAAATTAACGAACAGAAAAATAAAATAGTGGGAACAAACAATGTTTTCGCTGTTCGTTGTTGTGGGTCGCTGTCTCGAGCTGACGATAAACCTTGAACTTGGAGAGAAAGTTTTTAAGGTTCAAGATAAGATGGAGGTTCCCCGGGCGCGCGTTTATAAAACGTCGTAGTTTATTTAGACGTCCTTCCAAAACCGTGGCAGACGAAAAATACTATTTCAATGAAAGTCTATTTCGTCAGCCACGTTCCAAAACAATATGACGTCAAATGTTGTTTGGGAGGGGGGGGGGTTTGACTGGAGGAAATGTAGAATTTCCGGGTCATTTTCTGGAACCTCTTCCGACAGTGACGTGTGGCTTCAAAAAAGTTCCATGGAGAGGGGATAAATATGTGACTGTGTGAGCATTTTATTAGACTTGGGTCACTCTCTTTCCTATTCATTTGTAGTACTGAATTCAAGCTTAACCTGTCCATTCACATCGTTCAAAAGAACGCAGCTTGGGAGATTCCTCATATGTGACCAGTGGTGCTTCCCAACTTGAGATTGTGAATGGTTCGCTGAAATCTAGTACTGCTTTCCAGCTCGTGCTGGGATGGAACGCAGACCACAAAAGAGGAATCTCCCCGACTGTGTCTTTTTAATGATGAGAGGGAACAAGTTCAACCAGGGAACCGTGTCGGATTAAGCTCCCAAACAACTCGACAGATTTGTTTTAGGCTGGAGCGTATCAAGGTCTAGGAGGCGGCAATCTCTGATCCGCAACTTACCCGTTTCCATTACTTCGTATTAGTGACATTAACGGAAAAATCCGTGTGAATACTCTCGCGTCGAAAAATTCCTAAAATGGTATTGTAAGGAATATCGATACTTTTTTAACGTGGGAAATACCCCCGAATCTCAAAGGCCAGAGACAAATTCGTGTTAGGTTGGGATATATCGTGAAAGGGTGGGGGGGGGGGCTACATTATTGCGTCATCATGTGACGTGTGTGCATTTATCACCGCAGAAGCTAGATAAAGATAGCCATAGTCCAATTAGTTGGGTTGAAGAGGAAACGAAGAACTGTAGGTTCCCTTTTCCCCATTTTCATCTGGAGTTAAGATTAGGATTCATAAAATGGAGGCTAGAAAGATAAATCTTGGCATCAGTCATAAAACATTTTGCAACTTAATGGTATTTGGGCCTGTATGTAACGTATCTCGCTAACCCGTTCGTTTTTCTCGTCTTAGCAAGCGTCGAAAGATCCCTTTTCTACGCACACCGTTGCTTCCAGGCATCAGTCTTCGAAACTCTTCCTAGAATTTTTTTTTAATTTAATACAGATATTAATAACCTACAGATAATGTTTCTCAGTAACCGAAATGATTTTGCTCCCTTCCAACCCCTCACTGAGCGGTTGCTGCATGGATGCATATATAAATAGTCGACTAACACGGGAACTCCGACTTCCTGTCCTCCGTATAAGGCTCGCGGAGGCCCCACACTTGGCCCTAAATCGTCTCTTATTTCGAGTTTCGACACTTCTCCCAAGGATTGCATCCATGGCTACGGGGCCAGGGCGCCTATTAGGCTCAGTAAGGTTTAGCATAGGGGCCCCGTTACAGAAAATTAAAGGGAAAAACAATATAATAACCAATTACTTAAAAGTATTTGGTTATTATATTGTTATAACCAGCACTTAAAAATATTTTAGTGCTTGAAAAAATTGATTATTTGCGCTTCCCATCTTCTTATACCATTCATGAATTATCTCTGTATGGAAATGATAATGTGGATCGTTCTAATTTGGTTGTTTAACTAGACTATCTAAACTTTTTATGCAAGGGGCTACTTGAAAAATAATTATGGAACTCGCGGGCCAACGCAGATGTTAATTATTATCCTTGTTGTTGTGTTAAGGCAAAACTATACGAGGGCTATTTGCCTAAAAGATGGCTTGCCTTAAGGGGAGAACTTATCATTATCAAAGAGGTTTGTGTGAAGTGGAATCAGATTTTTTTTTTTTTAGGGTGATGGATATATTTTCTAATAATGTATCTGTAAAATAAATTTTGGGGTATTATCAAAAATTAAAGAAAAAGTATTCTTAGTTTTGAGGAAAGGCATTAAGAAGGTGTAAATAAATCCTTGGCTACAAAATTCCGTAATATTAATTACTAAAGTTAACACTCGACTGGCTCAAAAATTGGTTTTAAATCTAGGATTTGTATATTTCTCTACTCTTAATTTACTACCACGTTTCTTTTCTTTACACACAACACTGAGTTGATGTAAAGGCCGGCATTTCTTTTGTTTGTGCACAAGTAGTCGGTGTCCGTACATTGGATGCAACAGTTTCTCATTCATTTTTCTGCATTTATTTATTTACTTTTCTTTTATTTAAATATCCCATTTAAAAATAAACAAACAGATGTTGTCGGGCCGGACTGCGGGCTCTCTGGGTTGGTTAATCCTTCCTGGACGGTTTCTAATCACACTCAAAAATGTGAGGGTCGCGTATATCATACCACATGTTTATTTGCGCCTGCCCACTTAAATGCTTTTAAGCATATACCGTGATAGTATACTGAGAATGACACTGATAGTGTAGCGATGTTTATTTTGTTCCTTTGATGTTTTGAAATATCGAATCATACAGTTATAAAAACAAATTAAGAGGAAGCGAAACTTTTTATCCTTTCAAGGCGATCAGTTTTCCAGGGCATGGAAAGATTAAAAAAAAAAAATAATAATTACAAATAGGATATCATGGAAGCCATTGCAATATCTATGTATAAAATAGCTTTCTTGTTTGTCTTGTCTGTTGGCTACAATCGCCGAGACCGTTCGTTGGTTCTGGACCAAATTTATAGCACCCTGACTAAATGGAACAAGTGAAAGTTATTACTTGGGGGAAAAAAAGGGTTGATTCGATTTTTACTTTGAAGTTATTTTATCTTTTGTCCAGTTTTCGACTATTTTTCGCGAATTTTGTTATCACGAACTGAATTTTTGGTCCATTTCTTGAATCATTGGAGAGTTCAGAAAATGCTTTTACCTCTTTTTAACCGACTTCAAAAAAGAGGAGATTCTCAATTCTTCGGAATCTTTTTCCTTTTTTTTCTTTGTATGTTCAGCGATAATATTTTACCTTGTGGGCCGATTCCGATATATATATTTTTTTAATACGAAAAGAAGTACATTGTGCGTTGTCCCTTATTAATTTGGTTAGATCTGATGAAATCTCTTTCAGAAAATTAGGGGAAAACGCGTTTTTAAACCACTGCCTGAAGGTTGGCCACTTTTGGCGATTTATCGCCAAGTTTAGCGCCGAAAAATAAGTTCCCAGAACTGATCCGGCTTTTCAATATTTTCTGTATTTAACTAGAAATTGCCATTGTTATTGATTACTTGTTATTCAATTCCTACTATTAGTTTTTACTCTATATGTATATCTTGCTCAAATTTACAGTCGTTAATAAAATACTTTTCTATTCATCCACTCAAATTCAAATACTTTTTTTAAAACTTGTAGTGGATGACACTGGATGTTAATACAGTTTTGGTCCCAATCGACTAGAAAATTTATCTACAGGACCGCCCAAAAGATTCTAAATACATTACGCTCTATGGGCCGAAATTCATTAAACTCCCATATCTCAAAAACTATTATGCTTAGAATGTTAAAACTTTATTGCTGTGACATCTAATTGGGCATTTCTCCTTACCCTTTCGACTGGATAGTTTATCTACAGGGCCGCCCAAAAAAATTTTAAATACATAACGCTTTATGGGCAGAAATTTTTTAAAGCGTATTTTAGAGGTATTACCCAGACAGCATATCAAACTTGCAGCAAGCTTGATTTATCAAGTCAATAAGCTTGAATTAAGCTTGAAAATTACAGTCGTGTAAGCTTGATGCAAGCTTGAATCAAGCTTGACATTTCAAGCTTAAAAATTTTTTTCTAAATACACGGGGCGCCCGCTGGCGAACGCGTCCCACATACTTTATTTTTCCGCGCATTTTCCCCCCTCTATGCTGTAATTTTAAGTTATTTAATCTGTTTCCATCGAGTGTCCGTGGCTAGAATAGAACCCGGGACCTTTCGATTCGTAGCCGAGGGCGTTATCCATTCAGCCACCGGAGCCTTGTGCAGCTATGACTAAAGTTTGAAGTGAATTATTCAGCGGTTTTCTGGCCAGATTGATAAGTGGGCAATATGTTATTTGTTTTTTTTTTTTTGTTTTTTTTCCATGGGATGCATCAAAATTAAAATAATTTTATGTGTGATTTAGAGACTCTACTAATAGGGAAATAAACTTAATATAAACTTAAGAGCAACACATGTTTTAAAACTTTCGCAACACTCATGAGCAATACTGCCGCTGGCCAAAATCGAGACAAACGACTGATTTTGAAATCAATTTTGTAGTATAATTGTATTTTATTTTGAAGAATTTCCATATTTGGAAATATAGAATGGGTTTACTTACTTAAAACAAATTTTGTGTTAAGTAATCTGAAATCAAAGAAACAGATAGTTAAACGTTACTTCGAAATGCTATATCACAGTTGCTAACATAACATGTATGGAATACAAACACTTTAGTCATTTTTGTAAATATTTCTTATAATAACAAATAATTGAAAAATTTTGCTATTTTTTAACGCTAAAAATTCTCTTTACACATGTGGTTAGTTATTTTCCTACATATTGGTATGCTATATCGATATAGAGCATTTAGAAGAATTAAAAATAAGTTAAAATTAATTTATACAAATGTAAATTTGAATTATTTTTATTGTTCACACTTTATAATTAAAAAAATTATTTAACTTCTGAATTTTTTTTTATCCTTTGTAATTTTATTTTAAAACTACAAAAGTGTAAGATGTAAGATTTTTGGGCCCTAAAATTTGTAGGCCCTGGGCAGTTGCCCCGTTTGCCTTGCCGGTAATATGGCACTGGTAATAAAATAAACACATCTTTTACGAACTTTCAGTAAATTTGAGGACTCTAGACAATTAATGTTCATTCTCTTTCACAGATGGCGCCATCGACGCTCCTTTAAAAAGGAAAAATCAAGCGAGTATCAATTGCCAAGCTTAAATCAAGCTGTATTTAAGCTTGACAATTCAACTTGACTCCTGCAAGCTTGCTGCCAGCTTAGAATGAGTTGAACTGCAGGGCCTGATTATGGTCTAGGCACAGTAGGCCCGTGCCTAGGGCCCCAGATTTTTTATGGGGCCCCCAAAACCAAACAGCAAGATATTTTTTACAAATTTAGAAAAAAAATTGCTAACAAAATAAGTTGAGGGTCTACGCAGTAGCGGATCCAGGGGAGGGGCTAGGGGGCTTCAGCCCCCCCCCCAAAAGAGATTGCTAGAGGGTAACATTCTGCTTTATTATACACTTTAAGTAGATAAAATGATCTTTTTTCATAACTCAGCCCCTCCCAAAAATTTTGCATCACTTTAGACTGAACTTTTGCTTTATTTTGTACATATTTTTTTGATGAAATAAGCTTTTTTCAAAATTTAGCCCCTCCCAAAAAAAAATTCTGGATCCGCTACTGGGTCTACGGCAACTATGGTGTCTTAAGGCGCGATAAAAATGATCTCACATTTCTTACTTTTGATTATGCGTACGTTTGTTATGTTATTTAACAATGAAAATGCTGCCAAATCAGGATGTATAACTTGAAATATTCCATCATATTGTTGGAAATAAGACACTTTATTGCTTACATGTAATTACAAAAAGTATTTTAATTACAGAAAAAAATTTAAAGTATATGCAGTCCCTTAAGAATTTGGATTTGAATTCATAATAATTCTTCAATTTGCATAAATTATGTTCATACTAAAGATTTCATAAAAGGGGGGGGCAAAATAATGCTGTGCCTAGGGCCCCGAAGTACCTTAATCGGGCCCTGTTGAACTGTCAAGCTTGCATTAATGCGTGAAATTCAAAGAAATGTCAAGCTTGATTTAAGCTAATGTGCTGTCTGGGTAGGCTAGTTCAAACGACTCGAATGTGATATATCGTATTAAAGGTTACAAAATGAATTTTTCCATTGAAAAGAGTGTCTATCATTTATAGTTCTGCTACAGGAACACTCAAAAGATTTCCAACACATTACGGCCAATGCAGGGACAAACCCAGAAAAAAATTTCGGGGTGGGTCCAAAAATTTCGAAGGGGGTCCAAATGGTGAAAAAGGCAGAATTTTATGCAACAAAACTTCATCATTATTATTTTATTTACGAAAACTGAAATTTTGGGGGGGGGTCCAGACCCCCTGGACCACCCCCCTGGGTACGTCCTTGGGCCAATGGCAGTTTTAGGGACATTCATCCATTTCAAGCACAATACCGTCCTACCATATAGTTAGGTAATGGTCCGACCACGGACACGTGCCTCCTTCAAGAATTATGCCAAAAGTCGCCGAGTTTGGCGAGTTTTGGTGTATGTGTATATGTATTTAACTCTCAAATCTCAAAAACTATTAGTCGTAGAATGTTGGAATTTCATATATAAGATTGTTGTAACATCTTGTTGTGCATCTCGATTTTTGATTCCAATCTCCTGCAAAGTTTATTTACAGGACCACCCAAAAGAATTTCAGTACATTAATGCCTATGGGCATCTTCAATGTATTGCATCTATAGTCAGTCATTGCTTGGTCCATGTCCGAAATCTCTGTTTATCAACGACCATGGCGAGTTTTTCCAAAATATCACCAAATTTGGCTATAGTCAGTCATTTGGTCTATGCCCAAAATAAATTCGGTAACTCCAGCTTGGATATAAATTTGGTAACTCCAGCTTCCAAACAAAAAGAAGTATTCATCATTTGAAGGGTGTAGATGCAAAGCTCACTTTTCAAGTTCTTAAAAAAAAAATTATTATTATTAACAGATATGATATTGGCACTTTGTTTGTTTGTTTGTGTGTGTGTGCGTGAGAGAGAGAGAGAGATTTGTTTTGATAGCAGCTACAAAGCTTGAGTTTAATTTTAAATATGGAAATACATATATATAAAAGTTTTGCAGGAAACTTTTGTGGGTAATGTTACATGTAAACTAAAATAATTATGAGTTTAAAACAAAAAGAACCAAAAAAATAAGTATCTGAACATTATTTTTCATTGTGTTATTTTGGAAGATAATAAACAACAAAAATCAATATAAAAAATAAATAAAAGGTTTCTTGGTTATTCTTCAAAAACATGGGCAGATGTATAGAAAATAGTGCCATGATCCTTTGCAAGCCTCCTTCATTGGTTGAATTTGGAGAGAGTGATTTTAGCTGCATAACAGTTGTTGGATAGTTAAGAATCCAAACAGGATTTCCAGCATTTTTTTAAAGCCATATGTTTATTATGGTTCAAATCACTGTAAGTCCGATTCGCCTCAAAAATGTAACACTGTGATGTGTATGCCTCAATACCTTAATAAAGTGGAGAATGTGACTTTTGCATCTACACCCACTCTCACATACTTTCTTTTAACTCCATTTCCATTAAAAGTAAAGATTCATAAAACTGAAGTGAGTAAGATAAATCATGCTCGAGACATTTTTTATAAAACATTTTTCATCACAATCTTCCTTTTGCATATGCTTAATGAATAGCTAACTCATTTGCTCCCTTCATTGCAAAGACATGGAGGCAAAGAGCAGGGCCTCCAAGAGAAATTTTATTAGGTGGGGCGAAAATCTTCCCGGTCCCTTTCGTAGAGTACAAATGTTTCAAAAAAACATGACAGAAGGAAGGAATTTTGTTTTTGTACAACCAAAATCCAAATTTATATCTGCTCTTTTTAATGATTTTCATATAAAATGCTGTATGGAAAGAGACTGGGAGGGAAGTTTTTCTGGTATGTAATGGTACTTTTAATTCATGTTCGAAGGCTGAAAAAAATACTAATATTTAAATGGTAGAATTAATATTTCTGCCATCTAAATCATTCTAGAATAATGTATTCAGAATTAAGTCTATTTAAAGATTTTAATTATAGATCTATAAATGAAATTTGTAACACATTCTGAAAAACTCACGAATTAGAAAAATTTTAGCTGAACACGGGCCCAGGGGCGGTGCCCCGTCTGCCCTCCCCCCCTCTCGTAGCACCTGGCAGAAAGTCTTCAGGCGCTACGAGTTGTATCCAAAACACTCCCTCACAGCATGAGTCTTTGCATTCTTTGCTGCTGTCTCACTTTTGCAATGAAGGGAAACAAACTGGTTAAACTTAATAAGTCACTTAAATGTTTTCCTTGAATGTTTTCATCCAATCCTTTATGAATGCTTGAAATGAATTTATGAATTATTAAATGTTTTCTTCCAATCCTGAGAAATCAGTAGTTTGAGAAAATATTAAGGAAACCCTATATCTTCATAAGTGGTGAATCCCATAGTATTATTGATAGTCTAAATGTGTGTGTGTGTATACAGTTATTCTTTGTCCATTCATGGCTGCCACACAAAATCCCTTCACTTTCTAACATGTCCTCTTGAATGATTTTATGTCCTAAAAGAATAACCGTAAATTTAATAACAATTCTTATTTATTATCAACTTCTTTTTTTCTCTTTTGTAGATGTTAGTTAATTTTAACAAATGTTTTATTTTTTTAAATTTCTCTTTTATAGTGCTATGCGAATTCTGCTTTCAAAACTTCCTCGATCTTGGGTGGTGGATGAAAAGAAAGATGACGGATACACTGCTCTCCACTTAGCTGCATTAAATAACCATGTAGAAGTTGCTGAGCTTCTGGTGCAACAGGTAAAATTAACTTTTGCATAAGAGTATGTTTAAGGCCAGTAGTTGCCTCAATACACTGAAATAAATTGCCATGTAATGTTGGAGAGGGGGCCCAGGGTGCGAATTGATGGGAGGGGGGTGCCGGGGATTGTCCCCGACTGAGGAATGTAACATTCCTGGCTAGAGAAATATTAATGGATCCCTGCCAGGGATACTATTTATCCCCTGCTGGAGAAATGTTAAAATTAGTCTATGTCCCTACAAGTTCAACAGTACTTAGCGATTTTAAGTATTGAGAATAGAAATTCTTCTATTGCTTACTAGACAAAGGAGCAAGTTACAAACATCCCTTGAAATACGGATGAGGTTTTTTTCGCACATGCCTGATGCCACTTCTCATTCTGTTCCTGGGGTCAGGTTTCATGTAAGACTGCAAAATGAACGAACAAGTGCTGCTCTACCGCGAGCCGAATTTGAGGATAGACATAGAATCGACAGAGGCAGGAATATATGTGCATAGAAAATTGACAGTCAACTTTTGTTTGAATATAAGTCACTTCTCATAGAGTCTTAGGTTCAAAACGGTCCCGTAATTTTGAACCTCAAGTCACCTAATAGTCTTGTCATATAATACCTAATATGTTATATGAGTGGAGCATTTACATCTTCCCTCCTTTTTTTCTTCTTCTTATTTTCAAATGTCCCCCACCTGGAGAATGTTTTCTTTCAAATGTCTCCCTCTGGAGAAAATGTTTAGTTCGCACCCTGGGGGGGGGGGGGGGGCAAAATGTTTCCTATTGTAGAAAATACTGTTTTCAAATTGGGAATAGCAGAATTTTCTTGAATTTTAGGGGGCAATTGCCCCCTCTTTCTCATAGTAAGTTACGCCTATGCCTTGATATGCTGTACCATGTATTTTAACTTTTTTCCTGAAAAGACACTCAAAACTCCTCAAAGATCAATCAAAACCCCAATATCAGGTGTACTGGAAAGTAATGATTTTTATTTATTATTAATATTTTTAATTAAATTCAAACAGGTGAGTTTTTAATGGGAAAGCAGTTGTACCTAAACAATTTTTTCACATTTGTTACGTTTTAAAGCAAGAATTTTATAGGTAACTGATTTTTTGTTGTTGTTTGCTTTAAGAAAGATATATAAACCTACCTATCCTCCTTAAAGGTGAATTAACCTGAAATTGATTTTCTGATATTTGTGTATGTTAACATTTTACAGTAAGCATTTCGTGGATCTCTTTTTCCTCTGAGAAGTGAGGTATATGTGAGAGGAATGTCTTAGCCCCCTATACTCCTCATAAGCTACAGATTTTGGAATCAAGCACCTATGTTATAAACTTCATGCATGCCAAGTTCTGTATTATTACCTTATGGAGTTTCATGTAGGCAAAATATTGACATAGAACCAAACAACCCCTAATGTTTAATCGTCCATGAAGCCCTGGGAATAACAATTTGAAGAAACTAATGCAACCCTCAAAGGTTATATCTGCAAGTATTCCTGTATTTTGACAATATCCTAAACTCAGGATCCTGTAAATTTTTTAATATAGGAAAGCCATTCTCAAACTTTTAATATACTATGTCACACTGGATCTGCCAATGGCTTGTTGACAGTTTTAAACTTCTTAACCTTAAAATCATGATGATGTTTGTGAGCTTTTGGAAAAAACTTTTTTGTAATACTATAAGGCTTTGTGTACTATTTTTGGTGTGCACTTTAAGAGTCCTTCATGTAAGGGGTCATATTTTTAAAAAAATCTAGTAGTTTTGTATGTCCCACGTATGGGGGGGGGATTTTCATAATTATTCATGGGACCGAAATTCATGCCACATATGCACATTTATAGAGTTTGTGGCTAATAATTGGAAGACATTCTGAATTTTATTTGAAAAACTATATATGTATGTGCTATATAAGCCATAATTGGCCTCTTTTTAACTTCATTGATAGGCATCTGGTTAAGATATTCATTTTCAGCACGTGCTGCCACAGTGTGTCAATCTCTTGGTGTCTTGCCAGTGAGCTCTGCTTTTGTCTACGCTATAGCAAATTAGGGTTTTGTTATTAATTTTTAAAATTGTAGAGGATGGTGTTATCCCCTAGCAGGATGTCACCATCCCGATAGGGAATAACACCATTACTCATTGTAAAATTCCTGAACTTGATGTGGTACTCTCTCTTCTCGCACTTCTTTTAACATACTCATGTAATCTGGATGTATGAAATCTCCTCTTATGCTACATAATTGTACATAATTTATTACTGTAAATTAAAATACTCAAGAATGTATCTCGGTTAATTAAATGCTTATTGACCACTCGGATGTGCAACAACAAATGTTTATAATTAAATACTTCAAAAAGGCATAGGACAATTTATTATTTTTAATAGAAAAATAAAAATTTAAATGTACACAAATGTAATATGAGTTGCTTGAATTGTCTTCTTTTTACTCTGAAGTCTTGTAGAGTTTGCTTACTGTCTCAAAGTTAATTTCCTGAACATGAAAAATTTGAGAAGTGGTTTGTGATATGATTTTGCTGATTTTTATGTAGTTAAAATGTTAGTTTTAACCAGCTTTGGAATAAGTAAGTTAATTTAATTAAACATATTTTGATATGAGTATTTTAAAATATGTATTATCTTTCATTAGGGACGAGCTAACATGAATCTACAAAACGTTAATTTACAAACACCTTTGCATTTAGCTGTAGAAAGACAACACACTCAGATTGTCAGGGTAAGTGATTTGTTTGTTCTTATTAAGTTTACTTTGATTTAAAATATTGCATATGCAGGGATGTTAATTCTGCGCCGAACTGCGCTTTTAGCCGATTTTTGCGCCGGTCTGTGCCGAATACGTCATTTTGACTCTTTGTTAAATTTTTGCCACGCTCATTTATCTTTTAAATCGTGTATGGAAAGCTAGTTAGCAGTAAAGCAAGATTCAAACTGCGTACGAAAGCTGCATTCCGAAGCCATTCTACCCGCCCCGGATCGGACCAGTCGCGCTTTGTTAGTCACCTCAATCAGGGCCGGCCAGATAGGCAAACAAGTAATCATCGCAACGGGCACCGTTTTTTGTTTATGAAGGGGCACGATTTCCAACTTAAAATCATAAAAGCAATTTTGAAAAAAGTAAAAGGGACGTCTTTTTCTACGTTTGCAGGGTGGAGTGGGTGTCATGTACCGCAGGGCCGCCCCTGATCTAAACCAGACCGGTCCATAAAGAAAACAGTATATTACGGTGACGTCCCAGCCCCTAAAAAATCACGGTTTATGACCCGGCCCGTAGCAAGAATGAAAATTGGAAGCATGACCGGTTTAGAAATCAGAATCTAGGCTGTCTGAATTAATAGAATATTTCATTTCAAAATAATCCGGAAATCCGCTGCCAGTGGTGTAGTCGCGGGGGGTAGAGATCTGTGCGGGCCCAGGCTTTTGCAGCACGATTCATTCAAGGCACGGGCTGACCTCAGCATTTTCTAGAATGGACCGGAACAAGCGTATACTCTTAAAGACGGTCCTCTGCGCTTGCAAAATCGAGCCTTTCCGGAAATTTTTGCTCTCCTAAAATTTGGACAAGACCAAACGATTGGCTTGTGATTCCCCCCCCCCCTTCCTTAAATCATGATTGATATACGAGCTGGACCGGGTCTGAATTTTTTATTTTGATTAAATGCCGGGCCGGGCTAGACATTTTCGGCCCGTGAAGATCATGAGCGGGGAGATGCCGTCTCACTACTTCTTCATTCGAGCTTATGTCAGCAAAAGTAAGCGTTCTTCACTTTTCATCATGGACGCATGATTTTTGAGTCTTCAGTTGCCAGTGTTCCTAAACCTTTTTTCTTAAAACCACACCACTGTTTTTCTTTTTGTGTGTGTGCAGGCTCTACGAGAGGGGGTGGGCGGAAGACGGGGCGACGCCTCTGGGCCGGTGTTCAGCCAAAGTGCGTCCGCAAATTTTTTAGAATGTGTTACGAATTTCATTTATAGATCCGTAATTAAAGTCTTTATTTTAAAATAGACTAAATTTTGAATACATAATTCTAGAATGATATAAACGGCAGAAATGTTAATTCTACCATTTAAATATTAGTATTTTTACAACCTTCGAACATGCATTAAAAGTACCATTGCATATAAGAAAGACTTCCCTCCCACTCTCTTTCCATTTAGCATTTATATGAAAACCATTAAAAAGAGCAGTTTCACACACACACACACACACACACACAAAAATTCCTACCGTCCATGTAAATCCATGTATTGTTTTTACCAAGTTGCTGATAGCATAGCCTGTATACACCCTTTTTTTTTTCCCCAGAGCTTTCCTAAAGTGCTTTCAAATAGTGTTTTGCTTTTAGCAAATGGTGTTTGCTTGCAAACTTTGCTTTTCTTGTATGCATTTATTGTGTTCCTAAATCTTCAATTTTATGCTCCAAAATCATGTTAATTCTGATCTCGAATCTTAGTTTTCCTCTCGGAAACTATTTTTTTGTGCTCCCGAGGTGCTCCCAAATGGAATTTTTCTGCTCCCAAATGGAATTTTTCTGCTCCCAAATAGAATTTTTCTGCTCCCAAATGGAATTTTTCTGCTCCCGAGGTGCTCCCAAATGAAATTTTTTCTGCTCCCGGGGTGCTCCCAAATCGAGTGTTGGAGTTAACATCCCTGCATATGTGAGTAGCATTTCAGTTATTTCTTTTTGAGTTTTCAAAAAATATGCACTATGTACCATTATTAAAGCATTTTCTTATTAAAAATTAATATATCATAAATGGATCATGTTCACAAATAAAATAAAAAAACTTTTACATTATAATAAAATATGTGAAGCATGTTACTATTTGCTGTAGTAAGTAGTGTGTTTTGTTAAAAAGATTTTATATAAAAAAGGAAGAGAAAAAAATAAGTTTTTTTTTTTCATTAATTTACAGTGCTACAATTCTGAGATAATTTACTAATTTCAGTATTACAATCCATTTTTAAAAAATCTTGTGCAAAAATTGATCGTCCAAAGCTAACGCAATATATCATTAGTAGTACATGAACCACAGTTTGACTTCAAGCAAACTTATCAAATTTCCTCAATCAACTTGATATAAAATATGCATGTTACCTTAAAATTTAATACATACACACAAATTTTTCATTTCATTGTAAGTTGTAAAGAACTTAGGGATAGAAAATATAGAAAAAAATGAATTTCAATTTTCTTTTATAGATGTGTGAAATAAGTAATTTGTTATAGCTCATATTCTTCTCTGTCGCAAACCTAATGTATTTTTGCAAAGTGTGGAGTAAATCCTCTCCTGTCTGCTAAAAATTATTGCTCTTTAAAAGTCTCTAAAAATTTTAACTACAAATTAGTAAAAAAAGAAACTATATAATGTTATTTTTATTTATTTTTCTCAAGTAAGGCCTTCTGTATGCTCCCATGATATTTCCGGACAGAGAGTTCAAAAACTATGCACCAGAAAGATTAGAACATTTCAGTTCTTATGCATGGAATTCTTTTTATATCAAAATGTCCAAAACCTTAAAATGAATGCATATATTGTACATACATTTATTTTTCGACAGTATTTTTTAAATAAAAAAAATAGGTACTTTTATGACCATTTTTTTTTTTTAAATAATACTTTTAAAAGGTTAATGTACATAAAGTTGGCATGCAAAACCATAGGTGCCAACAGAATATTTTCCAGGAGGGGGCAAAGACTATTTCAATGTATGGTTACCATGTTAGAACGAATAAAAAGGCAGAGAAAAACACAGTATACAAAAATCCAGGGAGGGGCAAGTGCCCCCCAATGCCTTATGCTGCCTGTGCCCATGTAAAAAACATTAAAGATTAATTCTGTTAAAAAGGAAGGTGGTTCAACTTAAGTACTCCTCCATTTATCTTAAAACTGGTCATTATATTTTTAAGCAACATCTGATTCTTATTTACTTTCAAGTTAAATACAGTGAAACTCCCATTTAATATCTTTCAAGGGACTGAGAAGAAATAACATTACATGTGGGGAAAATACTAATTTTGGGTTGTCGGAAAATGAAATGCCAACAGTGAATTAAAGTGTAATTTATGGGTTGCATCTCATTTATTTATTCTTCTACAATATGTAGATGTTAGTTTTCAAAATTATTTTTTAAAGGATTTAGTAATTTACTTTTGTGTTTTGTTTTTATTATCAGCATCCCAAAATTTCATTTTCAATACATCTGAATTTTTTGAAAAAAAATTATCCTTACCTTCAATGCTTGAAAAGAACGCTTTCATTGCTTTCACAGGTAAGATCGCTTGAATCGATGAGGGAATTAATAAAGCCTTCTTTGTTCCCCTTTCAAGCATCATGCTAGCTATCTGATTCCAAAAAAAAAAAAGTGAAATGTAGGAAATATAATGTTATCACCAGGATTTTTCAACATTATAAGCATAGAAAATATTCGGGACCTATGGAAAATGGCATTATGGATGCGATAACTTTAAATGTGAGTAATGTTAAATTGGGGTTTCACTGTATTTCCTTTATTTTAAATGCAATACAAGTTAGGCAATTCATTGTAGCTCCTTGTTCGTGAAAAGTCTAATCTAAACATTCCTGACAAAGACGGTGACACTCCATTGCATGAAGCGTTAAGGCACCACACACTTTCTCAGCTGAGGCAGCTGCAAGACATGCAAGAAGGTGGAAAAGTCGGTGTTGGTAGTAATGAAAGCACAATCAGTGGTACCTCAGAGGTAATGTTTCATAGTTTATCTTCCTGTATTTACGATTTTATTCATTCAGTTGTGTGTAAATGCTTGGTTTAATTTTTGTACTATTTTTGTTAATCTTTGTGAGTTGATATAATGTTTGCAAAATTAGTTTTTTTTCAGAAGTTTTAAAAGTAAAAACTAATTTTGTAAGCAACAACTAATATAATAAAGCTCTTGCTGCTTTTCAAGCTAAATCAAACTAGGTTGATTGTTTCTAGATCAAATGAATAGCAATAGTCAGTCTAGAAAGTAAAGAAAATGTGTAAAGGTCCAACTAATATAAAATGAAGTTCACTTACTTGTAGGACAAATTCGAGTAATAATATTTAAGACATAACGAATATGTCTGTACATATGATCGCATACAGTTATTTTTTTAAAGATATTTGCTGATAATTTTTTAAAGAAATTAATGAAATAATTATATTTTATTGTATATTAAAAATATCTTTATAATTGTTCATCATAGTTAACAAGGCACTTAATATCTAGCATGATTTTTTCAGGACCTTTGTCTGTTCTTGAGAATATCTAGTGATTGGTATTGAAATTAAAATTAAATTTTGCAGGATCATTAATAACTTTATTTTTGGTGAACAGTTTTAACTTCAGTATTGTTACTTATTACATCTGTTTCTAACATTTTACAGTCATGTATTAACTCTCTTTTTCAAAATGCTTTCGAATAGTTAAAACTGATCAAAACTGCTTACTGATTAGGACAACAATCAAAACAGACAGAGGTATTTCCTGTTGAATTATGAAAAAATTTAAATCGACATTTGCTTAAACAGGCTAAAAATATTTCTAATGAGCTAATCAAGTAAATTAGGTTTCACTGTATCAAAAATACCTTCCTTCGTAAAAGTTTGAAGTCTTTCCTGCACACTCACAAGCCATTGAATTTGTTGGCATTGATTTATGGTTAAACCCTTCATATTCGTTGTTTTCATTCACTTCAGAATGTTAAAAGATTTTTTCCAACAAAGGATTAACTGAACTGGAGGTCAATAGCAATATTATGAATTACAAAAATATTGCTTGCTACAGAGCTTAATTTCTTGAAGAAAAAACAAAGTGCTGGAGCTCTAATATTCTCTAAAGCTCTTGTTTACACTCAGTGGTGTACTATAAACTCAGCGACCCCTGCAATACAGGAGTCGGTAGTACATGCAATTAAAATAATGATAATTCAAAGTAATAGTAATTACCATGTAATAGTATAAGGCATATTTTCATTGTTTCACAGAACAATGAATGAAATGAAATAGTCTGAAATTAGCAAGAAGAAATCCAAATAATGAGTACAAGACCTAAAATCTGTTGCTCTCAGATCGATTTGAGCAAAACGAGTCTTAATTGGTCTATCTGCTGAAATCTGTTTGTGTGTGAAAAGGGGGAAATTTTTGTGTTGAATGTACCGGTGGGCTCCAAAGTGCAATATTCAGGAGCTCCGCTGGGTTTTGTCAGTATGTGAAAATTCACTATGAAAAAAAAAAAAAAAAAAAAAAAAAAAAGGAGCTGTGCTCCTATGCAAATTAACCCCTGCATTGGTATAACCAGACTTTATTTGTTAAAAACGAGCTATGCTCCCATAGATGTATGATTGTGTCAACCAAGTATTTCTAGGTTCCTAGTCAAGACAAGGTTCTCATTAAAGGAAACTCTTTATAAATGCATTCAACTCTAAATCTGAAAAGAATTTGCTCAGGAGAAGGGGAAAAATACTATTACACTCAGAATAATTATTATATGTAGCAAAACTTCACTGTAGTAAATAATCTCCACATGTAAAAGAAAGGGGGGGCTGGTACTTTGCAGCATTATTAGTTTCAGAGTGTAATTTTAGTCTTAGTGATGCATTTATGATAATAAGTACGAAGAAAATTTCCTCTTGTTGTAATTTTTCATGCTGACTGCTTTTTTCTTTCTTCAGCTTTTAATGGGTCTTGGTACTCAAAGTTCTGATAAGAAAAGCAATGCATCCATTGCTTGCTTCTTGGTTTCCAATGGTGCAGATCTCAATGTCAAGAACAAAAAAGGCCAAACTCCACTCGATCTATGCCCAGATCCTAACCTTTGTAAGGCATTAACAAAATGCCACAAAGAACAGTCAAAGTGAGTAAATAGCATGACATTTTTGTTTTCCTTTTGAATGGTCTCTTTTTAAACAATATTCGTATTTTAAAATTATTCACCACTTCACATGTCTGGGGATAGTTAAAATTTTTTAAGAATTTTTCTTTAATTTTATTATTAAAACTTTCATATGGGTTTCTTATTAGGGATCACACTGACTTCTTAAATTTGTGGGTCCCAGGATCTCATGAAATACATTATTTGGGGTTCCTTGCTGAAGTTTCTGGCCCTTTTCAATAATATTAAGCAGGGTTGGCATGGTTTAAACCGACTGGTTTAAACCACGGTTTAAATCATGGTTTAAACCAAATGGTTTTTTTCTCAAAAAAACCAATTGGTTTTTTTAAAAGAATAATTTAAAATTCCAAATACTACAGATAGAATATGTTCTGATATCTTTTTAAATTATCCTTATAAGTATCAGCAATAAGTTTTTATATCAATCTAATAGACACCTTATTGTCTTATCATTATTAAAAATTATACATTAAACTTAAATTATAGGCTGCATTTTTAATTTGTTTCTAAAATAGAGGTTTTGTGTTTTAACAACTTATTTTTAAACCTTAAAAATATCATTTTGAACAACTTATCACTTTATTACTGATGAATCTAAGTGCAAGATTCCATGTAAAATGTAGCAAACAGTTAATATTGTATTATATTATATACTAAATATAAAAAATAGTATCTCTAAATAAAATATTAAAATTGAATGATTTCAATGTCCACATAAGTATAGTAACAATTGTTTATTTACTTTCTTTTAATTACTTTCAGAAGGAACATTAATTGTTATCTGAACATTTTACAAAAACTTTTATTTATAAGTATTTAACAGGTAATTATAAAAGGATTTAAAGATAAAAACAAAAAAACCCGGTTTAAACCAAAAAACCCGGTTTAAACCAAAAAAAACCTGGTTGTTTGGTTTTTTTCAAATAAACCGGGTTTTTTTCCAACCCTGTAAGAAATCTCTTTAAAATGAGGAACATGGCCATGAAAGCAGATTTCCCAATATACAAAGGGTCAAGGGCAGACTCTGCGGAACTGGGAGTTAAAAAGAAAGAGGGATCTTTTCTTTAAAAAATTCATGCACATATTATAGCTTAATGAATAGTTAACAGTTTACTCCCATCATTGCAAAGACATTAACATATTTTTTAACTACTGCCCTTAAAGCCTAACCTCTCTATAAGAGCTAATCTGTTCACTATTTTGGAAAGAGAAGCTAATCTAATAAACCTCAACTATTGCACAAACTACTTAATTAGACATTTATTACTCATGTATGTTTGTTTAAATAAAGTTGGACTGCATAGGGATACCACAAAGAATAATAGGCCTAATGTGCCTGGAGGTTCCTTATCGAGCCCTGCTTGTAATTGATTACAGATTAATGGGGGGTGGTATGTCTTTGATGTCTTTTAGTAACTTGGTGCCATTTGACAGGCTATTTCATTAATTAAAATGACATTTTCAGAATTAAAAATTTTCAATTATCAATTAGTATTTTTCTGATGTTTGTAGTGTGTCTCAAAAAGTAAGGGGGATTTTTCAACCTGTGAACTTGCTTCACTTAAGTTCACTCAGATTTTTAAAATACTTGTTAGATTTTGAATGTCAGATATTTAAGTGTCAATTCGATAGAACCTTCCATCTCAATAAAATTTTTAATTTTTTGTCACTGGCATGCTAACTGAAAAAATTAAACTTTGTCACAGGGCAATGATAAAATTTATTTAGACTTCGTTAATGTGATTATGCAAGGCAATTCCTAATGTTTTTTCATTGGGATAAAAATAAATTTTTCTTACCCCAAATCCGCTCTTTACCATTCTCATTTTAAAATAAATTAAAATGTTTTGTATTGTTTTGTTGTTTAATTGCTCTTAGTGTAATTTGTTCTAAATATTATAAACTTTTCCCTATTATGAAAAATATATAATAAAAAATATTGAAAATATTTTAAATGTGAAAAAAGCTAAACCTCACTACAAAATCATTGCTTAAATTTACTTACTTTCCAGTGTCTTATTTATTGAATTATCAAAGTTCCACTCATTGAAGTAACTAAATAGGCATTTTCAATATTTCTAAAGGGAGCCAGAGGTGCAAAAAATGTTCGGAACCCAAATTTCCCCAACCAAGCATTTTACAAAGAAAATTTTCCTCAAAATTATAGCCTGCTAATAGGCCTCCCAACACGTGATAGTGATGAAGGGCGTGTTTATGCATATTGCATCATTTCCTTTCTCCTGCAGAGAGTTAAAACTTCCTCATAGAATGAAAACAAGGTTTTCGGCTGAAAATTTCCCCAAACCTGCTCTGATATCCTAAGATCCTCGATCCCATGATCTAACATATTTTGCACCTCTGAGAGGAGCTTTAGCTCACCTCCCCTCTAGAGTGATATTTCACTTATTCTTACAATAATAAATATAATTCTTCTAGGGGGGGGGGAGGGAATAAATTCATTCTAGTGAGAGCTTAGCACCAACCCAGAAAGAAAACACAGTAGAATTATCCCAATGATTCTACTTGTTTCATTTTTTGAAGCAGATCCAAGTTAGGGTCTACAGGCCTTCTCCATCCCCCAAAAAATGCTTTAAGAGAACATTTTGGTGTATTATACATCTTGTTCAAGGGCAGATCCAGAAATTTTTCAGGGGGGCGATTGTTTTGCTAGATGAAATCTCAAATGGTTGACTGTAAGAATATAACAATATGATTATATCATGGTTGTTTTTATTTTATTATTATTAATATTTAACAGAACAAATTCTTTTCATGTTTTTCCCACTTTTGCATATCTGTCACATGCATCTGTAGTTTGAGAAGGAAAAAAAAAAATCTCTCATGGAGTAATATTTATGAAAAAATGAAATGAAATTCCTCCAAGCACATTTACATCAATATATTATTCTTCCACTCTATGTGTTTTCTTTAAAACTTTATAATTTTTGTTTGACTGAGCGGATCAATAACAAAATTAAGACTTTTTGGGTTATATTATTAATACTTTTACATTAGAGAAATAATGTTAAAAATACTGTATAAATAATAAAAACCATACGAATTAAAAATGTTTCAATACATTCAATCTATACACAACTTTTTCCTCCACTCTCTAAGACCTCTCTTCAAAATCAAGAGCTCATTTCTTACATTCATTTGTTTTGTGTCATGTGTTAAAAAAATATACAAAGCACAAGTTACGAAGAATAAAATATTTTCAAACCCACCCTCTCTAAAATGTACATGAGTGTAAACCAAATATTCTGTCTTACTTTAAATAACAAATTAGTTTCTTGAACAAAATATAAGAAATGATAATATTTTATATGCATCATTTAGTTAATAAGAATAATTATCTGAAACTGGCATAAGAAATTTGAATTACCGAGGAACCTTGCAGAACAAAAAAAATCAAACTTACTATTTTAAAAATGGAACTTAACATTGTTTACTAAGTTTGAATCTTGAACCGTTTGATTAAGGCAGGTTTTATTTCCTTTTGCTGTTGAATTTTTTTTATTTATTCAAGTCCAAATACTGGAATTTTTGAAAGATTTTGATATTTCGCTGGGCTTCAATTTGCCTCCACCTGCACTAGCTCTTTTCATCTTGAGTATAATTTGTATAGTTAAATTCTGGAGTGGTGTAGTATTTCGCACTTATTCTTAATCCCTATGTGTCACTGTGACTGAGAAGTATGGATCCCAAAACAGTGGAACATGCCTAAAAAGAATGCTGCCCCCCATACACACACACACACCTTTTCACGCATAAGTGGATTATCTTTTCATGGACACTTATCAGGAAGCTAAAACTGTTACAATCAAAATGGTTCTCCCTATTTTTCCTTTAATAGTAAATACACACACAGCATAGTTTCCGTAAACATGAAAATAAAGTCAGTGAAACGGGCATCCAATCTAACAATGAATTATTCTTTGTGCTTCACATATACATGGAAAAGGACACAGACAAGTTGTTAACTCACTGACCTTGAAAAGAAGTTGAAATTTCTCTAGGGAGGGAGATTGAATTCCGGCCAAGTCTGGGATGCGGACTTAGGGGGGGAAAATGTACCAAAGGGTTACATATACATCCACCTTGTTGAAACCTTCTTTCCTTGAAATTACCTTTATCCTATTATTTTTCAACATGTCAACCCATTATTTTTGAACATCTCCATGCTTACAGTACAATAATATATGTATTTCATGCAGACATGGCATTAACACTCAAGAGTCCTCGTCATCTTGAGGACACAACTCTGACATTTTGACTGTTTTCATTCACGAAGAATAAATTTTATTTCAATAAAATTCTTAACCCTTTGAGGCGCAACGCTTTCCCAATGCTGAAAAAAGGGCAAGCCAGCTGCGTCAAAGAAGGGTCTCTAGATCTGTGGCACGCAATGAACACTTCGATCGTCCGCCATCTTGCTGGTAGTTAAGTCAAGCGATGGCGACGGCTGCCCTTTTTTCAGCATTGGGCAATCTATCCAGCAGTTCTCGCCTTCTTCCATTTTTCACCAGATATCAGTGCTGTTAAAAAGAATCGTGACCATTTTTTACGGGAAATGACGTGTTAAAAAAGTAAATTATTCTCGTGGGCTATGTCACCTGCAACTATTTTTATAGAAATCAAATCCATTCTTTGTGACTGGCAACAGTCAAAACGTCAGAGTTTGGTGTTCCCAGAGCGGGAACACTGCACGTTAAAGGGTTAAGGAGAATGTCATTACACAAGAATTTTTTTCTATTTAGCACATCATTTCCCATTAAAAATTATAGATTATTTGTAAAATGGATGTCAGAATTATATATATTTTTCATCAGCACCAGCATCTGCTGAGAACTGGAAAATATGATGAAAGTATACATCGATATGGAAGAAAAACTAGATAGACTTCCCGATGCCGAAAAAGTGCAGACGTTGTCATCGCTCGATTAACTAAACGCAATATGGCGTCGATCAATCGTCATTGCGTGCCACGAGCTAAAGACATTTTAACACAGCTGGCTGTGTGAAGTTTTCTAGAATAGAATAGGTAGAAGAATATGTAGTTAAATAATAAAAGAATAGGTGATTAAATTGAGCGATGGCAACAGCTGCACTTTTTCAGCATTGGTAAATAATTGCATGTTCAAAGGGTTAACTGAAGCCCAAGATGGGAGGGACTATATACAAAGGAAGGAATAGCTTCATTTTACCAGGATTAGATGAGATTTCCAAAGAAACAGATGTTTGAGCTCTAGTTTGCTCAAGGAAGGGTGGGGGCGATCACCCCATCGCCTCTCCCTTGAATCTACACTTGATCGTGTTTAGGTCAAATCAATTTTTTTCCCTAAGTTAGCAATCTCTCCTTTACACAAATTTTGCTGTAAAATTTCTCTTTCTTTTAATATTTGTAAATCAGTGCTCTTTTGTTATTGAGTTCAGTTTTCATCTGTAAACATTGAGTACTTCGTTTTACTTGTTAAGCATGTACTGTTTCTCAGTTTTCTCCATTCCTCTTATTTCAACAGTGATCAGTGCATTACACCGTCCAACACATCTCCATCTCAAGACAATGAAACTCTTGAAGAATGTATGGTATGTTCTGACATGAAGAGAGATACACTCTTTGGTCCTTGTGGTCACATTGCCACCTGCTCTTTGTGTTCTCCCAGGGTGAAGAAGTGCCTTATGTGTAAAGAGCCTGTGCAGTCACGTTCTAAAGTAAGTAGGAGAGAGTCATGTATGTATAGGGTCATGAAGCCTTAATTTAGGTTAATATAAATGATTTATGCATGAATGAGTTTAGGGTGACTACAGATTAGGGAAGTTTAAGGGAATTTCATAAAATATCCAAAAATCATGAACTTGTCATTTATGCTTTGACAATATGACTGTTTCATCATCAAACAGGTGAATCATAGCTTCATATGGATGGTATTGTTTTCTTGAAGCAGAATCTTTGCCAAGCAGGCATTCATGACAACCCTTTTGCAGAAAAAAGTATGTACGTGTAGTACTAGCCAATCTCTCTTTTCTTGTCACCACACCAATGTTTAGCTAAATTTTGTTTGTAATTTCATGGCATTGTGAACCAATATTTTATGGATATTTAATTTATTTAGTTAGTTTCACCTGTTGGGGAAAGCATGTTATTCAAGGGCTATTCATAATTAGAAGAATATCACACATATATAATTAGTAATGAAAATTTGTCAAGGAAATGGAAAAAAATCAGGGAACTTTTTCCCAACTCTGGTAGCCACTCTGTAGTTGAAAATTAAATAATGTTGCATAGAATTGGTCTAATTAATCAGTTATTAGTAATTAACTTCCCATTGGTCAATGTTAAGATTGAGCTGTAGGAACTTATAGTGCCAAATTCAACAGTATATTGTCAATAATCTTTTTTTACTGGATGTTGCTAATTATTTGAAAAAATTTTGGGCATGATCCTGAATAGATTGTTTTCTTGCTCTGTTTTTTCTCTTGGTATACGTGCATTGCTGAGTAATTGCTAGAAAAGTCCTGATAAGAAATTATGAGAAACTATTATAATATTTAAGAAAGAGGGTCGTTTAAAATATACAAAATAAGTATGTTGCCTCACAAGTCTGATGTACTGTGAGTCAAGCTAATAATTGTCGTTGAATCACTGAGTGAATTCTGTGTAATTAATTAATATTGTAACTTGTTTGAAGAATTTCTTTCATGTTTCTTCATTAAATAAAGCTTTATTTTTGTTTTTAATACTTGACCTTATTCCTGAATATGTATTTAACACTGTTTTATTCACACCTTTTTATGAGGCTATTGACGCAGCTTTAACTGTGACTATGTACATGCCAAATTGGCAAATTTAATATTACTAGCTGCGTACCCGTTCTCCGCACGGTAGGGAACGAAACTTTTTCTTACATGTATAGTTCGAATTGATTCCAGTGATTTGGGATCTAAAAATAAGCAAAATGATTTGACTCTTGGCGTAAAGTTACTCATTAGTTATTTGTAAAGTTAGTATAAGTACTGACCTGAGACCATTGTTAATATTATGACGCAAAAAACTATGTCGGTGTCATTCGCAATTAGAAAAGAAAAGCGTGATGGTTCGCAGTGAAAATTCCTAATATTCAAAATGTCTCATTTCTGCATCATACTCTTTTTTAGATTTAAGTTATGCCATTAATACTTTAGATACTACATGATGTGGAGAACCATTTTATTTTATAATTAAATAGTTGTGTACCCGCTCTTTGCAAGGCAAGAAGAGAAAATTTTCCCAAAATGTGATTATAACTACACGTGACCCAACAGAATCTCCAAGAAAAAAAAGTTCAGTTACAATCTTTTCTGTTGAAACTACCGCGGGATATATTAATGTGACGTAGAATTACTTAGCTGTGATGTAAAATGGTCGTTGAAAAAGAAATAGAATACTTAGTTTAACGAAATATTTATTATTGCAGTATATTGTGGTTTGATCAATATTGCCCTAGCATATCTACTAACTATTACTTATACTATCTTTTACTGATACCAATACAATATATTTTCGTTTTTCAGTCGTTAATACTTAATTTAAATAAACGGCTTAGATATTTGCCACGAATGTAGTCTTTTATTCTTTGGTGACTTTTGCAATTTACGCACTAGTATAAACGATAATCATTTCACTTTATGGTTGCCACTAAAACAGCTCTCCATACATTTGTATGCTTAATTATTGTCAGATTGGCGTATTTAGCACTAGGGCCCTATTATCTCACAGAAAAATCGGGACTTTGGCCAGTGCCTCCGGCTAGAAATGACCCCCAATTTCAAATGTTGTTCTGAAATATTCTTTTTTATAGACATATTTTATGAAAAATAAAACAAATTTCACAGATGGAGGCCCTCAAATTCATCAATGGAGTCCCTGTTTGCCATAATCAGGCCCTGTTTAACACCGCAATATATTTCCTGCTATTCGAAAACGTGACCCGTTTAAAATCTCGTCGAAAATATTGCTGGATAATTCACTTGTGAAAAAACAGCATTCAATTATTTTTCTGGCAACGTAAAGTAAAATATAGAAATATTTCACATGCGTGCCGTATGTTTTGCTTGTGAGTCCGTTATTCTGATTGAGTTTCGAAAGGGGTTTTAAACTCGTGATGTCAAAGTGACACACATTTCACACGTGAAAACTCGGTTATTTTTAAATAATTTTATTTATTTTTTTTCAACTGGCAATTTTAATCATTGTTACTATCTCCAAGACAACCAAACCGCAAGATATCATACCAAAAGTTTTAAGCTGCTGTGATTGAAATGAAAATCCTTCTTTACTTAAAAATTCGTAAAAAAACTCCTAATTTATATTTTCCTCTGGTTTTTCTTTTAAAAGAGGGCGAAATGTATGCTCCGTCATTTGACAAAATATAAAAAAGTTATGACGGATAGAATTCAAGATGCAGCAATTTAAAAAATATTTTACGAAAGTCAGCGTCAAATTTAATTTTATTTGAAAAATTCCCAAAAATCTGCAAATTATGTTACACAGTCCGAACAAACAATTTAAAAAAAAAAATTTTCTCCTCTATCCGATGATGTAAATTTCGTTTTACTGCGAGTGCAATTACCGACGTTATTACGTATTAAGCGAGAAAAATCGCTAAAAATCGGACAAAACATAAAATAAAACATTTTCTAATTCGAATTTAGAAAAAATCGCTCCGAGGCGTGTTAGGATCTGTCCTAGTGAAGCTGTATGCAAACTTCTGTGGGTCTGCGACCCACCGTCTCCGCGCAATGCGATCGAGAGACGCGCGCAAGAAGATTGGTGGTCACAAATTTACCTACCTACATAGCTACATACAATGTTTACTCTCGGATTTTATTATATACTATCTGCGTACCCGTTCTTCGCACAGTAGGGAACAAAACTTTTTCTTACATGTATAATTCGAATTGATTCCAGTAATGTGGAATCTAAAAATAAACAAAATGATTTGACTCTTGGCGTAAAGTTACTCATTAGTTATTCGTAAATTTAGTATAAATACTGATCTGAAAACATTGTTAATATTATGAAACAAAAAACTATGTCGGTGTCATTGGCGATCAGAAAAAGAAAAGCGTGACGGTTCCTAAAAATTTCTAACTTTCAAAATGTCTCATTTCTACATCATACTCTTTTTTAGATTTAAGTTATACCATTAATACCGTAGATACTACATGATGTGAAGAACCGTTTTATTTTATAATTAAATAGTTGTGTACCCGCTTTTCGCAAGGCAAGAAGAGAACATTTGCCTAAAATGTGATCATAACTACTTGTGACAAAACAGAATCTCCAAGAAAAAATGTTCAGGTACAGAATTTTCTATTGAAATTACCGCGGGATATATTAACGCGACGTAGAATTTTTTAATGTTTTGTTAGCTGTGATGTAAGATGGCTGTTGAAAAACGAAATGAAACGAATAGTTTCACGAAATATTTATTAACGCGGTATATTGTGCTTTGATCAATATTGCCCTAGCATATCTAATAACTATTACTTATAGTATCCTTTACTGATACCAATATATTTTCGTTTTTCCATCTTTAATGTTTAATTTAAAGAAACGGTTTAAATATTTGCCACTAATGTAGTTTTTTATTCTTTGGTGATTCTTTGCAATTTACGCATTAGTATAAACGATAATCATTTCACTTTCTGGCTGCCATTAAAACAGCTCTCCATACATTCTTATGCATAACTCTTGTCAGATTGGCGTATTTAGCACGTAAAATATTTCCTGCGATTCGAAAACGTGTCCCGTTTAAAAATTATATCGAAAATAATGCTGGATAATTCATCGTTGAAAAAACAGCATTCAATTCTTTTTCTGGCAACGTATTATAAAATAGGGAATAATTTCGTGCGTGGTGTAGGTTTTGTTTGTGAGCCCGTAATTTTGATTGAGTTTCGAAAGGGGTTTTAATCTCGTGAAATCTAAGTCATTTTGATCTAACATGTGGAAACTCAGTTATTTTAAAGTCATTTTATTTATGTTTTTCAAATGGCAATTTTATTCATTGTTACTGTTTCCCAGACAACCATAGCGGAAGATATCATACCGAAATCTTGAAACAGCTTTTATTAAATTCAAAATCCTTCTTTACATAAAAATTCGTAAAAAATCTCCTAATTTATATTTTTCCTCCGTTCTTCTTTTAAAAGTGGGCGAAATATATGCTCCGTCTTTCGCCGAAATATAAAAAAGTTATGACAGATAGAATGAAAGATGCAACAGTTTTAAAATTACTTTTACGCAAACGTCGTCAAAAGAGAAATTCTTTTTAAAAATTTCCAAAAATTGGCAAAATATGTTACATAGATTTATTTAACATTAATATGTTGCTTTGGTGTAATTATTAATATGACAGTTCCAGAAGCATGGGAACTTTACTATTTTTGCTGTTAGGAATACAGTGAAACCTCTCCGAGCAGCCACCCTTCTAAACGGCCAATTTTTTGGCTCATAGACCTAATCTTTAAATAACCTCTATCAGCAGTCAACCAACCCCTTCTAAACGGCCACCGAGAGGGATCACCCATCTCATTTTATGGGAAATTCTACTTACTCCATGCTTTAATTTTGAGCAGAAAAACTCAAGCTCAGGTTTGTTGTCGAATATAAGACCCAGGAATAACTCGCGAAGTCCATTCCTTCGGTTTCGCCTGCCTTTCTTAGTGACAGGGTTAAAGATTTAATCTGCTACCTCGTTTGTATTTTCCCCACACCTTTAAGATGCAGAATCCTAATTGCACCACCCACGGAAACCATAGAACTTATAACCGTGTATAAGTTCTTTGATGGAAACTGAAGGAAGGAACTGGACAATTAGGCATTGAAGGTGTCTTAGGGCCTTTGTTCGGAATTCCAATCAGTAAAGTTAAGGGAGAAGTGCACCTCTTGCTTACTATTGACTGTAGGCGGATTCCAATAATTTTGGAGCAACAATGTCATTCATGCCCATGGAGACAACTGGAGAGAGCAGCCTATCTTTTCGTAATGCAATAGAGTGAAGACGAAATGTGTTCCTCCACGCCACATCACACATAAGGTCAAACGCATTATACGCACACGCACCACCCATGTGACCAAAGCACGTGTATTCTCTTTAGATAAGTTTTAAATTTCATTTTAAATAAGGAATATGTGTCAGACTTGTTTGTATTACACATTATAGCAATTACCTTATAATAAGTGAAACCCTTCAGAGCAGAAAAAATTTCTCGGTACGGTGTGGCCGCTCAGAGAAGTTTCACTGTTTTATTATTTCGTTCAGTTATTTGTAGCACTAAATAATTCACTACTGATAACGTATGCAAAATAGATTTTGGTGCATGCAGCAAATAGTACTTGCAGTTACAGCATACCTTCTTTGTGTAAAAGGAGTTATATTTCAAATTTTATTTGTTAATCAAAATACATATGTATGCAGGGTGCCCCAAAGCTACTGGCTCAAACTTGTATTCCTTCATCATAGACATGTACATTAAATTACAAATTTATGTAAAGAGTATTGTGTAAAGAGAGGTACAAAATGTTATGGTATCTATTAAAAATTTCAAGCAATTAAATGAATGCAATTTTTTTAATTTTATGCATCCTATTATTTTGTGTGTGCTGTGTTTTTACATGAGTGTTAATGTAATTGAGTTTCAAAAGGCTCAGACTTTCTTATTATACTGTACAATTTCCCTACAAACAATATAGAACTTTAAAAAAAATTTTAAAAATCAGTATTATCTGGTATTCTGTGGTGATAGTTCACCTTCCCATCCCCTTTAATTTTGTCTGTTAGATGAATTAGTAAATTTTACTATTCAAAATTAATAATTTAGTTCATAAATAATTTTCATCGTGTAATAGTTTCTTGAATTATTATTATATACAGATATAGATATTCTTGTAGATGCAACTATTCAGATTGGAAAACTTAAACCTCCTTATTGCAGTAACTAGGGAGAGGTTACAGCTGTATACAAATTTACTGAAGAATATACAATAAATTGAAATTAAATGAAATTTTCAATGGAAGAATAGTCCTCTAATTCCAAATTTTAAGGCTCTTCTTCAATCTCTGGGGAAATTATCACTGCCATGCTTTTTAGCGGAAAGAACTGCCTTTACAAAGGAATGTTTTTAAATTGAACAATTCAATATTTTTCATCCATTCTTTTTTCCCCTTATTCTAAAAACATTCATCAAATAATTTTGTGATACAAAATTTCTCTAATGGAGTTTGAACAACAAATATTCCATTATAATTAATGTTCTAATCCCATTAAAGAAATTTTGTATCAGAAAATTATTAGATGAATGTTTTCAGATTAAGGGCAGAAAAAAAAAATGTTGAAAAGTATTCAATTGTTCATTCTAAAACCTTGAATTTGTAAAGGCAGTTTTCTCCCTAGAAAAACATAGTGGTGGTCATTTCCCCAGAGACTGAAGAGGAGCCTTAATGGTCGAGACTGGCTTATAATTATGCTATCAAAGAAATTCTTTTAATTGGTGAATAGCGATTTCTAATAATATTCAATTTTATTTTTGCAGATTGAAGAATGTGTTGTCTGCTCGGACAAAAGAGCATCAGTTCTTTTCAAACCCTGTGGACATATGTGTGCATGTGATGGTAAGAATCGTTTGATTTCTTTTATAATTTTTATTTCCTCAGACCACTGTGATAGGTTTTGAAATTTTGTACAAATTTTATTCTACATTAATTTTCTGTCAAGATTTACTATTCCTTAAAATCTGGATTAGCTGTCAAGTTGGTGTTTTATTTCTTTTGAATTTTAATTCAATTAAAGATGTTTTTTTTTTTTTTTTTTTTTTGAGTGAAAAGAAGTATGTAAAATAAATTTTTCTAGAGAATAATTGTTCTTTTATAGGCATTTCCTGTATTCATTGACTAAAAAAATAGGAAAAATATAAATTTCTGCATTATTGTTTCAGCTCAAGAGGTTATAGTAGTTTAACAATATAGAAAAGTTCCTGGTCTCCCATATATCTAATATATGTAAAAACAACTTTACTGGTAGAGTTTTCTTTTTCTAATTATTGTAGTCAGCAGATATGTAAGTAATTTCATTATAAATCAGAGATGTATAACGTCACTAATGTATTTTTTCGCTGTTTCTTATTTATAACAGAATAGGAAATATAATTTGTTAAATTTATTAAAAAGGTTTCAGAGGGCACACATAAATATTTAAGTAGATGCATGATTAGAAACAAAATTTGGTTTTGAAGCCAATAATAAGGAATGTTTAATGTAGGTAATATCAAACTATAAAGTTATGTGAATGCTAGATTAATGCTGAAATCATTAGCAATCAAAATACAGATTAATGTTTTGTTACATTAACCAATATGTTTTTCTGGTGGCATAGAGATGGAAACCAGCTACTAGAGTATGGTCTTCATTGCTGTAAAATACCCTCAAAAATAAATTCTACTAACAAACTTTACTCACATGCTTCACACGAAGCTGACAAAAGTAATGGTCAACAAACTGGTAAAAGGAATTATTACAAATGTGAAAAAGTTATCAAACATGCTAGAATGAAACTGTTAAAACAGAAAATTAAAGTGCCCCAGGGAACAACATATGTGCTATTATAAAATTTCTTATTATCATTATCTTTTATTTATACTTATCCATACTTATTTGTCATTTTCTTAAGTTTGCTATAAAAATATTAGATTTTATTATGATGGACTTTTTTTATGATTGTAATTTTAAGATTTGTAACTTAGCCTATAATTTGGTTCCAACACAGAATTAGATAGAGGTGTCTCCTTGGCATAACTTGCTGAGTTTAGTTTGATGCCTTAAAAATTGCTTTAAAGTTTTCTTCTATTAATCTGTATTTGTTTAAAAATATTTCGAATGAATGGTTGATTTATATTACATTGCGAGAGTTTTTGTATTTATCTGTATCATGACGATATATTCATTTCATTATGAAAGGGTGTGCTGCTTTGATGAAGAAATGTGTTCAGTGCCGTGCACAGATTGATAAAGTGATACCTTTCATTGTTTGCTGTGGTGGAACTGGTGAGTAATATTGATTTTATTTTCTCATTTGATATGAAGTCAAACTAAAATGCTTAACTAATCTGTAGTATTTTTTAATGAGGTGTCCAAAATACTAATGAGTTGATAACTTTTTTGAAAAAGTAAATATTTTTATAAAAATTTATTAAAGCTAAATTAAATTTCGTCCATTTCTTCCAACTTATCAGAAAATTAACATTCTTGCATATTATACAATGGTGATTTAACAATCTCTAAAGCACTATTCAAGCGGTTGAATCTAATTTATAAATTTATATTGTTCCTTTTCCATTATATGTCTTCTATGCTTTTTGGTGATCAAAACATAAACACGGTGTAATTTTTTTTTTTTTTTTTTAACACTGCTGTTAACCCTTTGAGGCGCAACCCTTTCCCAATGCTGAAAAAAGGGCAGCCGTTGCCATCGCTCGACTTAACTACCAGCAAGATGGCGGACGATCGAAACGATCATCGCATGCCACAGACCTAGAGACCCTTTTTTTTATGACAGCTGGCTGTGCCGGGTACAGCCAGCTGGCACAGCTGAGATTAACCATCAGATATCAGCTTCACTGAACACCAGAGATTAACCATCAGATATCAGCTTCACCCAAGATGGCAAGTTATGTTTCAAGCTGACCAAGTTTTCTAAATACATATAATAGATACTCATGTCATGTTAAATCTGGAACACTAAAAATTCTGGCAGTAGTCAATAACACCTCCCAGCATGCCAATATTCTCAGGTGGTGCTTCACTTCAGTTTGGGACTTAAATTATGATTAATAGATGAGAGTCTGTCAAACAAATTTCACTTGTTCATAGACTATAATGCAATGAAATTGTTTTGTTTGCTCCTGTAAGAGGATTCATACTAAACATACCTTTTTGAGTATAATCTATTCGCTTTGGTTTTTGATATATTAACCAGAGATTTGAAAGTTTGCGAAAAGTTTCATTGTACACAAAAATCATGTTTAAGAATTGTCCTGCTCTTGTTTCATTAAGTAAATATATTATAAATAATTTCTTTGAGATTTTTATCTTATCAAACAAGCTGAAAGAATTAGCAATCGGTTGCTGAATTTAAGTACTAATTAAAAATTAAAGTAGAAACACATGTTTTTAAAATATACATATGTGTTGTCACTATGGAGAAAAACAGAATTATTTCGCCAGAAAAAATATCAGCTTTATAAGAGTTTGTTTAAAACTATTAATACTATGTTATAATTAAAAATGCTCTGCATTGTAAATTTGTTTTTCAGAATCTTCAATAATAATATAATTAAATATCCCAATACATATCCTTCTTAAAATTTTTGTTAATCTGCTTATTTTTGTACTTGTGATAATCCTTTATTATTTGATATTTCTAGTTCTCAGCCTGGTGAATCTCTCATTATTACAAGCCTCCTCAACTCCAACATCCACTCCTGGTATGATGATGAACAACGGCTGTAGGGATAATTCCCATAATGATATACAAAAACTTCAACAACAACTACAAGATATAAAAGAACAGGTACATTTTTGTAAACATGTTTGAAACTTTTGCAATTTTTTTAATTGCTGGTTTATGCAATTATTAAATTATTTGTACACTTATGAAATGTTTTTTCACTTTTGTGGAAATTTTCTGATTTTTCGAATGCATCTCACAACTTCTAATTTATAATCTTTTTCTTTCCAGGCATCTTTAACTTTAAAACTCCTTAATCAACTTTTATAACTTTATCTTCTGAACTAGAAACTTTAGTATCTGATCTTTACTATCTGAAATTATCCATATCCCTAATCTTATGGCAGTTTAAAATTCATAAATGCATGTCTTTTTGTTGGTCTTAAATTATTAAAGATTTTATCATTATAGTGAAAACTCAAAAAATATTTTTATTTATTAGAATTTAAAGGTAGAAAGTAGTATTTGATAAAGCAACAAAGCTCATACTTTTCATGTGGAAATTCGTTCTTTAGGATGATGTATGCTAGTATATTTAAAAATCAGTTTTTTAACTATTACATGCAATAAAATGTTAGGGATATAGCCAATGACCCTGTCCTTTCTCTAAATTTGAATTTTTGTTAAGAAAGTTATAATAATTAAGCCTCACTGTGAGAAATTATGTCTTATGCTTTTGCACCCTCTTTCTGTCAGAATATTTTTTCTTTGTGCATGTAAATACAAGTATTTGAAAAAGTATAGAGTCTGTACTATGTCATGTTTCTAAATTATAATCTGCAACTTTAATTTGCACTAAAATACTATTGCCTGGGAATGAAAGACTGATTTTAACGTGTGTGAAAAATTTGTTTATAATTCTAATCTCCAAGGGTGTACCAGCTGCTCCATTTGCTCCAAATTGCATCAAATCAATGATGATGTACCAATCTGCTACAAAAAGATTGTTTTTGGACATTTCGCTCTAAGCTCAGCAAAACTGCATCATTTTTAATTTTTCCATGTGCTGAAAACGTTTGTAGATCTCCCGCATTTGTACAAAAATCATCACACATTCTAAGTATCCTAATTTCAATCATTTCCCATCGATTTTAAAAACGAATTTTTTTCCTTTGTGTAAGCACTCCAATGCCTTAAGAATTAAAATTGACATAATTTTAGTTGATAGTATTTTTGTCACCAAATTTTTTATAAGCCATTGATGGTAGTTAATACAGTTTAGTAAATATTACCATATTAGCCCAAATATAGCGTGACCCTGAATATAATGACCCCGAAATTTTTCAATCAAGATAATTAGAAAAATCCTATAGTTAGACCTCGAATTGGACGCGAGTCAGGTTTTTAATGGGAAATGATCAGTTAAAAAACATTTCGTTATATGCGGGCCAATACAATAGTTTTTTATTAAAAATTTATATTTAGCATGATGATGTATAAATAGTTTTTAATAATTATTCTTTCAAAACTTCTAACGATTGAAATGCAAACGAACATTCTAGATTCTCCTAATCAAAGTTTGTACTAAACGGGTCTTATGTGACATAGCAAAATGACCTCAAAATGGCATCACTTCCCCTCTGCTGCAAGCTGTTAGAGATGAGTTCGGGCTCATTTTTTGAAGCCCGAGCCCGAAGACTTTTAATCCGAGCCCGAGCAATATTATTAAAGGTAGAGCCCGAGCCCGAAATTTCAGCTAAAGACAAATAAAATTAACTACTTTATTAATAGGATACAATTAATTTTGGAGCTTCACACACCTTCTAGTCCCTCGTGTCGCTATTTTTTGAAATAAGTATGTCTATTTATCCCATGAATCACTTTTTAAAATCTGTTTCAAGGAGTATGTTCAACAAAGGAGAAATTTTTCACGAGCCCGAGCCCGAACGCAATCGTGAATTACAGAGCCCGAGCCGGAGTTGGGCTCGGGCTCGGGCTGAGCCCGTCTCATCTCTACAAGCTGTGCATCACTCTCCTCACTCACTGTAATGAATTCTTCGATCCCTTAGCAATCGAGTGCTACAATTAAATTTTGGATGTAGATGATGGATATATAGCTGCAACATCAAACTGCATTCCATCCTTTTGTTATCATCAGTTTTCTGAATTACCTCCCACTATGGAAGTAAAATTTAAAGATGTATTCATGTCAAAATAAAGAAAGTCTAGAAAATGTGAATATGATGTATTTATATATGAGTTTTATGTACAAATTGTCTGTGTGTGCTTAGTTTTTTGTTGCTTAAAATAGCAAAGAATTTTAAGAAGCTACCCAATTTTCATTTTTTAAATTGGCATTATTTAATGGCTGACATTCATGTGCTCCAAAAGTGACTTTTTTGTGCTCTAAGTTGCTCCAGAAATATGTTTTTCTTGCTCCAAATTGTTCCAAAAATGTTATTTTTCTTGATCCAAAATTTAATTTCAGCTGACACATCCCTGAAACTCTAATGCAGATCATTTTATCTGTGTACTTTTCTTTTTTTTTTTTCTCTGGGTAAATATTTAAAATTTTAAAAGTATACTGATTAATAGATTTGTCTTGCTTTTACCTTTTCAGACTATGTGTCCTGTATGTTTGGATCGACTGAAAAATATGATCTTCCTTTGTGGCCATGGAACATGCCAGATGTGTGGTGATCGTATGTCCGAATGTCCTATATGTAGAAAAGTGGTAGAGAAGCGAATCTTATTATACTAAATTACTATATATTTGTCTAATAAAATAACTTACCATCATTTATACTTGAAATATATGTGCATCAAGTTGCACTTATGTGTGGGGTTTTTTAATGCAGTATTTAAAGGACGTTTTTTCTTTACAACTAGATTTTCTAGTGTCTTTTAAATTTTTATGCTTGATTGATAAAGTGCAAGCAAAGTGTATCAAAACATTTTTGTAGGAATAAGTGATGTATGAGTTTATATTATTGCACTTCCAATCATTCATAAATTATAATTTTTAATAAGATTATAAATGGGTAATGAATGCCTTGTTATATATTGCCAAATCTATGCAATACAACTGGCTATCTTGACATCTTGGAAGATCATTAAAGTATTACTCACTTATATAAGTATCCAAGTCTCAGTACTAGAGAAATAAATAAACATATAAGATGTTTCTTGTATCAAATTTGACAGGAGCAAAGTCACATTTTATTTTAAAACTTATATCCACAGTCAAAACCGTTTATATTTACAACCATTGTTTGTTGGCTGGGAATTTCTTACTCGTTGTTTTATAGACCCTGTCATTTATTTTATCAATTATAAACTTCCGTTACTTTTTGCAGGGATTGCTTAGCCCTTTTCTCTGGTTTTGAGCAATTTACTTTGTTTTGAACATGCAATAACATGCATGCATTTGTACTGTTCTCCTTATGGTAAAATACATAAGGAACATGAATATCTCTGAAAAAGAGGAAGCAGCTGGTCTGATTTATAAAGTGAGGAACTAAGTGGTGCAAATTTTTTCTGATACATGGATATATATATATCTATATATAAATGATCTTATTATTAATTTTTGTTTTTATTTATTTTGCATACATTTGTGTGGCAATTCTATGTACTTTCCTGGAAAAGATAAGGCATTTGCATCTCTTCAAATGAATGAAAATTTTAAATTTATTTAGTAGTTTATAGAAGGTTAATTTCTTTATTATTGCTATTCCTTATATTTTCAAATGGTTGTATATTTCCAAATATTTCTCTTCCTACTATTATTTTTGGAACAACAAACATGCTACAGTATTGGCCTAGTTATTGTAATAATTTGTTGTTTGTTTTTATCATAATTTAATAATATTCAGGCAGAAACATGTTTTATTAACATTTCTGTATTCCATTTTAGTATTTGTCAAAATCCTCTATTTCCTGTTATTGACTGGATTAAGAGTCTGACTCAATGCAATGGATTTCTTGGCAAGTTGTGACATTTCTAAATCATAGTGCCAGGCTCAAACAGTCTCTGAATGAGCTGTTGCTGTTTGTCAGTCATTGCAAGAAAGCTTTAAAGCTTATAAAAGAGAAATAACTTGAAGCATTTCTTGTGTTTTGTGTTTTAGAACAAAAGAATTTCTTTAATGCACATATTCAAAAAGATAATTTCTCTTTTTTAACATAGCTGAAAACTGTGTATTTGACAATCATCAAATGCATGGTCAAAAATTCTGGCATTGGAGTATTAAAAATACCGAGCAACATATAACAAGTTCATTAACAAAGTCCTATAATAATTTGGCCAGTATTCTAACTACGTAGTTTCATTTTCTAAATTTAATCCATCTTTATCAAAGATACTTTTGTTTTTAAAAAATAAGTTAATATTGTCCAGATATCTTTCAAATGTTGTGGCTGTAATGCAATACATCTAACAGAATCATAATTATCTCATATGGATCATCCAAGAATCATGATAGCTAAACTTCTACAGTAAACAAATAATCTATGCATTGTTTATTTTATTTGTTACTATGAAAAAAATTTAATGCTACATTACTTGCATAAAACTTGGTACATAATTTAAAGAAATTTTTTGGTATAAAAAGAATTGATTTAGTGGTGTGATTGTTGCATAAAATGTCACTACAACATAAACTGTTTCTTGTGTATTGAAAATTTCATACAAAAATTTTGAATAGTCCTGTTCACACTTTAGTTGGAATGATATATATATATATATTATATATAATATATATATATATATATATATTATATATAGTTAAAATTCTAAAACTTATTCAAAAGGTTAAATGCTACAAAAAACAATGATATTTAGCCATTTTTTTTCACTACTTTTTAAAGTTATTTTATGTGCATTTACCAATAATCTAGAATCTGCATATCTTCAACAGCTCTAGAATTTCACCGTTGCACTGTATCTTTTAAATGCTCTATTAGTCACTATTACCCCGTCAAGTGTTTATTTTTATCATACAACTCTTGTATTCTTTTTGTGTTACATTCTACAGTCATAAATTTAACGTGTATGCATATCTTAGAGGGTTTACCTTTATTGTATTATTGTGTACTTATTTGTATATAATAATGTTGAGAATCTTTAAACTTACTTATATATTGGTATGTAATATTTTTTCTGCTCTTCATATTATTTCTGCCTGCAGATTGGTTCTTTAAATGATCTTTTGCATTTTTTGAATCTCACCAATGTTTCAGTGAAAATCAGTGTTTTGATAATTCATCTTTTTATATATTTTGTGTGCCAACACGTGTTTTCAAAATATGTCATAGTAATATATATATATATTTTTTTAATGAAATATTCTAAAATTTATGCTTAAAATTCTCACAAATAATTGCTTTTAAATTGTATGCATACTTAAATGCTTACATATTTGTTTTTGTAAAGCTCTTTTGCTGCAAATTAAAAGTAGAACAAAAAATTGATTAGCATATGTGGGAAAGTCTGTGTTATCTTTGTTAGTTCTAGCTTCACTACAGAAAATTTAAGTTTCCTTACAAAGTTAACATTTTCTAAACTTAGTTCTTCCCTTTGACTCTCTTGATATTCGCTATTTATAGTAATAATAAAGCTTTGCTGAGGGTGGTTTTTGTCTATATTCAGTAACTGCTGTTTTGTAAAAGAATATCGGTGCTGTGTATTGTTGTATACTTTTGTTCAAACATTTTTAAGACTCTCTCAATGCTGCCACGTTTTAAAAAGTGTCATTCTTGTCTGGAACTTTTATTTAAAAAATTCTTAAAATGTAATAGAATTCTGCTTTAGAAATTAAGTGGCAACAATTTTTAAAGGTTCTTTCTTTAAAATATTACCTCAGAAAAGGAAGTTTAGATGTGCACAATAAAATTCATTTTGCTGTCATTTAACCTGGAAATGTTCCATAAAATGAGTTTTAAAAGTTTGTAGTTGCGCTGTCTATAAAACCATAATTTCTGCAATATAAAATGTAAAATAAAATCCATAAAAGTATATGTACTTTTGAAGACTCTAGAAGAAAGAAATACATTCTAGAGTCTTCAAAAAAGAAAGAAACTTTGTTATGAAAATTAATTTCTATAAATAACTTTATAAACTATATATACTCTATAAACTATAAATAAAATATCCACATTTATTTTGGCTCATAATTTTACCTCCCAGTTTTTAATTCAAGGTTAAATTTGTAAGCTGATTAATGAGTATTCAAAATGTGTGTTAACTATTCTAATTTATGCTACAATTAACCACAATATACATTCAGTGAAATTAAATATTGAAATTTTAAAATTACTTATATGTGGGTTAGTTTTACTGATTTAAAGTATTTCCCTGTTGCCGGTTATCATACCACTCTTTCAAAAGGGAGAGGAGAAATGTGTTTTTCATATTCTAAGAATGCATCTTGATTTTTCCCTCCTTATGTTGTACATATAAACAATATTGTTCAGATTTTATTGTAATTTGCTGGTTATTTTATCCTGTCTTCCATGTGTTGTCATACCATTCATATTGATCAAACAATTAAGAAGCATTTGTTCGTGCTCAAAAAATAAACCATAATTTCTGACAAAATTATATCTTGAAAGGACAGTTACTTCCTTTGGCTCAAGTAAACTCTTTCTGTGCTGTTTTCATGTTCTTTCCTTTTTCATGATACTCTTATTCATGGTTACCTTAGACCATGATGTTAGCTACATTACTAAATCTTTTCGTCCCCCCCCCCCCCTCCTCCTTCATTTTTTCTTAAACATTCAACTAAGTATGATGTATGAAATAAATCACACATTTTTTAAATGTTCCTTTGTACATAGGAAATTTTGCAAATTAGTTGTCTGTATGTACATATATTACATATTAATTTCATAAGTTTAACTAGGGACAAGGGAATTGAACTATACCTTAATATTTTTTTCTGTTTAATTTAAAGGTGAATAACTCACTGAAAAATCTTTAAAATCTTTTGGATGCTTTCTCTAAAATGTGCTGAAAATTTGTGTAGTTTGCATGTAAGAAAGCTTTTTCTTCTTAGTTATTATTCACTTGAACTGTTATATGTTAATTTATGTACACACTTAAGTTTAATATATAGAAATGATATTTGTACTTTAAATTTGTCATTGTTGATGCAACAGCAATGCTGCTTATTAGTCTTTCATTTCATGCACTATTACGTATAAAACTATGGAAGTTTTGAAAATAAATAATGAATAATTTGTTCATGGGCCTTTTTGTCTCATCTTTTCATGTATATATAATTTTTGTATAAAATATTGATGGAATTCTAGCATAGTGTACCTTGAGATACAGGTGCCCTAAAATAAAAGTTTTTTCATGGTGGCCTGGACCTCTGCCAAAATAACGCATTTTTTTAATTGGTTGTCAATAAACATCTTGTGAGAAATTCTACCTTTTGGACCCATACCGCAAAAAAAAAAAAAAAAAAAAAAATCTCACTGCACCTGACATAAACTTTAAATTTTATGTATAAAATTTGAATAAGATATAGTTTTCATATTTAAATGTGCATTAATATTTTTTCAATTAATAGTGTCTAATTCTTACTTGATATTTCAAAATTTTAAGACAGTATATCATAATAATAAAAACACTTTTAAAATATGGTATTTAAATTCTTAAAATACCTGTAAATATCACACATGCATAAGAATAGTGTAGTCATACGTTTCAGGTGGTAGAAAGGATTCACTCTTATTCGTCTTTAAGAAAAAGTAAGTGATATTGCTTTTCTGCCCAAAACATAAATACTGTATTGCTTTTAATGTACCCATGTTATTAGTGAAGGTCACCATGCTGGAGCTGGTCAGTGTATACTATAGGGACGGGAAAAACTGTAGTGTTTTTTAAAATGATTTTTCAATTTAATAATCTTCAGGTAATTTATAATTCACATTTTTTTTTTAAGGAAAATTATTAATGTAACTATGTCATGTAATCCGAAAAGCTTTTGAATTAAAAAGTAAATAAAATAATTTAAACTGAAATTTTCTTTTAAAAAAAATGTTATTATTGAAAATATGATAGGTTGGTGACTTCACATTCTTAACAAGGAAGCCAATGTTGGTATAACAAAATCATGAGACAGGTGAGAAAACAGTAGCTAGTCAAAAGAAACCTATCTGGAATGTATATTGGCTCTCAAAAATGATATTAAGAACATCCTAAAGGGTGATGTCATGATGTGACATCGAACATGGCACATTAAACAATATGTATTTCCTATGGCTTGTATATGTCTTGTAATTGTATGGCACATTACCTCACACAGAGTTTATTGTGTTCATGTGGAGTTGAGAAAAATGAGCCTAGTAGTGGAGGACTAGGCAGGGTTTTCATTACTGAAAAAAAAATGAGCAAGAATTTCTCACTCTTCCCCCAAAAGTGAGTGCAATATTAAAAAAAAAGTGTTAGAATTTCTCACTGTTGGCTAAATTCCCAGTGGATAAGTTATTTATAAATGGGTATTAACCCCTGCTTTGTGTAAACACCCAAAATCAGGCTATTTAGGATTTTTAGATATTTTATTGCCTGTAGCTGGGCCTCCAAGACTATAAGTCAGGTCCAGTTACATGCAATAAAATTAAAACTGCAAGAATTTTGCACATATAATCACTTTATGAAAACTGTTATTCTCAAGCTCTAGTGAAACCTCTGGAAATGCAGTGACACTCTCATATATACAAGAGGTATAGCAACCCTATCTATAAAAAAATATACAGTATCTCCAATAATGATAGAAACATAGAAATTCGTAAGATGTTGCCATTGAAAAAAAGGAATTCTTTGCCTATTTGCTAGGAAAAATGATTCTTATGCATAAAATTCAAAGTATTCATTAATGCAAGACAGGTGGTACATAACTATTAGTTCAGCAATTACTAAATAATAGGTAGTTGGGGATTTTTGTCTTCTCCATAGCTGTGCATCATATCAATAATTTTCTAAGTTTGGATTACAGTAGATTTTTTTTTAAACTTCCAATATATATGAATGTTAAATTGAGGATAGTCAAAGTACTTCCTTCAAAAACAGCATTAAGAAATATTTCAGTGTTTAAGTCCAAATATGTCAGAGGTATAAAAAGGAACTATTATAGATTACTTATAGTTCATTAAAATAAATATGATTTGCAATAAATCTGTAATTGCTATTATTCACTTTCACTATAAAAAGAATGTATGATAAAATAAAGTGTATGAAATTAGAAAGGGGTGGAAAAAACTCTGCATTAGCACAAATAAGAATTGTATCAACAAAAGCAGAAATGAGCATGCCAATTAAGTTACTTGCTTATTTATACTCTGTGACCTATAACTTCTTTTTGATGCTCTTTGTCACCTTTGATTTTGCATAGAAAACAAAGAGTTTCTTGGTATTAATATCTGAAGCTTATATCTGAATAGAACATCTGACCACATTAACCCTTTGAGGCGCAACCCTTTCCCAATGCTGAAAAAAGGGCAGCCGTTGCCATCGCTCGACTTAATGACCAGCAAGAGGGCAGACGATCGAAACGTTCATCGCGTGCCACAGATCTAGAGAGCCTTTTTTGATGCAGCTGGCTGTGCACGAGCACAGCCAGCTGTTGTCAAAAAAGGCTCTCTAGATCTGTGGCACGCGATGAACGTTTCGATCCTCCGCCCTCTTGCTGTTTGTTAAGTCGAGCGATGGCAACGGCTGCCCTTTTTTCAGCATTGGGCCATCTATCCAGGTGTTCTGGCATTCTTCCATTTTTCAGCAGATGCCAGTGATGTTAAAAATAATCGTGACAATTTTTTTGCAGGAAATGAACGTGCTAAAAAGTAAAGGATTCTCGCAGAGCTATGTCACTCGCAACTATTTTTATAGAAATCCAATCTATTCTTCGTGACTGGCAACAGTCAAAACGTCACACTGCGTGTTAAAGGGTTAAGCCAGGTGCCAGATTGTCTTGTTCTTAATCAATAGACTCAGTTTCAAATCCCGACTGATTAAAGGTCATCGTGTATGTGCAATGTACATGCACATTAAATATGTAGAGTGGTGTATATCTACTCGTTGTGTAGCTGACAGAGAAGTCGCAGATCATGGAATAACCACATTACAGTGATGCCCTAAATTCTGGGGAACAGCAAAGCTTCACACTCTTTAGTGTTCTGATGTTCATAATTTTTACAAGCAATCCAGTACAACTAAGCTGTCAGACTTTGGCAGTAGAATGAAATATCTGAAGCATTTCTCCTTTTATTTTACTGCCAGTGCTATTATCTCGCTAGGATGAATGCCATTGGGTGCTTGTAGTCATAACTAAACCACATTGACTTAATTCTATCAGTGGCGTCTCGAGATCCATTTCAGTGGTGGGACCCAAAAAATAGTGTCAGTTCAAATTGGTAAAATATATATAGGTGTATGCATACCGATCAGGCCCGAACTGAGAGGATAGGGATCCGCCCGTCTCAAGAGAAGGGGGGGGGTTATTGTATAACCGATAAATAATAGGATGTGTTAACTTTTGGGGTATGGGAGGAGGTATTCTGTTATTATTCATTAATTATGATTGATAATGAATGCATGAATAAAATATTGATCTATTAATTAATATGCATCATTCATATTAATGAATCCCTTGCTCATTCCGGAACCCTCACTCAAAAAATTTTGAGAGCTACATTGAAAATGAAGTGTTTTGAAGCCTTCTGGGGCACAATTGCAGCTGCAAAATATTTTGTATGTGTCAAACTTCATTCAAGTGCTATCAGTAAAGCACTTTTTTTTTTTTTTTTTTTTTTTTTTTGTATTTTCTTTCTTTTTTCTGTTTGGGGGCCCACCCATCTGCAGACAGTCTGGGCCTGATACCGATAATCCAAAATATATTTTGAAACGATTGTCCTTTAAACCATAAGTGATCGAAACATGCTTTCAATTGCGAAAGTTCTTCAAATAAAGTCTCTTTCAGATATGGCAGTTTTTTTCCTGGAGCTAAATGCATATTAAATTATAAAATTAAGTTTTTATATGACCCCTCATTTCCTATCACCTACAGTTTGAAAAATGTTCCAAGAAAATTTTAAATATACCATGTCTCTAAGTGAAATACTTTGTGCAAGATATTTAATGTTAAAAATAACGGCTTGCGCCACTTAAGCTGCTGTGTTGGCATTTGTTTTCCATCCAAAATGTTCTTTACTTTAGGGGAATAACCATGAAATAATAAAAGCTAAATGATGATCTCTTTGTTGGAAAATGGCAATTAAATGCATTCAAATGTGTGAAGTTAACAGGTTCAGTTTTACTAGAACTGGTGAAATTGCATCGCATCAGCACCAGGGACAAGGGGACTTGTCCCTGGTGCTAATAGGTTCTGTATTATAAAATTATCGACAATTTAGTCTTTTAGCGGGTATTTCACTAATTGCATCACAAGAAGGAATTTCAAAGTGCAATAGAGAATGACAAAGTAATGGTGTGGGTTAACTTTTTACTGGAAACTGCCAAATATGCATTATAGGAAAATTCTAGCTAAAATAAGATTTCCAGGATTCAAATGTAGCTGTCAAATGACCACTAATGTAAATTAATGTCAGTTGAAAAGTAATTTTATTTTTCTCACTTTTGAGACATTTCTTTAGTACTTGGTGACAAATGCTAAAATTTTTAACTTGCGATATTTTTATAAGTCACTCAGATACATGGGATTTTTGTTATTTACTGTCTTAAATGCAGGTCAACATTTTCCCAGATATAAGTGATAGAAAAAGAGGGACTGTATAAAAATCGAATTTTCCACGACAGCTTTTGATCCAGCCCACGGAACATATCAAAACTTTGTATAAAACCCATATAAACCATTCAAAATCCCAGTTATATACCCTGCGACTTGGCTAACATCCTAAAGTTTGACATTCAAAGTTTGCCCATACCTGGTTTAGAAGATAATTGCTTTAACATTTAGTTTGAATCGCTTGGTATATAAATGCGTAGGTCCTATTCTCTGTGCACATAGTGTAAGCATTTAAAAATTGTTGAATGGCAAATGTTTATCGAACATATCATACAACTTTTGTCGGTCTCCCAGCTTAATTATATTAATCTTAGAAAAATTGTTTTATTATAGCTGTGTTATTTGTTGTTTTAAAATGTATTCTTTCTTTTTAAAATCAGTGGAATTCCGTAACTTGGGAAATTAGTCAAAATTATAGCAAATTATATATATAATTATATGGAAAATCGGTCAAGGACAACATTAGTAAAGTTTGGCAGGGACGTTTTGGGTCCCGCAGTGGACTGGGCGCTTAACTCCGTTCCCATTAGAACACGGCAAGTGAAGCAGCACCCGGCTTGGCCACTGCTTGGGAGGGACTTCCGCCCATCCGCTGTGGAACCGTGTACGCTAATGGGAGCTGGTGCACGTAAAATCCGTCGTGGCTCCAAAGTCCTCCAAGTTGTTAAACGATACCTCTGGGGGTGCCGATTTCAGGGGGTGGGTCCCTCCTCTGGAATGGGTTCAAAATTACGGGACCCCGAGCTAAGACGGACTTCCTCCCACTGGGGCTCATTGAAATGGAAGCCGTTCCTTCAGCCCATCGCCTGCCTATGTAGGGGGATCTGTCATCGCAACGCAGTTGCCAGAGGGCATTAGCAACAACAACAACGTTTTGGACCACCTGGCGTATAGCCCTGACATAAGTCCCTTCAGATTTCGGACTGTCATTGATTTTGTTCAATGAACAATACCTTGTCTCGTGTACACTTTCCCACAGTGGACAAAGTACGAAAATCTATTGATGATTTCATCACATCAAAGATGAATACTTCTGTGCTGCTAGCATCCGTGCGCTACCTGGCTGCTGGAAAATAATGGAGATTACTTTGACGAATAAAGGTATTGCATATTCATTTCTTTGACACACTCTTTAAAACTTATTACTAGACCCAATATACGAAAAGTCACATGAAAATTTAATAATTTTTTTGCTCAGCTTCTGAGCCGAAAGCCAAGATGAAATTTTTTTGGGATGCAGTGGTGTACCATCTTAATAACATAGAATTTCAAACATGTGTTTCTGATTAAACATGCTGAAAAAAATTCATGATGTTTTTTAGCAAATGCAATACCTATGTATAAATGATAGAAGATACGCAAAATTTGATAACATTTGTGGAATCAACTTAAAAAACGTTACCTGTAGAAATAAATTTTCAGTTCAGTAACCTTTACAGATAACGAGTTATTTAAGAAATTCAGAGAAAAAATGGCAGATCTTGCAGAAAACTTAAAAATTTCTCGGTAATTAATTATTATAGAATCTGCAAAATTCAGATTTGTGGTTATCGTAGCCTATAAATCATCTTAATAAAATTTGAGGAAAATCTAAGTTGGTGTGGTGAACTGCACTGTTTGATCTGACGTGGAATGACCCATAATATAATTTTGCGAGATTTAGAGACAAAAATCTCCACAAATGGTAGCTGCTGCCTGCTTAGTAGAGTGTGGAGATGAAAGCGTTTTCTGACCAAAAAAGTATTCGAGCGTAAGTCAAATTATCTATGTCAGTTCTACGCAGGTCCTTATAAAAAAATTAATGATGTAGTGTATTATAACTTGTTGTTTTCTAGTGATGTGTTTTTCGAAAGATTGGCTAGCTTGTAACAAAATTAAAATAGAAAATATAGCATTTATTTAAATACTTATTTGGGAACATGTACCCATTAGCCTGGCCTTTAAAAGTCGAGGTGCAGGGCACACAGTGTTTATCTCATGCCATCACACACCATTTTCTTTATCTGTATTTATAAGTTGTCTTATTTTGAACATATGATCATACAAGATATTCCAGTAGTAAAACCATACTATACCATCGAAGTATTAAAATGCTTTTTAAGATGGTTCTTACCTGTTCTCCCAAAATTTTCATTCATGAATTTGTCTCACATATTCCCCTGTAATTGCTACATTTTTAAAGTTATTGTGATTAATCTAAATATTGTATGTGAAATTTTAAAACCTGGAAATTTGTGGAAAATGATTTAGCTTTCGGATAAATTAAAATTTATTATGAAATCATTCATTTCTCTTGTTACTAAAACTGTCAATAGATGGCGCAGCTAGACTGCACTATTGATGAATAGAAGGGAAAATTAGACATGAGATTATATTTTTCTGATACTCCCTTTGTGATGCAGGCTTTAAAAAAGTGAATCTGCGGTTGGCAACAGGATTAGTAGTTCTAAAAACTATTTGTAGATATGTGTTTAGTTTAGCTGACGGTCTTCATTTTAATTTATTGTTTTTAAATGTTCTTATAGTTTTTTGCCGATGGAGTTCTTTTCTATTTGTTATTAATAAAGCTCCTAATGAATTAAAAATGCTTAGCTTCAATTCCTTTTGCAAAAATATTGTGCACAGTCCAATTAAAGAAGTTGAAGATTCTTAGCAATACAATTTAGAGTTACAAACTGAGACGAGGTGTGTGTATTTATTCCATATATTAATTCCCTCCAGAAACGTACCAGAACGACCACGGTTGGGTTTGGGTTCTTTTTAGCTTGGTATTGCCCTTTTAAGAAAGGTAGTTTACATCTTCATCCTAAAGCCAGGAAATGAGTATAAAGAACTTAAAACACGGTAAAATCGGAGTCTCTCAGGAGGTATTTTAAAACATGATTTTGAAGTCGATCTACATTTGTGGCACTCTTTGTTCAAAGCCTATCCACCACGACAAGGTGGTGCCACATCGGATAGGAAAAATATTGGGTTTTTAATTGTCTTGGGCTAAAAACCCTATAAAAAGCCATCATAGGTTCGGTTTTTAATTGTCTTGGGCCAAAAACCGATTAAAAAGCCATCATAGGTTCGGTTTTTAATTGACTCGGGCCAAAAACGATTAAAAAGCCATAATAGGTTCAGTTTTTAATTGACTTGGGCCAAAAACGAATAAAAAGCCATCATAGCTTCCGTTTTTAATTGACTCGGGGCCAAAAACTAATAAAAAGCCCTCAGTGATTCCGTTTTTAACTGTCCCTGGGCCAAAAACTACATAAAAAGCAGAGTGGTTAGGTGTTCAATGTCACTAGGCCAAAAATTATGCATAGTTTTAATTTTTAAACTTGTAACAAGCAAAGAGTGAAGCTAAACGCTTTTTAAATGTTTTCTGTTTTGATTTTGCTTGTTTTTTAAAAGTATGTGACTGCGGACGACGAGCCCATTGTGTTGCACCAGGTATCCAGTAAATGTCCTCAAATCGTGTCAAATTCGAACTATCAAGGCAGTCGTCCAAAAAGCGAGTCATCAAATCTCGTGGATAGTGAACAGAGTATGCGTATGTTTGCGTTTGTGTGTGTGTGTGCGTGTGAGAAAGTGGTGATGTAGGCTCAGAAACTGTTATGTACGAATGAAGTGATGATGTAGGCTCAGAAGCTGTTGTGTACGAGTGAAGTGAGAAATTAGCATCGGAAAATGTATCCACGTCAGGTTCCGGCTCATTCAGCGTGAGAATGGAACTCTGAGCAGGTGGACTTTTAGAAGATGTTGCTGACCAAATAGCTGCTGCGAAGCAGAAAGTAATTAAAACAGCAGAACCGTATCTGCCATCATAAAGCATCTGTGATATAAGTATTAAAAACAACGGTACATAATACATTTTGGCCCGCGGAAAGTTAAACTATACCAGGTAGAATTATAAAGAAGTGGAAAGAAAAATATCAAGAAATAATAGATTTACAGTTTTAAGAGATAAAATATCACAGCTTTTAAATGAAAAGTTGTGTATGCGAGTTCTTTCACTCGGGTCTACAGTTTTAAGCAGTAAAATGCAGCAGTTTCGTAGGAAATGTTAAAAATCCAACTTGTCCTGGTTAGCAGCAGTGAAAATAATGTAAATCAATATTCAATTGGCAGTTTAGAGCAATCCAATCGCAGTTTTATATCAGAGCGTTGAGAATCCAACCAACTTTCTCGAGAGCTTTTATAAAAGTGATTGGTTTATTGTTGCAAATTTTAGGCGTCGACAACAGTAGTCGCTCATTGTAGCTTTGGAACAATACGGTAACAGTTGGGTATTGTTAGCCGAACAATGCACTAAAGTTCATATTTTTGTTTTGTTTACGTCTTTGTTTACTGAATAGAATCAGGGCCCGATTGATACTATAGGCCCACTACCATTCTGAGCCCCCCCCCCCTAATACCTTCTCCTGTACCATTCCACAAGTATAAATAACAATTATTGTAGTTTTGAGGTACCCATTTTTTTTTTTCACTATAGGCCCGGGCCTTATAGAGTGTGATATCGCTGTGTTATTTTGATGATAAAACATCGTTGAAATATGAATTTTAGAAACTATTCATTTATATAGGTCATATGTTTCACTCAGGCATCACCCAGACTGAATAATCCTGAACAGTCATTAGGTTATTTTACATAATTAAATCAATAATCTATCCATTGATACAGGGACGTACCCAGAAAAAAATTTTGGAGGGGGTCCAAACGGTGAAAAAGGCAGAATTTTATACAACAAAACTTCATCATTATTATTTTGTTTACAAAAACTGAAATTTCGGAGGGGGTCCGGACCCCCTGGACCACCCCTCTGGGTAAGTCTTTGCATTGATAACACGCTTTACATATCGAAGTTCATTCACATTAGTCCCTTGGAAGACTTTAAAATAATTTAATGGGAGGGGAAAAAAAACTTACTGTTTCCTTCCTACTTTTCTGCAAGATACACTGAAAAATTTGCATATAACACTTCTACGTAGGATATTTGCAGCAAATTGCTTCGTGCTTTGTCATGAAATTATGAAGCTTTAAAGCTCCTTTTTGGTACTTACGTATTATCCCGGCGGCCCGCGGGGACGAAGCGATTTTTCGCCAACATAAATGCCGGAGACGAAATTATTGATGGTTTGGAGTACGATTGGCAACAGTTTGCCAGCACATTTGATCAAAACATAGTTTGGCGGGATAATACGTAAGTACCATACAGGGTGTCCCTAAAAGATAATAACATCCTTTAATTCTTTATCTTTTAGGGATACGCAGGGGCGGCCGGACACTGTATAAGCATCGCGTCGGGGCGCCATTTCGAAATTAAAAACAGAAAAACTTTATTTAGAGCGTAAAACGGGACGCCTTTTTCACGTTTGTAGGGAGGCTCCACGTACCTTACTGCCACCTCTGGAGATAAGTGGACAAAGTAACTTGAAAATATTTTCAAAATAAGGTTGGAAAAAAAGCTACGCCAAGAAAAGGTTCCTTTGTTTAATTTTCAAAAAATGACACTTTTTAAATTTGTATACGACCCCCGTGATTTTTAATTAGTAAAATATGTCTCGTCTCATACACTAGTGAGGTGACGTTCGAAGTTTGAGGATTATATCCTAAAAAGTGCCAGAGTTATGACTTAAACTTTTTCCCCTTCGACAGCCACTTTTTAGTGGCTGTCGAAGGGGAAAAAAATCAAGTCAGATAATCGCATTTCAGGGTCATGCAGAAATTACGATAAATTTTTTTGTTCTACTCTGGCTATAAACGTTCGTATTCAAATTCATGTGTAACCGACATCTTTCTTTATAGATGTTTCCGAGACGTTTTTTGATTGAAGGGTTCAAATTTTGTGTATCATCTTATAAGTGTATGGGAATACATTTTACTAACACACGCGGGATTTTTTTGTACGAGAGTTGTATACAGATTTAAAAAGTGTAACGTTTTGAAAATTAACAAGAGGAATATTTTCTTAACCTGGTCTTTTTTCCTATCTTATTTTAAACATATTATCAACTTACACATTGTCCGCCTATCTCAAATAGATAAAGAATTAAAGCCCCCATACAGAAAAATTCCCAAGTAGAAGTACTTGTCTCATATACTAATGTGATGCGCAAAATTTCTGCTTTTCATCATAAAAAGTCTCTTAAAGATCCTAACCAAAGACGATCAGAGTCTATACATGGATTTGAATGTGAACGTTTAAAGCTTGAGTTTAAAATATTATTTTCTTTCGGAATTTCGGGAACGTCCTATGAAATGCGTTCAACCGATGTGATTTTTTTTTTCCTTCCAGAGCCACTGAAAAGCGGTTTAAGTAGGCGTATTACCTCCATATCTCTGCTGTTATTAAGAATATAATTCTCAAATACGTCTCATTAGTGTATGGAGCACATTTTACTCAATGAAAGTTTTTCGTACGGTAGTCGTATACACATTTAAAAGTAACTTTTTGACAATTTACCAGATTTTTAGCAGTAGGGTGCAGATTTCGGCACCCTACTGCTCACTACATTCGATTTTTAGCAGTATTTCGTTCAGTACGAGAATTTTGTATACGCGATCTTGTCGACAAGTTTTGCAGTTTGAACTGGGGGGGGGGGTGCTTTAATAAAAATTTAAAAGTCGTACGAGGTTTGCAATTTTTGATAATGGATCGCTAAATTTGGTGTCAAAACGCGACAATTTATTATAAATATATTTCGAGTATAGTTAGAAAACGTCTGGCGAATATTGTAAAATAGTTCTAGTAGGCGATTTTAATTCCGAAGAAGTGTTTTATAGGACAGAGAAGAGAAGTACAGTACACTCATAGATTATGATACACTTTCCAAATGGTATGTGGTGAAGTATAGTTTGACTAAGCCTGGCGAAAATTGTTAAACCGTTTTGGTAGGCGATTTTAGTATAGATTTCTATTTCGAAGAAGTGTTTTATGGAACAAGGAAGGAAAACACGGTTCACTCATGGATTAGGATGCCCATTCCAAACAGTATTAAAATGTCTACGCGATATAGTTGGAATATGCCTGGCGAAGATTTTAAAAACAATTACAGTGGGTGTTTTAAAGATAAATTTCGATTCCAAAGATGTGCTTTATTGTACAAGAAAGAGTTGATTCCTATTTTAATGCCCCCACAATCGCCAACCTGAAAAATCCCCGCACTTTGGCGAGCTTTGCAGTCGTGGGTCTCTAGGAGTTATGCACAAGTTTCATCGCCCCCCAAAAGAACTAGATGAAAACTAAAGTGAACAAATGAGCGATAAACGCACCGGTTAAGGAATTTGAAGACATTTAATTATTAAAACTACATTAATTGGCAATCCAAAATAAATAAAAAATGTAACGCAATGCTGTACTGACATGTTGATCCAAATCGCCATTTTAATTCTAAATTACGATTGCCACATAAATACAAAAAATCGTCATGGTAACTGCATATGTTTAATGATCGCCACCTTGGCGAAAGTCGGGGCATTAAAGTAGGAATCAACCCAACAAAGACAATCAAGGGCACACTCATGGATTAGGATGCACAATCGAAACACTATTTAAAACGGTGAAGTATAGTTGTAATATACTTGACGAAGATTGTAAAATCGTTTTAGTAGGTGATTTTAAGATAGATTTCGATTTAAAGATGGGCTTCGTGAAACAAGGAAGTAAAATACGGCACACTCATGAATAATGATACACTTTCCAACTTAATGGAATAAGGAAAAAAAAAATAGGGACGACGCATAAATTGTGTACGCTTTTAATATATAGCACTTCAGTGCGTATTTAAAATCTGAAAGTGTTTCAGATTTTCTTCCTTTTTTTTTTTTTATTCTTTTTTCCTAACTTTTTCTGAACATTTTTTCAATGTCGGTGCCGACTTATCTCTAATAAATAAAGAGTTAAAGCGCACTACCGTCTTTTTGGAACACCCTGTATAGCCATCTCGCCTTGTTGGAACGGAGTAAAAAAAGTCCTCTTGGGAATTTTCTAGTCGCACTACAATTATAGGATTCATATTACATATTGTTTTGGATAGTGTTATTTGCCTTTAATCAATAGTAAAATGTTTAAAGCGGCAAGGTTTGTATTTTTTGATGCTTTATCGCGAAGTTTGGAGCTAAGAAATAAGTATTCAAAATTGAATTGTTTTTTGTACGTGCATATACAGTGGCACCACCAGGATTTTAGTTTATGCCCCCCCCTACTTACAAATACTGTTGAACTCGGTTATAGTGACCTCGATTAGTTATAATTCTCTTATAACGTCAAAATATTCGGTACCACTCGACTGTCCCATAGAACACAAGCCCACAAGCGATGTAACTCGTTATAGAATCATAAATAATTGTCTAATCTTTTCAGTGACGTTGTAACCGAGTTTAACAGTGTCTCATAAACTAACTGAAATCATTCGTTTAATAACTGTTTTAAATAAATGTCTTTTTTGGTTAGAAATAATTTGAAGGCAATTATAAAACGAAAGGAAAATTAATTCATTAACGACAATTTTCATTTTTTAAAGCTTATCGCCTCTAACTTTCTACTTTTAGAGGGGGCTTCAGCCCTCATAGCCCCTTCCGTGGGTGCGCCTATATCGTTCTGCCTTTTGCTTTTGCATTCACAAATCGAAGGATTCCTCCCATAGGCGTAACTTGCAAAGGGCAAGCGGAGCGATTCCCCCCCCCCCCTTAAAATTGAAGAAATTTCAGATATCACCTATTTGAAAATAAGATTTTCTACTGTAGGAAAGATTCCCCCACCAATGTTACATGCCAATTTGCCGCTTAGCCGATGGACATACGAAGCATACCTTGATAAGAGGCCCAGCCGCCACAATGCCATTTTTTTGTGCTTGAGTAATGCGTCCGTTTTTTTGTGATGCACGTACCGTTCAACGCTCTTTAGGGTTTTTAGCATGCGCAGATCACTTTGCGACGGACAAAAAGATGGTTTCGCCATTCGCAAATTTCGAGTTTCTGTGCTTAAATCATGATCGTGAGCGTCGGTTTCACATAATCTGAAATTTTATCTCGATCGGTTGAACAGACCTACCCCTAGTGATTCATATATTGGCAAAGTTCGTTTAGGACCACCCTGTAACTTCAAACAATGACTCTCCATGGAATGCAATTGGAATTCTTTTGGAGTACTCCTGGAAAAGAATTATAAATTCTACTACACTATTCTCCATAACAGATGTATTAACATCGATTATTTATATGCCTGAAATTTAAAAAAAAAAAAAGAAAAGAAAAGTTAATTGTAAACTTGGAAGTGGGTGAAAATTGAATTACAACATTCCATTATATTCATATAATACAGAGCAAAGTAATAAGGCGTATTTAAAAAAAGGCATCATTACTAATACAATTTTGCGAGAGTCTGTAAAAGAACTTTAAATATGATTTCCATACTTTAAAAGAAAAGTAAACCTTTATAAACGTCTATATACTTATTGTATTGTACTTGAAATTGATAAATTTTCCCTAAACTACCGTAATCCGTAATGTGTTGAAATTCTTTTGAATGCATGTTCCTGTAAAAAGCCTATAAATGCACTATTTTCGGTGGAAGGCCTTATTTTGTAATCATTAATTTAACATTATGTTAATTTTGTTTTCTTTAAAAAGATGAATGTCTCTAAATTAAGCTCTAAACAACGACTGCCCATTAAGCATAATATTATATTGGACTTCTTTCGCTTGCTCTTGTACATTCTCTAAAAAAGTATTCGAGTACAAGCGACATTTGTTATTTTGGCTTTGCTAATAATTAAATGATTTTTTAAAAATGCTCAAATGTACAGAAATGTGAAAAGAATTGTAATTATGCATAACAAGTTCACACTTGACTTTGACATTTTTGAGAGGGTGTATAAAAATTATAACTGCTAAGAATTAAAATAGTAACCATTAATTTAGCAAAATAACTAAACACATTCATTCACCATCATATACCCCCAAAAAATTTGGCAAAACATGACGAAATCAGTATGTGACCATCCTTAAGCTATCCCATTTCCAATAAAAAAAGAAACATACGACTTTGTCCCAATGAAAAAAAATCTGGAGTGACTCCACTCAACTTTCCGAAGGTTTGATATTTACCAAGCATATAAATAAATTTATTCAACTGAATCGGATCTAGTGTTCAGGCACTAGTGCATACACTCTCTAAAATTTATGCAGTGTGACCTATAATATGCGTACCTAATTTGATATGATATCAGTCGAATGCATCATTTAGATACTAGCTCACTTGAAATGCGGCCTTAGGCCGTAATATATAAGAATTACTTTCTGCAAGCCTGTAAATAAACGATCAGCTACACATACCAAAATCTATGTTGGCCATGAGACCTCCAAAGGCAGACATATATCCAGAAAAGCATTTTGGAGGGGGTCCAAACCTTAGAAAAGCAAAATCTAGACATATGTTGTATGACGGTGACCTATAGTATACATACTCAATTTGAACTTCTTCGAATAGACCATTTAGACACTAACTCATTTTAAATGATTTGCGTCCATAGGTCGTAATGTATAATAATTATTTTTTGCAATTCCGTGAACAAACTATCAACTCTACATACATCAAAATCTGTGCAGATCATGTGACCATGTGCAGACACGTCCAATTTGAGCTCTATCGAATGCACGGTTTGACCAGGGATGGGCAAACTTTTTCGGTCGCGGGCCAAAAATTTAAAAAAAAAAAAAAAAAAGGTTTGGCGGGCCAAGATAAATTTTTCTAAAATTTTAAAAACAATATACAAGTATTACAATTTAAATATGTTAATGAGATGAATGAAATTGCGATTTCATTTTTAAAAGTTCCTTATATTGAGGTTCGAAGTGAGATGCACTGATTCTAAGGAACGAGGCTCAATGCTCATCTGTCTGTCTACTTCTGAAAGAATTATTTCTAAGGTTCATAGTTGAAAACACTTGTTCACCTATATAAAATGAAGCAAACATCGCACTGATTTTCTGGGCGTGAGATATTAAATTTGGGAAACTTACTTTCGATAATGATTTGTAAAACTCTGGCATATTTAGAAACAACTGCTTGAGATGATTGTTAGACTGTAATTCAATGAATTCGAGCTGCAAATCTGACCTCACTGCTGTACAATTTACGTTGAAAGGCATGGTAAAAATATCCAGTTCTGTTTGAATGGTACTGAACTCTCGAAATCTGCGTTCGAACTCAAAATGCACTTTTTTCAAGCCATCTTCATAATTCTTAATATGGATATATAATATATAAATATATGTATTATTTCAATTTCCATCGGACCGGCAAATTAAAATTCCACCTGCAGGCCGGATAAAACCTTCCGACGGGTCGGATTTGTCCCGCGGGCCGTAGTTTGCCCATCCCTAGTTTAGACGCTAGCGCACTTGCAAGAATTTCCGTCCATTGGCCATAATATAAAAGAAATCTTTGTATTTTTTTCGTAGCCCAGTAAAAAAAAACTATGAATCCTATATATATACCAAAATCAATATCGGTCTTGCAACGGTGGTCTATAATATATATGCTAAATTTGAGCTCAGTCGAATGCAGTGGCGCTCGTGGGATACAGCAAGTACAGCCGGGCCGAGTTTGTAAGCAGTCTCTCCGGCATAGGGAGTTAGTAGCTAAGTACAGCTGATGAAAGATTTTCAAACGACGGCTGCAATGAATTCGACTGACTGATTGGCTCGAGAAGTGAGGGAGGGGTACGGAGAATATATGTTCGGAAAACTCTCGACTTTATATTGCTGAATTTATCAAGAAGGTAAGCCTGGATAGACGCTTATGAATGGACAATGACCCATCAAAGCAGTATTGTTTTTAAGTAAGCAAGAACTGGCATTTAGAGGACATGGCGAGCGAGAAAATTCTTTACACATAGGAAATTTTAAAGAGCTTTTAAAATTATGGATATCTGAATTAAAACGACGCCTTTTTATGAGGACATCACTGACCGATTCGCAAGTTTAAAAGAAAGGAGGCTTGATTTGACTTATAAAAAATAAGTAAGTTTTCTTTCTTTTTTTCTTTCCTTCTGAAGTTATCGTTACAAGAGAAAATTCTAAGGAAACTTCGAATCAGACACGGATTAATGCAATTTTGAGGATAAAAGCGGCTGGTTGAAATTTATGTAAATTTTATGGAAGTAAAATAGGATCTCTTGCATTTTTTATGTAATTTCCTTTTCCTCGGTGAGGGCTTAATCCGCCAGTTTTCGAATTCAGTAACAAAGATTTTCCATTCCTGTGGGGAGGAAGGGGGGGGGGAGCTCATATGCTTCCGGCTGCACCAACAGTTTTGACCACGGGAGGGGCCACGCGAGATAGCAATAGACTTGCTTGATCTCGCGTGGCGCCGCCACTGGTCGAATGCACTGTTTAAACGCTAGCGCACCTTCAAAAATTTCCTCCCATAGGCCGTAATGCAACCAAATTTGAGCATGAGCTCAATCGAATGCACCACTTAGAAGCTATCGTGCTCAGTCTCATACACACAAACACACACATGCATACATATATCTCGTAAAAATAGCATAAAAAAATTCAGAATGATATGATAAAAATAGAGTCCCCTCCACTCTTTGGTTTGCCTAGATCACATATGGGCAGTGCTTTTGATCCGGCCCGCGTAACTAACATATATAAATCCCGTATAAAACTCATATAAAGCATTGAAAATACCATATAAAAATCCCATATTATATGGCCAGCGAATCCTGAAGTTTGGCCCGCAACTTTTCAAAGGTTGTCCTACCCAGTGTTGTAGTCCTAAGAAAAAAAGTGGGTGGACGCTCATTTTTGACGAAATTTAACCTAAACTTATCGGATTCATTAAATGTAATTATTCCTTAAACAACCAATAAAACTAATTAAACCATCATTTTTTATTAATTAATTAAAATGAACTCATTGTTAAATTATTGATCACTTTTTAATAATCTAAACTAAGTCTTTTTGATCAACCGTGTAAGCAGAGCTACTTAATTTGTTGTTGCGAACATGTATATCGGATTTGCGTGCTTGGCCTGAAGTCCGCTTATAAATCCTGGTCAGAAAGACAACACAATGGGGGGTGCCCTCCGCGGGGTCTTTCTAAGGGGCCCTAACCCGTATTTACGCAAAGTTTGAGAAAACCACGGAAAACTCTGAACGGTTAGGTCGACGGACGCGCAATGGGACCCGACCCCGGGACCTTCACACCTCGGCCGGCTACCATTTCCAGTAACATAACCACTGTGCCATGGTGAGGCAACAATCCAGTGTCAAAGTAACAGATTTTCTTTGGTACGTGACTATTCGCTATCCCGATTTTTGTTACTTTTTCGGCTATTCGGAAAGGCATTTTTTACTAAGAGTGCGTTTGGCGAAGATTATAATCTGTTCTATTCTTATGGATATGTTTTCACTGCTGAAGTGTTTAAGAAACCCTTACAATGCCACTTGTAAAGTCTATTCAAACAGTCAAAATTTTCCTTTTGATTTTTATACCGATATACCTGCTCTCGCTCGAACAAAACGAAAATTTTAATTTCTTCACAAAATTTTTAAAAAGACCTTGTAAATAAGCGTCCCCCCTGAGAATAAAAAGTGGGGGGACCTATGGGCTGAAGTGAAAAAGTAGGGGGACGGCGTCCCCGCGTCCCCTTCGACTACACCACTGGTCCCTGCCCATACCTAGCCTAGATCTTCGCACAACCTTCAGACCAATCTATCCTTTGATTGAGGGATTTCCCCCAATCTGTTAGCATTGTGCACCCCCAACAAAGATAGTGTTGTCGCATCGGTAACGTTTAATAAACATTTTGAGCGAAAATATATGTTTTGGAGTAAAAATAAGAATAAATAAGATATTTTTTTTTAAACATGCATTAACACTATCACTATCTCTGCTCGTTTTTCTGGTAGTCCTCCCAAAAACGCTCTGCGCATCCCACCACTTTAAATGACGGACGTCATATAAAAATGCGAATTTTGTAATTGTTTAATATATTCGACACTAGATGGCGCTGTATTTTACTTGGTATATTAACAAGCATTTTGGTTTACTGGTATGTCGGCTTAATAGTGGATAATTCTTGTCAAAATATTTGCGGGGTGGGAGATGCAACTGTTTTGGAAATCAGCGCATTTTTTACGCGTGTTTATCTATTTTTAAGTTTATTAATAATTTATAAGTTTATAATGTCATTTCAGAATGCTGTTTTTACAGAGATATAATTTTTCTGTGCGAATTCAAGAGATTATTTGTTGGAATATTCATGTAAGTATTGGATCCATGATCTGTTTCCTTTTAAATTATGTCTACTACGATTTAAATAGATTAGTTCTTTCAATCGTTGAGTTTTTTATAAAATTTTATTTTTTCTGTTGAAGTAAGCAGGAGCATGTAGTATGTTTTTTTTGTTTTTGTTTTTTTAGTTAATGTATTAATGATATACCCGGCTTGATCATATGTATTCAGCAGAAAGCAAGATTTTCTCTACTTTATTTTTTATGTATGAATAAATTTTATGTAATTAATTATTTTACTATTTAAACATCTAATATGTTTTTAAGTGAAATATGTTATTTATATATTCGTTCAGTGTAGCTTACATTAAAAATAAACTTGCATAAAGGAGAAAATAAACAGTAATTTTTTTCATCCTATTAACTAACTCATTGAAAATTTCATAAATCTTATGTCAAGGTTGGCATTTTGTTCACCTTTTTTTTTTTCTCCCTAAAGTATGGAGCTCTGGAAAATTAAAATAAATTGAATTGGATTAATTAGTGTTATAAAATTACATTTCATCAAAAATAAAACTGCTTAAAAAAGTTATCCAGTAAAAAAGTTTTTGTAAATTAATCTGAATCTAATTCGTACTGAAAAAAAAAGATCAATTACATAGTGAAATGATTAATTTTGTAGCACAGTTAATTTGTTTTTAGCAGTAAATGAAGATAGCTTGAGAATTATAGCTACCACTAAAATTCAATCGCCAAAAATATTGCCAAGATAGTGGTGAGAAAATCTCACAAAAATGTTTGCATTCTTATAGACATTTGCTGTTGTAATGTAATTACATCATTATGTCAGTAAACAAGCTTAATGGTCTGTGTAATTCACAAATACCAAAATGAATTAGCTATTCAGTATTAATTGCATTATTATATTATACAGAAGTACAGAAAGAAAAACATTTCTTTCATGTTTCATTTATTTACAATTCATCTTATAAGAACCTATTCAGATCCTGTGTTACATAACCAACTTCATTTTGCTTCAAGCTGAACCCAAACCAAAACTAAAAAAATTGAACTTTAAAGCTGTCATTTTTCACCTGTATTTAAAAACCAGTATTATGCGCAATGGATTAGTGCAATGAGAAAAGTTTCTTTCTCATCTGTATATCAACCAAAATTGTGAACAAGAAGAACAGCCAAAAATTTTACAGGGAAGAAAGCTACTAGCAGACAAAATTATGTTTCGTATAGGTTTCTTTTTTTTCACCCACAAGATTCTTCTGGCAGTCTTTTGCAACCTTGTATAATAAGCTGTCTTGTCTGAAGGCATTGAACAGTGTATAGGAGGGGAAGAAATCTACATACTTAAAAAAATTAACTAAATAAAAATTGATAATAATCTGTTTTTAGTCACTGTAAAGGCACTTTTCTTTCACGAAAATGAAGATATTAATGATATTGTGAGCTGAAAATTTTGCAAATTTTATACAAATGGAACCAAAAGTACCTAAATATAGAGCCTCTTTTGCATAAGACATTTTAAGAAACTTCCTTTTCTCTGAAAAGTTTGCCCCCTCCCGGTTTTGAATGGCTTCAAAGACCTAAGGCCAAAGGCTATCAAAGAAGCTGTAAGTGAATGGAGCTGCATTCTATTAGTTGTATGATTGTTTTATATTCAAGAAATAGTTGTGTAGTATTCCAAAAATAGTTTAAGAAAGAAAGTTTTTGACAAAGAGCTTTTAAAAGTGCCATAAATCGTTAAATTTTGGTAAATTAAAAATTTCTGATTTTTTATTACTATTTGGAAAAAAAAAAAATACATATTTCACAAGGCTTTAATTTTTGCGACCACAATGGGCTCGTGAAAATATGTGCTTTTACAGTACCATGGCTGTATATGTAAATGTGTAAAGTAAGTATGCATTCAATATTTGTTGATGTGGCATTATCTTTTTCAGCCTAATATTTATATTTTGCTTTTTTATCCAAAATTGTCATTTTTATTAATTGCAGTTAGTATTTATAGAATTCATCAGCACTGATGGATGTATTCTTGATTACTGTTAGTTTTAGTAATTAATCGACCATGTTTAAAGTTTTAAATAGATTTTTATACTCTTCATATTATATCTATACTAAGCTTTCTTAAAACCTTTTATTAGAAAATATCATCTGTAGCATCATGACATACTCACTACTCAGTAGCAGTGACGTAGACAAGGGGGGGGGGTTAACCCCCCCCCTTGTCAAAACTTTTTTAGCAAAATGTCCATAAATTTTCAATTTTTAGCTTAATTAAATATTATGCATTTTAACACAAAGTTATGCCTGTAACACCCCCCCCCCCCACCTGAAAGAAATCTGCATACGCCACTGCGTCAGTAGTGTCAAATTAAAAAAATTATTGTGTGAAATAAAATTTCTAAAGAAACAGGAGGTGTGTGTGTGTGTGGAGGCGGGGGAGTTTGGAGGCAGTGTTTCAATTTCCGTCCCGAGTTACAATTTAAAAAAAAAATTTCTTTGGCTTAATATTTAAGAAAAATAAATAACTTTTTATTAATGTATGTGATTTCATAAAAATATAGGGTGATTAAATTCTACTAAATAAATAAAAAAGTTATAATAGAATTAAGGATGTAGTTAGCTTGGCAACTTTTATTCACAAATTTATCTGCACTGAATTATCACTGAATTATCATGGACTTAGTCTGCAAGCAAATACCTTTATTAAAAAAATTTCATCTTAAATTACATCTGCTACTAAGATTCTGATAATTTTATTTTGAAAATAACATAAGCTATATTAAACCACTTTTAACGAAATCATAATATTACCTATTTGGAATACAATAACTATATAATCTATACATCTTTCTATAACCGATACAATCACTTCTGCTAAAATCATATTTATTCATAATAGTAACTGAATGTTTGAAATTTCTTTTAATTTATAATATTATTAAGTTACTTATTCTAAAGAGGGACCCTTTGAAATGGGACATCCTGGCTTTTGCGGGATGATTGGCAACCTTAAATATAGCACACATATGGCCGACCTCTAGCCTGTGCATCAGATGTGGCCTGCCATGTCTTTTCATCCGGTTTACAGAACATTTAAAAACCTATATAAATTATTCAAAATCTCATATAAATCCCAATTACACAACCTGCGACTTCACTAACAATTTGAAGTTTGGCCTCCAACTTTTCATAGGTTGGCACCCATACCTGATGTAGCACATGTCCCGCAAGCATATTGCATCTACCCAATGTGTTGTATAATAGGAAGTAGCCAAGCCAAATATTATAATTAGAGTAGAGTATCATTCATCTGACATAAAAAGGGATAGTATAACCTTAAGTAAAAATGTCAGTTAATAAACCTTACTCATTCGCACAACATACCATGTGGGGCCAAGGCCTCAGTGTCCATCCACACCTTCGTAACCATTTTCTTTCGGGTGCAGATGTATATGCTCCAGCCAGATGGCCTGCTTGACACGGCGTCTCCATGGCTTAGTCCCAAAGCCAACTTAACCCTTCCTTTTATTGACTCATCCGAGATGAAAGGCTGAGTCTGTCTTGCCCACCTTGAAATCAAATCTGTGATAAGACAACAGGCGATTACACAGCCATCTGTAATCAGTTACAAGAAACGATCAGGATTACAATTACTGCTAATTTTTAAAAGGACTTTGGTCAGTTACTATTAAAATTGTACAAAGGCAGTAATCTTGATCTTAATGAAATAAAATATTCCAAAAATTCTGGAGTAATGCAATTTTATTGAAGTATTTTTCTAGAATTTGTTTTAAAAAAAAATTGGGGCAATTACATTCGATTGGAATAGTCTCAAAGTCTGTCTGTGACATGGAAATGTAATGCAGTACCACTGTGTCATTGGGATTTATGCCTGATAATGAGTAAAAAAGCTGCCTTGTATCTTGGAACATAGTACTTACCTGCGTATGTTATACACATTACGATCTTAATCATGATCTGCGAGTACAAATAACAATGGAAAAAATGAATTTACACTTGCATACAAAGTTATGTATTTGTGTGAAGTTCTGAGAACCATGTGTTACACTTAAATTTCACTTATGTGAAGATTTAATCTTTTCAATCCAGCTCATTCTTGAAAATTTTTGTTTCACAAACCAGCCTCTACTTCTGAGCTGAAGAGCATGCCCCATTTTTTGGGGGGGAGGTGGGCAGAAAGAGAATAGAGTGTGGGAAATTTATTTTTACTATATGTTATGGGGATTTTCAAGTGCATCCAGTCAATTGGCTAAGAATATGCTTAAGTTTCCCTAGTACACTTGTCTGTCCCATTAGTATAATAAATTCCATATCTATCTTCCTTGAAGGCGAATGTGGGGAAAGGAAATCCCATCAAAGGATGGTAAAAAGTCTCCAGTTAGGGGCATTATTACCAGGATTGTCCTTGAGTCAAATGTGTCCCCCCCTCCAAGTACTGCTGCAGTATTACCGGCTTTAAAAGGTTTAAGATATTTTTTTTACTGTTGACTGTTTTCCTGGTGAGTGCCATTTCTTCATTGCCAACTCTTACCATCTTAACAGCATCATTATGTCCATTCCTGTTGTTCCTTCTGCTCAGTGTATTGAATTGCAGTCTCCAGATCATTTAACTCCATCGTATTGTAAATTCTCTCGAGGCTCAACAATCAGTGTTTGATTTTGATTTTCATTGTCACCTGCAAAAAAAAAAGACTGCATCCAGTTGCTTTCCACAATGGAATGTTTAATGAGCAAGACTACTGTTTTAAAGTTTAAAAAAAGTTAAATATTTCAAAAGGTGTTCATTTAGAATGGACTAAGATACCACTGGGCTCTAGTTCTTAATTTTTATGATTTTGAACATGTTGTTCCTCATGCTAAATGTTACTCCCAGAAAATTATTCAAATGCTTTAGATCAGCAAGGTAAAAAGAATGAAAAACATAAATCTTATTAAGGGGAATGGTTTTTTTTTTTCCTTGTCAGTATTACTGCTTGTTTTAAATATTTTTATTTTTAGGCATGGATTTTTAAAACTTATCATTTTGTTCACTAACTCTTGAAATATAAATAAATGAATTAAAAGTTACAATTTTAAAAATGAAAAAACTTCTGATTGTAAAAAATTTGTTTTAAAATATATGACACAGTAAAAATTCCAAAGGTATTATCTCAGATAATTTAAAATAACGGGTCATCAATATTGGCATGATAAAAGTGTCTAGACCTCAAAATTTTTGTGAGATCTAGTGGAATCCTCCTTATTTAATCTCACTACATGGTTGTGCATGCTTAGCAAGAGAATTGCTAGTGTATCCCTCCCCCCAAGACTTAATTGATTCACTTTCAAGGTGTACAAAATGCTGTTTTGCTTGAATTATAGTGTCTAAATTTAAGCGAAAGGTTCACTTATTTGCATGTGCGCCCATAATGAGGGGCACGGTAAGGCATCCCCCCCCCTAGAGTTTTAGGTTAATGTCTCATCATGTATACAAATGGCAAAACCAGAACTAAATTTGTTAAAAGTTTGAAATTTGCCCCCCTCTAGAAAAATTTTTTGGAGTTTCCCCCCCCCCCTCCCTAGAAGAATTCCCAAAGGCGCCCATGCTTATTTGTTACTAATTGGAAAAGGCTCAGTAAAGTTGCATTTGTGGCAGAGAGCAAAATTGCATAATTTTCTTGAATGCACGTTATGCACACACACATATGCACATCAGTCGTAATAACACACTGTACCTGGCAGCCTTACTGGATTCGCCAAGAGAGTTCTGAATTTTGATGGTTTCCTTGGGTCTGGCTGTTAGAAATTAAGATCTCCTGCATTGATGATATTCTGGCTTTAAGAATGATCCAAATATTCATTTTTTTTTTCTTTTCCTGATTCTGAAAAATTATCCAAACAATAGTCTACTCCATTTGGTTCAGTAATTTAAAAAATTGTAGTATCTTATGTTAAATTTTTATAAAAGGTTCCTGGAAATCAGTAAATTGTGTTCAAAATTCCAGAGTGTTTCTCACCTCCAACAGGTGTAAATGTCCTAATTTTTATTGATTTTTACATATCTAACAATTTAGAAATTTATGTTGGTTTTGCAATTCTTTAAAAAAAAAAAAAAAGTAAAATCATACATACATAAGATAGAGCTTATGTGAATGTAAAGAAATACCGAGGTGTAAAGAAATACCGAATGTATGTATTTTATTTTAACAATTTCCATTTTACCAATTTTAACATTTCTGAGCTTTTACAAACTCTGCCAATTAGCATTCAAGGCTTTTTGCAGATTTGAAATTATGGATCTATTCTTTTAAAAAGCGCTTCTCATTTTTCAAATTTTAAGCTAACGATTTTATTGGAAAAAAGGAAAAATTGGTACTCTGGTTGTGTGCAAATGCCCCACAATGGCAGAGTGGATAAGACACTCAAAATGGGACAGTCGAAATGTGAAGCAAAGGTACGGGGGTTGGACCCATCGGGTGGATGTTGATCTAACTTCCTATGAGTTTTGAGCGATTTTCTCCTGCTGTAACGTGTGTAATGTTAACATTTATTTGCTAGAGTGGAAAAATAATACGGTTTTGCATAATTTCTTTGCAACCCCTGAAATACGATCATCCGACCTCATTTTTTCTCCATCGAGAGGTAACGAAAAGTAGTTTAAGCCGCAACCTATATTTATCTTCATACCACTGATTTTTTTTTTTTCGGGATATAATTCTCAAATTTTGTACAGTAACCTCATGAGTGTATGGGGCACATTTCACTAATGGGGAATTTTTTTTTTTTTTTTTGTATGTTTGTCATATACATATTCAAGCATGAAAGTTTTTAGTCTTTTGACTGAATTCAGTCTTTTTCAACATCATTGATGCATTTAAATTAGTTTAATGAATTAAGTTATACTGAATACAGTGATGTAATAGGGTCATTCTCAGAAAAAGCAGGAATTTCACTACTGATTTTTTATTTTATTTTTTTAATTTTAATTAAGTTTATTCGTATATTCTGAAGAGATCTTAGCTTAAATAATGACACTGTTATAGTGGTTCAGATCATATATAATAAATTTTGAAGTTATTAGCACACAAAATAAAAGATGTCCACAGATGTGACCACCATTTCCACAGACATGACACGAAGGGTTTTACGGGCTGTATGTGAAGGAAAAGGTAAGAAATTAGCATAAATGTAAGTATCAATTTGCATAATTACCCATTGGTTTTGGAATTAGTAGAAAGTTATCACTGAAATTTTAAAACATTCAGCAAAAAATAATTGAAAAACACATACACTACCTTTTGGGTACAAAATACAAACTGCATTTTAATATATGAATAACTTACTGATGTTAGCAACATGCTGTCTATACTGTGCAAGTTGCTTTGTAAATTTCAAAACTAGTTCACCTTTAGAGCAAGTAATTATTTCTTTGTTAGTTATTTGTATCAATTTAACCCCATTTGCAATCTGATGCTGTACTTTTTTGTTTACCCATTGCTCGTACTTTACTATATCTGTAAATTTATTCATTTCAATCACATTACTTGCACATTTCAAACAGGTTTTCTGTAGACATTTTGCATAAAGTTGTTTATCACAAGTTATATTTTGAAGTAACTCATTAGGTGATCCTATATTAATTATTCCTATCAATTTCAATTTTTCCAAAATCAATTTAATGTTATCATATAAATTGCAGTTGCAAGTATTTCGTTTTTCACAATCAGGTGAGACAATCCAAAATGGCCTTTCACGGCAAAACTGTGAGTAGCTAATATGTTTAAACTCTGGAAATTTGATTATAAATTTTTGGTGTAAGTTTTTTATAGAATCAGATAGCAACCTTTTTTGCATTTTCTGTTTTTTCTTTGTAACTGTGTCATTTTTTCCAGGGCAGAGCCTACTATTATCATCTTGTTCAAGAAACATCACAATAGCATTTTTCATTCTTTCTTTTTGAAATTTTTTTTGTTTTTTGAAGGCCAATTTTCATTTTCAACAGATTTTTTGATGTTAAAAGCGAAATTCGTCGGTAATACCTGCATTTTAAAATGATTTTACCACTTATCATACTTATTAAACTTCTCTTTTTACTTAAAACACATTTTTTGAAGTTCTCCTTAATCTGTTTACTTAATACAGCTCCAAACTCAAGGTTTTTACGAATAACATCAGGCACCTGTTGGCCACTAAACATTTTCTTTACTTCTTTTTTTGGTGTATCTTATTTTGCTAATTTTATTCTGAAATATCTTTGTTTGTACTTATTGACATTTCTTTTCAACATTTTATTCTCTTCTCTAAGTTTATCCAATTCTTCCTTCATTAGTTTTCTATTCTTCCTTCTTTTTTTAATGCCACTTTTAACCCTGGAACAAGATGATCTGCTTTTGAGGGTTTCATGTTCAGGGCTTTCAGGTGGAGTTCCAATAAGATTTTGTTTAATGTCTTTTTTCTTTTTCCTATGAATCTTAGCTCGTTCACGCCATTTTTTTCTAATATGTAATTTTTTTTCTTGATGCTTTCTGATATTCCCTATCTTTCTTTTTTATTTCCTCATACATTTCTGGATTTTCATTCTTTAATCTCGCTCTGGCACGTCTCATGCTTAGCTTTTTCATTTCTCTTCTTTCTATTTCTTTCTCACTTTTCTTTTTAGGTTTTTTTAATAATATTTCTAACCTCTTGTTTTTCCATTTTAAATCTGAAGGGAAAAAAAAAAAAAATCAAACATAAGAAAAAATAATACATGAAAATAAATTTACCACTGTGCTAAAATCTCAAAATACATTAAATTTTGGTAAAATTATGGTTATTTTACATATTAAAATATTGTGTATTTAGTAATGTTCTTGATAACCCAAACCCATTAAACTTAAATATAAGGCATATTGGTTACTTCAAGTCCTGTCCCAATCTCATCTGTAGACACAGTGTCACATCTGTGGACATACTTTGTCCACAGATGTGATGTCCACAGACGTGATGAAACCATACTTTTCTACATTTAAGACACTGCTGTATTCAAGATTATGTTCTAAGAATAGGTAAACAAATTTTTAATACCTAAAATTATATCTATATTGGTTTGTTTAATAAACTTACCTAATTATATGAGTTCTGTTAGCTCCACAGATGTGATGTGTTGATCTCTACACGTAACAAAAAACTGCTAAAAACTTAAAAGTAAATACAGTTAAACACAAAGTAATACACTTGTTCTAGTATCTGCAAACAAAATGGTTCTTTGAGAACAGATTTATGAAGTGTAACAATAAAATACTGCCATCTGGAGGAATTTATTAATACTTTTGTTTCTGTCCACAGATGTGACCTATCACCCCGTATACAAGCATTTATTTTGAAATTAAGAGTACTTTAAAATTTATAATGCAATTTTTTGTTTTGAAGCTAGTATTTCAAATACATTCACAATTCAAAATGATATTTATTGAGATTATTTAATGTTTTTTTTAGCAACTATAAGCCTAGAAATTAGGGAAACAGTAAGAAGTGACAGTCCACAGACGTGACTAATCACCATCTGTGGACAAATTTTGATTAATAAATTTAGTAGATTTTACTTAATTTGCAGTTTCTATGCTTTCTACCTCTTTTATTAAGGTTTAAAACTCATGTATATTAGTTTAAAAGTTGTAACTTTCATTATAAATATCATATGACAGAAATTCCTGCTTTTTCTGAGAATGACCCAATAATTTTAGTTAATTTAATAATGAATACATATAAAAGAATAACAGGTAATGTGTTAAATGCATAATAATTTATTTGTTCTGTATGATCCGCAGCAAAGTTCAGTCTTTTTAGCTGTTTCGTGCTTTCGTGCCTGATATTTCAAAAGTGTAACTTTTTGAAAATTAATGAGAGGAATATTTTCTTCAGTTTACATTGCCCGCTTATTTCTAATAGATAAAGAATTAACGCATGGCATCACCTTTTTAGGATATCCTGTATATGTAAGAAGATTCCCAGATTATCTCTGCTGCAAAGATGAATTCAGTTGCACAGTAACCGATTTATGAAAGATGACCGTAAAAGATGGTTTCTGTCACGAAAATTCATTGTATATGAACTCAGCCCGTGAGCTTTTTTTTTTTTTTTTTCATCGTCAATGACTATGTGAAAATATGACCATTGACCTGAGAAATTTGTGTAAATGAACTTACGTTTGAAAATTGCTATTGGACATAGAAATCGTACAACAAAGTTTTGGCTAAAGCCAGGAAAAAAATATGAATAAAAAGTTTTTAAATTTAAATAAAATTTTTCAAAATTTAAATTTGATTTAGTTTTTATTTATTTATTAATTAATTGTTTTTGCCTACTTTTAAAGTAAGTTTAATTAGTAGACAATCGAAAGATAATAAACTAAATCAGGTATGCAAACAAGTCGTTGCGAGGTGCGACAAAAAAAAATTGGTGCTTGCGACTAAAAATTATATTTGTTTCTGCGATTTTTAAAGGTAAGAAAAGCTTGGTGCCACCCAATTTTTGTCGGAGCCACTAAATATTTGAATCCTATTTACACCCCTGAACTAAATACTGCTAAAAATATTGAAATAATAAGAGTATGGGAAAAAAACATACCAAGAATAAGAAAATTGAACTGAGGGAAGGAATGAAATTACAAAAAAGAAAATGCATCTACATATAAAAATTGGTTAACAGGGAATGATGTTAGAAATGAGACGGGCTCAGCCCGAGCCCGAGCCCGGTCCCGAACCGGGCTCGGGCTCGTGAAAAATTTCTCCTTTATTGAACATACTCCTTGAAAAAGATTTTAAAATGTGATTCATGAGGAAAATAAAAGTACAGTCAACTCCGGTTATAGTGAGCCTCTGGGGATCATGCAATTTCGTCCACTCTATCCGAAGTTCACTAAAACCAAAGTGTCTTTGATGGATAGAGATACTGTGTGTGAGTCGGGACTAATGGTTTGCGTTCACTATATCCGATGGTTCACTATATCCGGGTTCACTATAACCGGTGTTGGCTGTACTTATAAAAAAAAATAGTGGCACTGGCACCTAGAAGGTGCGTTAAGCTCTTTGGATATTTCAGAACGGCGGCTTATATTCATTAGTGAGTCATGAGATCCGACATTATTTGATAAACATATGGATAAATAAAGAATTAGAAAGTGCATTGAGAGTTTGCAACTATATTTGTCTTTAATTTGCACAAACGGCAAAATTCATTGTATTCTATCAATGAAGTAATTGGATTTTTTTTTATCTTTAACTGTGAAATTTCGGGCTCGGGCTCCGAGTTAAATAATATTGATCGGGCTCGGGCGGGCTCGGATTTAAAAGTCCTCGGGCTCGGGCTTAAAAAAAATGAGCCCGAACTCATCTCTAAATGATGTAGCGGTCCGGGCAATATACCAGGCAATTTATTACGAATCTTTTGACACATTATTCTTTTAGAGTGAAATATTTCGATCCTCTGAGTTTCATGCTCAACGTTTTCTACCGTATATACAGAGAGAAAATGAGAAAGCAGAACATAGAACCTGTAAATATCCAAAATGAAAATGTAACCAAGAGACTATTCTGAAGAAACCATGCTTTCTGCAGACAGGGAAAATAAAATTCTACGCATATTTAGATTTGAAAAAAGTCGACTACTGTTGCTTCAGTTCCTTTTATTCTGTCGTTTCATTTCTGATGCAAATAATATAAAACTATATCCGTCGAATTTGTGACAAGAAATGACAAAATGTGTTTTCTAAATCTATAAAATATTTGTTTTAACTATTTTAATCAGATATTGTATAACTAAAAATTTTAATCAAAAATCAATCAATCTACCTAAGTTTACGTTTATGTAGATTGTTGTGTAGGTATAGGAAATTTGACTTACATTCGAATACTCTCTTCAGATATTATATCTGAAGCTTAATTCAATCAATGTATGCTACAGTCACATACGATGGTGTGTACTTGTACATGATTGTATTGAATCTGGGGTCGATCCAGAAATTTTTTCCAGGATCCTATTTTTGTGAATGTTCATACCAAATTCGTAAAAGTCGTTTTTTTTCCCTTAAAATAATTTACAAAAGAAATTAAAATATGCGTAAAAATGCCAATGAAGAGTTATTTAAATGGATTGTATTTTTGTGAAGGGTGCAGTTTTAAAAGATTATAATGTTGTGAAGGGTTTGTAAAACGGAACCAAATTTTGTCTGCATCGATCCCTGTGAATATTGACACAATTTAGTGGCAGCGGCAGCGGCAGATTCAAGGGGTAGAGGGTGATATTTTTACACCCCCCCCAACAATATTTATTGATAATATATCAATTAAAAAAAGTATGAACATAGTGAATTTTGTAAATAAATTTATGTGATGGAGACATGAGATAGAAAGTTCTTTTTTTTTATGTTTCCTAAATAAATTTAGTTATGTTGCTTTAACACTAATATGTGTGTATATATATATTAAAAATGTCTAAATCCACAGTTTTTTACATTTAAGAAACCTATAATTAAAAATAGTTCATCAAATCGACCTTTATTTTATTTTTATTTGTGCTTTCTAGTATAACGGTTTCACAAGTATTTTACAGAAGTAATCCTCTAAATTCCTACAACCTTTTTGTGTGTGTGTGTGTTGGTATGGTAGCGGAGAGGGGCGGGATAAACAAAAACATTGGCTGGTTTTATCTATTTTACGCATAATTCTTTTCATAATTGATAAGAGCTGTGTTGTTTTCCATATGGGACGGTCCCGTATAATACGGGAACGGTTGATCACTACTGTTATGTAATGTATTACAAATTTTCAACACTTTGTGTGAAATGAACTTAACCCTACAAGGCCCAGAGTGCCGAGGCAACTCAGTTTGGTAACCTCTGTTGTAAGGGTTAAGAGGACCGGTGAAATTCCCAATAGCCCTATTTGTGGACGGATCCGATTGTACTGATTTTATGAAACCTGATTCGCTCGTCCTAGGTCAAGTGATGGTCATTGATGCTGTGGCTTGTAAATAGGATGGAAACTTTCCAGGGGATACCCCTGAACTCCACTTTTTTTCTTCCCTTCTAAAAAGCTGTCTGAATGACCTTTTTGGAAGTTTCCAGATTTTGCTGAAATAGTTGCAATTAATCTCAAAACTGTAACTTCCTTATGTACACTTTTAAGACCATACTGATCATTATCATTTGCTGAAGGCTAATTTACACTGCCCTCTAAAAGTTAAGGTACAACCTGTTTTTTTTTTTTGTGAATTATATGGAAACGAATGAACATAGAAGCAAAAAATTTGAACTAACTGAGCACTAAATAGTTCTTTATTGAGTACGACATAGAAATTTACATAAATTCAACACAAACATGGTGTAAAAGCTAAAGAACACTTTTGGTAGAAAAGTCCACTTTTGGAGAAAACAGTTTATCAAAGCTTTTTGTGGGAACGTGATGAAAACATTACAAAACTGAGTTCTAATAAGGAATGTGTCCACCCCTAACTGCAATGCACTGGCGGCATCGACTCTCCATGCTGCTAATTAAGTTGTCGGACACCTCAATACGGAGCGAAGACCACGCACGGATGAGTCCTTGTACCAGCACATGCAACGATCTTGGAGGAGGACTTGAAGCAGCCATTTGTCTGCCGAGGTAGTCCCAAACATGTTCTATCGGATTGAGGTCTGGAGATTGAGCTGGCCATTCCATTCGCTCCAAACCTTGACTCTCAAGATAATCCTCAACAAGCGCAGCTCGCTGAGGTCGGGCATAATCGTCCATCAGAATGGAATCATTGCCAATAGCAGCAGCGTATGGCCGAACATAGGCATCAAGGATCTCGTCCCGATATCTCACACCAGTCATAGTTCCTTCCTGGAACACATACAGGTCAGTGTGACCATCGAGTGGGATCCCTGCCTAAACCATTATTCCACCAACTCGATAACTGTGTCTTTCTCCACAGTGTTGGATGGATGGTATCGGGGGCTTCGTTCCCCCCAGATGAGCAGACTTCCTGAATCGCTCTCCAGTGTGAATCTGGACTCGTCTGTAAAGAGTACAGAAGCCCATCGCTGTCTGGTCCAAGGAACGTGTTCTCTTGGCCAAGATAAACGGGCCCTTCTCTGTCGCCCGATGAGGGGGACACATACAAGTGGTCTCCTTGCATAGAGACCTGCATTGCGAAGGAGCCTTCGCACCGTACTAGCGGATATTCTTCTCTCTGATGCTACAGAGTGGTCTGCAACAAGTTGCGGCACAGAAATGCTTCTTCTTTTGCGGGCCGAAAGAGCAATAAAACGATATTCTGCGCGTGTTGTAGCTCGTGGTCGGCCTAGAACATGCCTTCTGAGCACAGAAGCTTCCGTTTGATATTGATTCCAGAGACACATTAAGACGCCTAGGAGCATAAGCCTGTGACAACTCCATTTCCATTCATACGACCGACCGCCACCTTAACGAATCGGGCAAACAGTTTCTCTAAGAGACATTGCGGGACCCTGCTACCCATTGTTAACGAATCTGCTAACAAAAGTTACACGCGTAATTATGAAAGCCTGATATTTGCACATTTTTCTCTGACTCATATATGCGTGCTCTTTTCTATAAAAACAAAGTGGTAGCTATCGTCTTTGCATAAATTTGCTTAAAGTTCATTTTTATCGTTTATATAAACCCTAAATTTTACTGTCAGTGTCATTTTTTTTAATGGTGAGCTTCGAAAAACATGTTGTTCCTTAACTTTTGGAGGTCAGTGTATATTGTTTTTATCAAATTTTGCCTATTGTTCATCCAACGGCCCCTTCCTTCCTTCCCCAGCACCAGCCTGCAAAAAATTTGGGTCTATCACGTAGGATGCTGGGGGTTGAGAGATAGAGATGAGTTCGGGCTAATTTTTTGAAGCCCGAGCCCGAGGACTTTTAATCCGAGCCTGCCCGAGCCCGAGCAATATTATATAGGTCGGAGCCCGAGCCCGAAATTTCAGCTAAAGATAAAAAAAATCCAATGACTTCATTGATAGAATACAATGAATTTTGCCGTTTGTGCAAATTAAAGACAAATAGAGTTGCAAACTCTTAATGCACTTTCTAATTCTTTATATTTCCATGTTTATCAAATAATGTCGGATCTCTTGACTAACTAATCGGCATAAGCCGCCGTTGTGAAATATCCAAAGAGCTTCATGCAGCTTCTAGGCGCCAGTGCCGCTATTTTTTTTTTTTAAATAAGTAACTTTTATTTTCCTCATGAATCACTTTTTAAAATCTGTTTCAAGGAGTATGTTCAATAAAGGAGAAATTTTTCACGAGCCCGGGCTCGGGCTGAGCCCATCTCATCTCTATTGAGAGAGTAATTTCCTTTCCGAGAAAGCGTTAATCCTTGAAGTGCAACTATTGCTCTCGCTCGATTAAACTACCAGCAACATAGCGGCGCACAGCCATCAGCACCAAAAATTTTCTTTGTGCACGCGTTTGGCGAATGGATCGACCGCCGTGGTGCTGCTAGTTAAATCGAGCGATTGGCAATGGCTGTCTTTTTTTCTGCGCTGAGACCAAACCGTATATTTTTTGAGACCAAACCGTATATTTTTTGCGACCAGAATTAGGTGACTGGTTTCACAACCAGTCGATCACCGTGCGTTAAAAGGGTTAACAAATGAATTCCTACACACGAAGATCCTTGTGCTGATTTATTACGTTTTGGATAGTTCAAACTCTTTCGTGGAATGTCACTGATACTTTGCTGCTTGCTCTAGGATGTCATTCACCTCGCAAAGTGAAGCAAAAATTTATCGGTTCCCTACTGAAAATTGGCATTATTTATTTATCTATTTTTGTACTTTTGTCCGCGATTTCGCGGGCCTTTAAAAAAAAAAACACGCGAAGTGCTTCCCGTCGTTGCTATAGTAACATGTTTTTATTCTTTTCTGCCTGAACAGTTGCGTTTATTCGAACGGTCTCGCGTGCTCCCGAGTTTTTCAGCTGATTTTGAACCCGATTGCTCTGGCTGAGGAAATGCGTGGAAAAAAGTCAGTCAGTTGCCCGCTAAAACCGAGAACTTCGACCGTTTTGTGTATCGAATTTTTTTTTCTTTTTTTTTTTTTGTCACCCTCTTTCAGCGATTCTAGTGTAAAAGCTGTACTAATGATCTCAGTCATTTCGTGCATGCAACATTCATTTATGCGTTTTTAGCATTTTCCACGAGGTTGAAATGCCTATTTGTCCGTGAATCCAAGCTCTAACTCCCAGGGTCCTTGCTAAAGGTGGGGGTAGGGGAGAGCCTCTTCCCCCCAACACTCTCAAATTCTAGTAAACCACTTAGCAAAAATACATACCTAGCATGGGCGCCGACAGAATATTTCCCTGGGGGGGGGGGCAAAGACTGCTTCAACATATGGTTACTATGTTGGAAAGAACAAAAAAGCAAGGAAAAACACTGCATACAAAATTCCAGGGGGCCATTTCCCCCCCCCCCCTTGCCCATGCTGCCGGCGCCCATGATACCTAGTTGGCAAACTTGGTTTAAAAAAAAAAAAATGAACGAAAACTATAATTTACTTTCTATTTCTGGTACGCCTGGCAAAATTACACAAACTCAGTTGGCAAAAGTAAAAAGTTGGTTATATAGTTTATAAAATAATAATAATAATAATAAGTTGGTAAAAACCTATATTTGACTTGGCAATTTATCGACATCTCTCCTCCTCTCCCCAAAGAAAGTCTTAGAAATAGCCGTGCTAACTCCCGTAAATATGCATCGATTACTACGAAATTTATGTTATCCCTATGTACATGGGCCTTATTGAAAAGGGTGCTTGTGGCAAATAGCAGATCTTTTACAGGAGCACTCAAAATTATCCCAATACCGGTCATTCTTTAAAGCGCATTTTAGGGATATTCGGCTGTTTAAAACGAAACAAGATTGATATGTGTAATTAAGGATTACGAGATAAAGGTCTCTATCGAAAAGAGTGTCTGTACCATTAATAGTTCTTCTACAGGAGCATTCAAAATAATTCTAATTGGGGGTCGATGCAGACGAAAATTGGGTCCGTTTTGAAGCCCCTTCACTAAATTACAATCGATTAAAAAGGCCCCTTCACCAAAGTACAATCGATTAAAACGGCACTTCATTGGCATTTTCCCTACATTTTAATATGTTTTTATCACTTTTTTTTTTTTTTTTTTTTTTTTTTTAAGGTGACTTTTATTAAAAATTGGTATGAAAATTCACAAAATTAAGTATCGAAATTCACGAAAATAAGCAATGCTCACAAAAATGTGACCCTGGAAAAAATTTCTGGATCGAATCCTGCTAATACATTACGGTCCGTGGTAGTTTAGAGACATTCATTCATTTCAAGGTCACTGCAATAAGTATAAATTATAAAAATGTTTATAACAGTTTACTCTTCAGTTAAACTGTGGGGGAAAAAAAAGTTTAAAGCTCTTTCACAGGGTATCACAAAATTACGTTTATAGTGATAATACAATATTTTGATTACCTCCGAAATCTCGGAAGATTTAAGGACAATGCATCGCCAAATTGGATGCAAAGTATTGTGTTGGAAAGTGTTCTAAAATCGATGCGTTTGGCATAACTTATTTTTCGTGTTCTTTTATTATTATTGGTGTTGCTGTTGTTAAACATCAGATTGCTGTTAATTTCAAACCTCCGAAATAAGTCGACAATTTTTGCGAAATCCTATTTTTCAATTTTCAAAATATACGAGGCATATTCGGAAAGCAAGTTCCATTTTGAAAAAAAAAAAAAAAATTAGTCCAATTTTACTTCTACATGAAAGAGCATACCTTAAACTATATTTCTGCATAGTTTCCGCCAATGTTCAAACACTTGTCGTAGCGGGTTACCAGCTTTTCTACACCTTTTTGATAGAAACTTCCCGCCAATGACAATAACTACGGCTCCAGAACATTATTCATTTCGTCCTCGGATTCAAAGAGTTTGCCGCCTAGCTCGCACTTCATGTCCAGGAGCTAATGGTAGTCGGACAGCACCAAGTCTAGGCTGTACGCCATGTAATCGAACTGCTTCCAACGAAATAGTCGAATCATCTTTTGAGTGTCACCAACAGTATGAGGCCGAGCATTGTCATGGAGCAACACAATTCCTTTACTGATCATTCCTTTACGTTTGTTTTGAATTGCACGCCGTAGTTTTCTTTGCCGTCGTCGTGGTTATCGTCATTGGCGGGAAGTTTCTATGAAGAAGGTATAGAAAAGCTGGTAACCCGCAACGACAAGTGTTTAAACATTGGCCGAAACTATGTAGAAAAATAGTTTAAGGCATGCTCTTTCATGTAAAAATAAAATTGGCCTGAAAAAAAAATTTTTTTCAACTAATTTTTTTTTTCAAAACGAAATTTGCATGAATTCGGAAAGTATCATGGTTGCTATGTTGGGCGATTTTTCGTCAACGTTAAGATGCAGTTCATGGGGAAAGGAAAAATGAGGAAGAATCATAAATTTCTTCTTTTGGTAAGACATGGATTATGATATGCTGTAATGAACATGGATTAAAATGCTGTCCATCATAATAATGATGGACAGCCATGATTGGATATAATGACCATGGATATGGATTATGATATGCTGTCCATCATGGACATGGATGAACATGGATTAACATGGATTATGAACATGGATTGATGATGAACATGGACTATGATATGCTGTCCTGTGAACATGGATATGATATGCTGGATTATGAACATGGTTCATGAACATGGATTATGATATGCTGTCCATCATGATGATGATGGGACATGGTGATGGAATGAACATGGATTAATATGGATTGGACGATGAACATGGATTATAATATGCTGTCCATCATAATGAATCAAGAAAAACAAATGGCAGCCGATGCATGGTTTATGATGCACTTTCCAACTCAATGAAACAAACACAATTTTGGTCTCGTACCCCCAATTATCAGCTACTGATGACCAAATGTGTGAAATAATCCGATATGTCCACGTAGAATTTGGCAAAGTCAGAGAATCTCTTCTTTTGTCATTTTCCTTCTTTTGCTGGAAAAAAAGGCCATGCCCTTACAGATGGCATTGTAAAAAGTATAGAAAAGGATGGGCTCTACCTTAATCTGTGCCGAACTCAAGGCTACGATAAGGCTTCACCTTCAACTACGGTTGAGATTCATACTGGTGTTCAAGCCAGTATACGAGATATTAATCCCAAAACTATACTCGTACGGTGTGCAAACCACTCCCTAAATCTGTGTGATCTGCATTCATTTGGAAGTGTTCCTTCGTGGATGACATTTTTTGGGACACTGGAGATTGTCTTCACTTTCTTTTCTACCTCCACACATCGTTGGGATGTACTAAAGAAACATGTAGATGTTATGGCTAAAAGACTGTCTGAAACCCGTAGAAAAATACTTTGCTAAGTTTATTAAAGCGATCGAAGAACTTTGTGATTCAAAAGAAAACGTTGACACAGTGGGTTCAGCTCAGCTTTTGATATCTGCTGTTTGTGAATTTTTTTCTTAGCTTATGCTACTATGGGATAAAGTTTAAGAGGAAGTAAACGCTACTCAAAAGTATTTACAAATATTAAGGGTGAGATTCGGTAAAGCGTGTCAAGAAATTCCAATACGTAAAACTTTACCTACAGGAGGATCGCTGAAAATTATGAAGGACTCAATCCAGTACACTATTGAGCTATGCAAGAAAATGATCATTCCTATCGAGAGAAAGAAGAGAAAGAAATTCAAGAAAATGATGCCAGGAGAGAAGGCTTAAAGATGCAAGCTTGACTCTGGAGCAAGAACTGAAAAGAGGTGCGTGTATCGTTTCCAGAAAGAAATAAGAACCCGTTTTAAATAAATGGAAAGCATTTTATTAATATTCAGAGTGGTTCAAGCAAGTAATTTGGTTAGTGCATCAGATGCAGAACTAGAAGAACTTGTCACAAAAACCTTACACAAACTTTCGACAAACTTTCCAAAGATAACATAATTTCAGAAATTGCGAAACTTTGGAGACTCCTAAAAGCTGTAAATATTAACAAAGAAGTTCGCCAAGAATGGTCAGCGATGAAATTTTTAGCGATTCAGTGTCAAACTTATCTTTGGCTCTAAGATTTTTTGGACGCTATGCATATCAGTCTCATTTTGTGAGAGAAGTTTTTTGAAACTTAGACTGAAAAATTTCACCATGTTTATTCACCATGTCACCATGTTGTCAAAAATTTCACCTGTTTCACCATGAGTCAGTCACAACTGTCAAATCTAGCTCTGCTTTCAATAGAGCAATAATACCGTGTTTACTCGCGTAATAGTCGCACTTTTTTTGCCAGTTTTTCTTGTTGGAAGTCCAGGTGCGACTATTATGCGGGGAAATCCACTAAACAACATTTTACACTTTAATACAGAACATTACTGATATTATAATAAAATAACTAAGTTATCAAATGTTTCCAGTTTATCTGCCGTAGATTAAATAATCTTTTCTTCAATTATACACAAAAAAGAAGCATTTTTCTCTTTATAGCAGTATTTTTATAGGCATAAAATAAGGTCTAATACGAGACTGCAACTGATGCTGGGAAAAAATATTTCGACTATTTTTCTGCTTCAAAACGGGGGTGCGACTATTATGCAAGGGCGACAATTACGCGAGTAAACAGAGTAGTTAAAAACATGGATATAAGTGATGTTATTTCTAAATTCACTAATTTAAAAGCAAGAAAAAAGTATTTTTGATTTATCTTTTCCCCAGTATTTTTTATTTTTATTGTTAAAAATAAAGTACATATTAATTCTTAAACTTAACTAAACACCAGGTTTTTGGGTGTTTTTTAGTAGTAAGCAAATTAGTTACAAAGAATAAAGGAATGTGTTTTACAAACAAATTTATGCAGTAACTGTTTTTTAACAAACTAATTTCATAAAAACTGCATTTTAAACTATTGCATAGTTCTGAAATTTGTTTTTTAAACGATGCAATTTAGCTTTGGAGGGGCAGGGGTGACAAAATATGTGTCCGCCCCGGGTACCAAAGACTCTTGGCACGCCATTGCTCTCAGCACTTTGCGTTCTGCTCCTCTCTGCCTCCGGGGTCTGGCGATCAGGCCAATTTTTCTACAAAAGCGGATTTATGCTAATGTGAACTTTAGCGACGTTATATAAGGTCTTGCCAGTTAATGGACTTCCCTCTGTTTCTACGCTTGTAACTAGTTACTACGCTTGGGGCATAAGCCCCCTTTTTGTATTCGGCACAAGGTGCCAGCTTATGTTTTATTTGTTTTAGCTTTATTGTTAATAAATTGTTATGTTTGCAAAAGTTGTGTTTCATTGTGAATATACACATATGAGTTGAGACAGGCTAGAGTGATTAAAGCCCACTTCAATTTCAGTTTTTTTTTTTTTTGCTGTTTTGCTTATCTCATCCCTGTGCTCAAGTTTAGAAGTTGACATTTTTTTTCATACCAAGGCTGTAAAAATAAAAGGTTTGCGGATTTTTTTTTTTTCTCCAAAAATTGCTCTTACCCCTTTACTAAGAAGCCTGATATAGCATTTTGTGCTTCTAAAATTTTTGGTACCCCATTTTCGTATGGTAACTTACAAGATTCACGCTGAATAATGTAGTAAAATTCGAATTCCCGGTCTGATAAACCAAAGGTACGAGGTGATCGTTCAGCTACCAGATCAGCCCGTAAAGTTTGTATAGAGTACATATGGGCGACTTGCGGGCCGAATGTGGCCCTGCCCGGCTTTCGATCCGGCCTGTGGAACATGTCAAAATCTTTTATAAAATCCTTATGAAACTTTCAAAATCCTAAATAAATCCCATTCGCGGCCCTCGACTTTGCAAACATCCTAAAGTTTGGCCCTCAGCTTTCCAAAAGTTTACTCACACCTGGTTTAGAGCCTTTACTACTAACTGATAATTATTTCACTCGTTAGCAGCGGATATTTCTATAATTGTTATGATCGTGAAAACAGTTTTATTGTATCTGTTTTGATGAAATGAACGCTAATAAAAGAACGTATATCAGATACGCTTGTAATAAATTGCCTTTTCATCTACTAATACACTACTTTCAACGGTTGGAATGGCACCTAATTACGAACTCTTTGCATGCAGTGTTTTTTCGTTCAAAGCCTCGTTAACGGTTTATCTGTTATTTATTTTATCCTTTTCTGGAACCCGTCGGCCAAGGAAACAAAAGACTAATGAACTGCCGTTCTAAAGAACAAAAGCTTTCGTCATCCGAAAACTATTTCATCCCCCCCCCCTCTCTGATGTCCCCAGGCATCTGTTGCTTCGCTCTTAGAAACCATTGCTGTTTTGTCATGCTGTGCTGAATAAAGTAATAGATTTTTTGACGTGACTGTTCATAGAACGTTCCGTAAACCGCACACAGTGTTACCTGGATCTCGGACCTTTTGAATCCAATACCGCATACTCAAAATAGTATACAGCCAGGGGCGTAGCCAAGGGAAGGGTTAGGGGGGTTATGACACCCCCCCCATGAGGAATTTTTTGCCATACAAAATGTATATTCTTCACTCCCTTATCACACACATGTATGCATATATGTGAGTTGCAGTAGTCGTAACCCCCCTCCCCTCCCCATGAAAAATTTTTGGCTACGCCCCTGTATGCAGCAAAACATATTTATATTTACATAATTTTGAAAACTTTATATTAAAATTTAAAAAATGCATATTAATTTCATAATTCTTGTGTAACAAACACAATTTATCATAAAGAATTTAAAAATTATTAGTGCTGTTAAAAGTTTTTTTACCAGATATTTATAATAAAATTGATTGCCTATCAAATTTTATAGTAAGAATGGGACCCCCTCCTCCTCCTTAGCTGGGCCTCTCCCGTGTGAAAGCTATATAGCTATGCCCGAGCCCGTGGCCAGTTTAGTGGATTTGTGGCTAAATTTAAAGGCTTTTCATTGCATTTGGAGATATATTGCACAATAATAATAAAAATAATAAATAGCGACTTTTTTTCTAGCGATTTGTGCCGAAGAGCATCTGACAGTACTGTTAAACCGAATGAGAGTCCACCAGACAGTCGATCTGTTGGACATTTCAATTTTATTCATGGATGTTTTAAAAATTGAAATTTCGTAATTTTTAGCACTGGACTCCTTGTATATACTATATGTAACTTATGAATTGTTGTTTTCCTATATTAGTTAAATTTGAATATTTTATTTTGAAATAGTTTAGCTTATTAATCATATTTTAAATGCTCAAGCACATTTTCTGCACGCTTTATTTGTAGTTTTTATCAGTAGACACTTAAAAATAGTTACATTCAGAAACGAAATTCAAATATAGTTTATTTAAATTATTTTTGGAAGTTGCAATACCTGACAATCATAGACATTCTTTTAATAATCTCTACAGGGGCGTAGCCAGAAATTTTTCATAGGGGGGACGACAACTGCAACTCACATATATACATACATGTGTGTGATAAGGGAGTGAAGAATATACATTTTGTATGGCAAAAAATTCCTGATGGGGGGGGGGGGTTATGACCTCCCTAGGCTACGCCCCTGAATCTCTATGGTCTTTTTATTAGAAAGTATAACTTGTAGATTTTAGATAGTTTGCATACAGTTACAATAGTTTTTCTGTTGGGACTGCTATAGAATTATTATTATTATTTTATCTTTAGTGCAATCTAAAATTTGAAAAGACGTTCAAAAAATACTTTTCCAAAACTTGTTTGCTATGCTATGCTGAGACAGCTAAAATTAGATTTCTCGAAAATTATAGAATTTGGTGCAATTTAAAAATGTTCTTGCTGCACCTAAATAAAAATGTTCAACGTTTCTATTTATTTAAAAATTATAGGCACTTACTTTAATAGTTTGTAGTAATGTACTGTTTCTTAACTGCATTAGGCGTGATTCTTTATGATATAGAATATTCATTAATAGTTCGGGAATATAATTTAAGATTATTGCTGGAAATGCCTAAACGATTTTTTTTTCAGGGAGGGGGGGAGGTTGTATTTTAATAGTAATATCTTTAGAAATGCTGTAACTATAACTTAGCGATTGGTCTCAAACTTCAAAAAACATGTTTGAAACTCGAAAATTGTTCTTCGAAAGATACGAAACCTGAAAAAAACAGTCGAAATACTGCTGCAGAACAAGTAAGCATTTCTCTAGTCGAACCGACTGACTTATTTTCTGAGTAGGAAGTGACATTCTTTTGGGAGCATATCATTCATTAGTTGATGCGACATTTTAAACCAATATGTTGTTGAGGTTATTTAAAAACCCAGACTTGGCAGCGTTTACTCAATTTCTGTTATTTATTTTTCTTGTGGGTTGCTAATTTCGCTATTCAATACCACTTTTTTTTTTTTTTTTTTTTTTTTTTTTTTTTTTAAGCATCTGAATTAAAAATGGTGATGGCCCCCCCCCCCCTAAAAAAAGGGGGGGGGGCTTAACACATAATTTTAGTATTTGTTTTTTGAATCACTTTTGTTTCCTTTTTCAGTTATTTTACTTTAGCAGTAGTAAATCCTTTAGTGTAATTGGGAAGTTTAGTTTGTTATGGCAAGCCTACACGAGATGTGCCTTTGTCGGAAGACTTTTTAAGGAACTCAACGCACATTCAGGTTACATGTGAAGGAAACCGACCAAAACTTCAGGGCGTTAGATCGACAGTCGCGAGGTTGGCAGAAAAATTGTTTGCTTTTTCTTGTAAATGCATTTGTATTTGGGAAAAAAAAAAAAAAAATCATATACAGTCTAAACTTAGTTTGTCTGCTCTCTCTGCGTGTGTTTGTTTGCACGCTCAAAGGTGGGGGGGGGGCAGTGGTAATAGCGTATGCATGCACAAAGTGTTAGTTATGAGATGTAACTACTTCTCCAGATCGAAACCGCGTTTAATCTGTTCGCTTTGATCGTTGCAAAAGCAGTGTCCACCGTTACTTTCCCCATAACTGCCTTTTCTCCCAATTTAATTTAATTTGTAGGTGCACATGCCAGACAAAGGATCAGTGACGTATAATTGATTGTGGGCATTCTAAAGCCCACCCTGAAAAAGTAGACTCATTTCCTATTGCAAGACTACGAGATAGAGCTCTCCAGAGGGGTTAAAGACCACCGTATATAAAAAAACTAGAGAACTGTCCAAAACTTGCCCATTTACGCCAATGTACGGGATGATGCAGGCCCTGACTGCTCAGGTCGGCTGGTCGGCAATCGCCGAGGGCCCCCGAAGAGGCCCCCCAAAATGGATATACTACTTTATAAAGAGAACAATTTGATATATATCAGTCATTTCCCAGTAATCTTGCGCAGTGACGCAGCGGAAGATCCCAGAAACCCCGAGACTTGATTGAGCCCCGAAAAATTAGGGTGCCCCAAAATCTTTTAAATAGTTAAATGTAATTTTTAGGTACGTAAGCCTAATTTTCATATATTACATAATCTAATATTCTATTCCTTCTAATTTCCCAGTAAGGGCCCCCTTTTCAATCTCAGGCCGAGGGCCCCAAACGGACCCAATCCGGGCCTGGGATGATGTATTTTCTGGGTTTTTAATCAGATGTCTCAGCAGCAATAGTAATCATGCAAAAGATTCTTGTCTGTAATAAAATGGTGCAAATTATTGGATCTCTGCTGTCACAGCACTAGAATTTAACATCTTTCAATACCTTTATACAAAAGAAGTAGCTGCAACTTGTGTACCGCAATTCATCGGTGTGCTTGTACTCATTGAAAATTTGCGTCATTTTTAAAATCCGAATGCTTAATGGCAGTATTTCGGTAGGAATAAGAAGTTCTTCTCTTTGAAAACTTATTAATTGTGTACTTGTTATAAATGGATTACATTTTTAGGTGAAGGATGCATTGGTCTAGCATGATAGGCTTTTTGGATATTTCTAGGGAAAGTTCGATTCCTCTAGAAGGCTCCGTCTTCTAGTCTTGTAATAGAAAATCTTTTATTTTTCTAGGGTGGACTAATTTGACCTTTACCCTTACCCAGTTACTCCAGTGGAAGGGCGAGTGGATAATAAATTCATGCCCAGTGAACTTAAATAAAAGGATCTCTGGGACGTATCAGTTTTTTTTTTTTTCCTGTGATATATATATATGCAGATGATAAATACAGTAAGCCGTGCGTGCTAGGCATTCGTGTTGGATGGGAGCCAGATGATTTGGTTTACTGAAATATTCGGATTCTTCACGAGTAGTTCGTTTACGGATTTCGTCCTCGTATCCTCGTTTATTTTGCGAATATTCCCCGCCTATGACGCCTATTTCTAGATTTAGATGCTCTGGTGGAGTTTTATGAACGACAGACGTGCTCTTTTCATCTGAGTTCTTTGATTTGATTACTCTGGATAATTTAACTTGTTCTGCGGAATTTATCTGTTGGATAACCAGTGATGAATGGTTTTAAGGGAAGGGGGTTCTTATTCTCAGCCATGTGGAATATGAAAATCCTTTTGAATAATTTCACATATGACGTAGTTTTTGCGTAACAGTTACTTTTGCTCGCGTTAATTTGACTGGTACAGGGAGTGTGGGCATGGGCGCCGGCAGCATAGTGCAAGGGGGGGGGGCGATGGCCCCCCTGGATTTTTGTATGCAGTGTTTTTCCTTGCTTTTTTGCTCTTTCCAACATGGTAACCATACGTTAAAATAGTCTTTGCCCCTCTTGAGTAGTCTTTGACCCCCCCCTCCCTGGGAAATATTCTGCCGGCGCCCATGAGTGTGGGCTCATATCTAAGCCATCTGTTTTCCGTTCAATTTTGTTTATTTACTTTTTTAGGAATATATATTTTTATCCCGACTTTTCTTTCATGCTACACTCTAAAAAAATAAATAGATAAAAATCAGTCGACTACTGGGAATTTTCGAATCAATACTTCCATTTATTTCCTTAGTGCCGTGTTTACTCGCTTATTAGACGCACTTTTTTTTTTTCAATTTTTCATGGTGAAAGCCTCGGTGCGATTATTATGCGGAGAAAATGTACTACATAATACTGTAACTCTAAAGCTATTTTTTCTTCTTCAAAACGGGGTGCAACTATTATGCGAGGGTGACTATTACGCGACTAATCACTGTATTGTTACGAAAGAAAACAAAGTATATCAATGTAAAAGTACTTGACCAGTGGCGTACGCAGACTTCCTTCGAGGGGGGGGGGGGGTTATAAACATAACTTTGTGTTAAAATGCGTAATATTTAAGCTCAAAAGTGAAAATTTATGGACATTTTGTTAAAAATTTTTTGATAAGGGGGGTGTGGTTGAACCCCTCACCCCCTGTTGCGTACGCCACTATTTTTGACTATACTTGAATTTTTTTAGTAATATTACTAAGAAGCCTTGTTACCTAAAAATTTCTTAGTATGGAACAACCTCTTTTTTAGTGTAATTTTTTTAAAATAAAAGTAAGCAAGATAAAAGCATATTGAATCCCTATCAAATGTGGCGATATTTCATCAAAACTCACCCGGTTTGCCAGAAGTTGGTTAAATTTTGGCACGGCCCAAACAATAACTGTCCATAGACTTTTAATGTGACTTTAATGTATGGAAATTCTTTTTGGTGACCTGTAAATGAACTACTCAGACAATTTCAATCAGGAAAGTAGTTGCACAATTACATAGTCCTAAATAGCTGATTGTTTTTGAGTTATACAAGGCACATACACGTATCTCTCTATTCTAAAAAAAATCTGATGTGTCCAACACATGACTTCCTTGCACGTCCATTAGATCAAAAATATTTTCGACGCACTTCCTCTAAACTTATTTGTTTGAAAGAGATAAAATATCAATAATAGTAAGGTTTAGCGACTTCTAGCCAAATATTTCGATATCGCCAAGCTGAATTCAATTTGAAAGATTTCCTTCTGACACTTTATTTGGCGATATTTCACCAAAAGCCGACAAACTTGAGATAGTCTGCGAGATTTTGGGGATAGCCAAAGTAGTCATTGACCACAGACTTTCAATGAATTGAATGCATCCATACACCTCAATGTATTTAAAGTCATTTGGCTCACCCTGTAAATAAATTCTCAGTCGATTGCTGTCAAAAAAGATATTGAAAACAGTTAGATATTACAATAGTTCTAAAAAATACGAAATAATTTTTGGCGCCAAATTTGGCGATATTTCGGCGAAACTCGTCAATGTCGACGACATTTGGCGAGATTTTAAGCATGAACCAAACAATGACAGATTATCGCCGAATTTGGCGATATTTCGCCAAAACTCGCCAAGAACGATGACAAATGGCGATATTTTGGGCATGGACCAAATGACTGACTATCGCCAAATTTGGCGATATTTCGCCAAAACTCGCCAAGGTCGAGGACAGACGGCGAGATTTGGGGAATGTACCAAACAATGACTGTCTACAGTTGTATTATATTGAAGATGTCCATAGACATTAAAGTACTGAAATTCTTTTCGGTGGTCCTGTAAATAAACTCTCCAGTAGATTGGAGCCAAAAATCGAGATGCACAACTAGATGTTACAACATTCTTATATATGAAATTTCATAATAGTTTTTGAGATTTGAGAGTTAAATATGCACACACGTACACCGAAAGTCGCCAAGCTTGGCGACTTTTGGCATAGTTCTTGAGGGAGGCACGTGACCGTGGTCGGACCATTACCTAACTTATGTGGTAGGACGGTATTGTGCTTGAAATGGATGAATGCCCCTAAAATTGCCATTGACCGTAATGTATTGGAAATATTTTGAGTGTTCCTGTAGCAGAACGATAAATGATAAAGACACTTTTTTTAATGGAGAAATTCATTTTCTAACTCTTTACAGCATATATCACTTCTGAGTCGTTTGAAATAGCCCAATACCTCTAAAAAACGCTTTGATGAATTTCGGCCCATAGAGCGTAATGTATTTCGAATCTTTTAGGCGGTTCTGTAGATAAACTATCCAGTCGAATGGAACCGAAAGGGGGAGGTGCAGAACTAGATGTTACAACTATCCAAAATATGAAGTTTCGACATTCTACGCCTAATAGCTTTTGAGTTAGGCGAGTTTAATGAATTTCGGCCCATAGAGCGTAATGTATTTCGAATCTTTTGGGCGGTCCTGTACATAAACTATCCATTCGATTGCCACCAAAAGGGGAGGTGCACAACTAGATCATAGAACAATCCTAAATATCAAATCTCAACATTCTACGACCAATAGTTTTTGAGATATGCGAGTTACATACATACGTACGTACGTACGTACAGACGGCATGGAAAAACTGGCCACAGTAGACTCGCCGCTGGTCAAAATGAGTTGCAGACGCGTTAATATGATCGTGCATGCTAGCCTACGATGAGATGCATCGAAAAAATTTTTAAAATTAAATTTAGATGTAGTCAAAATCTGTTTTTTTGTCGAAATTTGGCCCCCAAAATTTTTCTGGATCACATTACTTCCTTATACTACATACAAGGAAGTAAAAAGTAAAGGCCCTGGTGCTGTCAAAGCTTGTTGACCTAACTCCTCCTAAACCGTAGGGATTTGAGTTTTGACTAAGGTGCCCACAGATTCGAAAAATTCCGAGGAACCTGCTAAGCTGATTTAAATTTCGAAAATCGAATTATTTTAGAAGATATTAATAAAAAACTGAAAAAATAAACATAATGGTTGCCAGATTTGGCATAAAATCATTCATTCCTTTGCAAAAAAGCGTTTCCAAGTATATAGAATCGCGTGAAATTTACAAACATGAGTTAGAATTACGCCCATTTTACGCCAAAATAAAAACTATATGAAATAAGTAACTCAAAATGTGTTACACTAAGTCGACAATTTTCAAATAGTAAGTTCGCTTAGACAACAGGAGTTTAGAATGAGCGATTCTTCGTTTTTCCAAAACAGAATAACTAAAAACTTGAAAATGAAAAATAATTAAAATGCAGATTATTTTAAAGCCGGTTCTCGTCCAGCTGAATTATTTGCTACCGGTAGAAATATTTAGCGGCGTTAACTATGCCATTATAGCAGTTACAGTACACTTTGGATATTTGCTAGCGCGACGAGATGGTATAATTCGTGGTGTTAAGTACGCCAATCTGCAAACGATTATGTAAATAAAAATATAGATAACGCTTTTCCGGTAACCTTAAATGAACAGTAAATATAGGTTGTGAACATGTGTAAATCGCAAAATAATGAAAAGTCGCCATTGGTGGCGGGCCATTCTATCTGTTCCGTAGCTTTTATTAACTTTACATGTACGTTCGCCAAATAATGAAAAATCGCCATGGGTGGCAAATTCGCAAGGTGTCCAATAGGTTTTACATTATTAAAAATACAGCTGAAACAGATGTTCTGATTTTATTACGCTTTCGCTCCTAATTAATATAACTTTTGAATGCCAACATTAAATATCATTGTGTTTCTGAGGAGTGCAAATAATTTTTCCAGCGATTATAAGCGGAGTATAGCTCAGGACCTGTACAACACGGATTCCCATAACAAAATATCTTCGATGCAAGAACCAAGCAATGTGTAGCTCAGTAACATTCTATCTGATCCAATCTTTGGGTTTTGTCTGTTGAAATTTTGTCTTTTTTACGAATAAGCCTGATTAGGGGCCGAATGCCTCTTATGAAAAGTGAGCGTAGCAAGTCTGGGGGCCTTGGCCCCTAGTCATTAAAAAAAAAAAAACTCATCAAAATGTATTTGGAATTGGTGAAAATGGATGAATTGTACATGCATATATACATTGAGACATCACGCTGAAACTTATCAGAGTAAATTTAGAGGTTGCCAAAATCTGGACATAACAACATATTTCATGATTACAATGCTTACTTTGTAGAAGGAAGACAACAATAATCATAATTTTAAGTATATTTCAGAATAAAATTCTTTAATAATGTAATAAAAAAATGCACATCATTATTCTGCGTGTTTTACTTTATGGCTAATGTTCATTCTTCATTACAGGTATGAAGTTATAACATGGGAAATTTACTGCGGCTCTTATCACGAGATGATAATCCAAAGTATGATGTCTTTGTTGATTTTGAAAGTAAGTCTGAAAACTGTATCTTTTGAGTTGCATTTATAAGGGCCATTTTTTCATGTAAAGTTATTTTACATTTTACTACTTTATTTCTTAGTACATTTAGATAGTTCCTTTATTAGGAATAAGAAAATTTTAACGTTTATAATAAATAAATAAATAAAAATTATCAAAATATATTTCTTCCAGTTTATTAAAAAAAAAAAAAAAAAAAAAAAAACATGAAAAGTAACAAAAGCTTTCAGACCTTAAAGTGTTAAAAAAATTTGGAGAATGGGGACTAAGTTATCCATTTAGATATTTTTTTAAATGTGCAATTTTCAAACAATTATGGAGAGATTGAGGGATGGGGCCTGAATTTTTCTTATGGGAAATAATTCTCATTGTGAAAGAGAATCAGGGCCTGATTATAACATTTTTTCTTCCCAAATCACTTTTCAAATTTTTGTGCCCCTATACAAGGACGTCCAGGGGGTCCGGACACCCCCCCCCCCTCAAAAAAAAAAAAATTCAGTTTTTGCTAACAAAATAAGAATGATGAAGTCTTTTTGTGAAAAATTCTGCCTTTTCACCGTTTGGACCCCCTCCGAAATTTTTTTCTGGGTATATCCCTGCCCCTATATATTGTAGTCTCAATTTTTGTGCCCTATATACAGTTACTAACTTTTTTTCAGCTATTTCTGCATGTGTGCCCAAGAAATTTGACCCGTGTGATAATGAGGCCCGAAAACAATGATTTTTTGCAATTATGATAACTAAACATACTTAGTTTTATACTCTTGCATTTAATTCTTTATGGAGATTTTTATGTGTGTTTTTATAATAATTCATTTGTGCTTGCTGCTTTATCTAGATGCTCAACCTACAGAAATAGAACGAGAGGCATATGAAATTGTGGATGAAGTATTACAGTATTCTAAAGATATCTTACAAGAGTTACAAACATATAAAGGAGCTGTAAATGAAATAAGAGAGGTATGATGCATTAAAAATAATATATTAAGTAATTTGATATTCTTAAAAACATCTTGTTTATATAATGCTTCCTATGCACTTGATTACTTATAGAATTTCCATTCTTAAGTACTAAGTAAATATATGTAGTTCTTCATTAATTTCAATATGCATTATAGTTAAGATAATGTACTTTTTTGTACGTACTTATTGCTGTTTATAGCTTACCGTATAACATGACCCCAAAATTTTTCATCAAGGTAATTTAAAAAATCATATATTCAGGCCTCAAATTTAGCGCGAGTCTGGTTTTTACGTGCATGATCAGTCAAACACACTGCATTATATTCAGGCCAATACGTTAATGCTTATATCATGTTTTAAGGAATTAAATTTGTGAAATTTAACTGATTTAATATTTTGATACATATTGTAATTACAAATCATAAAATTCTATCTGTGGTATGAATAAAAATCATAATTTATCAAATTCACTTATATTGAAACTATCCATGAACCCGTCCTTCATATGCGGGGAAGTAAATATTTGTCTAATACACACACATGATTAAAATTTGCTCAATCGGTGCAAAACTATTGAATCGTTTTGTTTTGTATTGAAGTTTGTTATTCCTTGCCTAAGCCTCAATATGAACAGATTTCTGAATATACTCAGATTCCGATTTGCTGCGAATAATAGCCCTATTCCTGGGGAAAATGGCATAAATCTTGTTCGTTTCCACGAGATTTATAAAGCTAACTTAAATCATAAAATTACGAAATTATTTTGCACATTACGTAATTTTTACCTCAGAGATGATTAAGTTAAATTAGTTTTGAAAGCAAATCACAAATTTTGTGAAAGATGCTTCAAACTGTAACATTTTTTTACCAATTGCATAGTGTTTACGTCAAAGCCTTCTAACGACTTTATCGGGTTTTTATGTTTTAATGCATCTTTACAATCTTGACATCAAAATGATGTCAATTTCATTTGCAATATCTAACTTGAACTGTTGAAAGAACAAAAACTAATAATAATAATAATAATAATCTCATACTGTTGACTGATCTATTTTTATTTGATATCGTGGAAGCTTATTACAGTCAACTCCGGCTATAGTGAACGTAAATCATTAGTCCCGAATCACTTACATTAAAAATGAGTATAGCATTTTTAGGTTTTAGTGAACATGACTTCGGTTATAGTGAACCTAAAAACTGAACTTTGAAAATTCTGGAAATGGTGGATATGAAGTTTTTCGATGTCTACATTATCGAAGGTTGTCTACATTGCATTCGATAAATACACAAAAGGATTATCAAGCATCTGTTCTGAAATACAGGGGAATTGTCAAGGAGAGGGGGGAGAGGGGAACAATAGCGCACTAGGGAAAGGGCTTTTAGTCTCTTGACTACTGTGAAACCAGGAATTTATTCATTGCAGTGATGCTTGTTAATATTTAGCTCTTTAATTCCCTTGCAAAATAGCCCAAGTATTGGGGTGTATTCCTTCCCATACACCATTTGTCCGATACCTCCAGTGCTTAAAAGATAAGCTCATCTTTTCCACCTTGCATGAAAGCCCCTTGACACCCACATGTCCACAGTGAGGAAGGTAGGAATGAAAGTTTTTAAAAGAAGCATGCACCTTTTTTTCATTCTCATTCTTGACCAGAAAGAAAAGACCTGTCAAAGCACTTCAATCCAATTCATCAGACTGTGCCCCTCCTAATTGTATTCACGCTTGCTATCCTGGGACGTCTGTAAAAGGGGATTAAATTGAATCAATGGCATTTTTCAGCTACTAAAACAGACATATCTCTCATCCTTGAACAATTGCATTTACCATTCCCGGTGCAATAGCACAGGTTAAGGATTACCACTACTCACTATTGCTTTATTGGCCATAGCACTTTGTAGCAAATTGAGTGGAATCAAAAACATATAAAACATTATTTAATACGGCGGATTTATTAGTTAAAATGTTTTATTTGGGAATACCTTATTCCCCCGTACACGATATATATTTCGGTTACACACATAACCATCATCAGTCGTTTCTGTATCTCACACTAATGGCGGCTTCCTTTTTATCTCTTCGTTCTTCTTCTGGAAATTTCGATGAATGACGTCATCCCATGATTGGTCGATTGTATGAAGCGCATCATTGATGCTGCCATCTGTCGTCATTATTTCTAACGGCACATTCGTGAGAGCTTAGAAATAATGACGACAGATGGCAGCATCAACGATGCGCTTCATACAATCGACCAATCATGGGATGACGTCATTCATCGAAATTTCCAGAAGAAGAACGAAGAGATAAAAAGGAAGCCGCCATTAGTGTGAGATCCAGAAACGACTGATGATTGTTATGTGTGTAACCGAAATATATATCGTGTACGGGGGAATAAGGTATTCCCAAATAAAAATTTTTAATTGAATGGAATCTCCCAAATTATTTTAGCACTTAGGAGTAATAAGACATAAATATGATTGATTATGCTTGATTTACACAAATATTTAGTGCGGGCATAAAACATTATATTTTACTTATGCATACATTGCATTCCTAGTTCATATGGGGACACTTCGCTTATAGTGAACGAAATTTGCTGGTCCCCAGAGGTTCACTATAACCGGAGTCAACTCTATTTTGCTTGTTGATCAAATTTATTATCTAATGCATTTTAAAGTTGTGACATAAAAATGACATCAGTTTCACTTGCAAAATCTAACTTTAACTACTTTCCTTTCAATAATTTATCTCATGTTTCTAACTGATCTACATTTATTGGATACAAATGCGTGACTCTTTAAATTACTAAGATTTGATAATCTGATCACGTGAAATGAAACAGCTCGTTACAATTATACAGGTAACCTAAAAACATTATTGCGAAGGCATAAATATTGTCTTTTTCTTTGATACATGTGCCTATAATTGCTGTACCGTGATGTTATATATATATAATATATATGTATGTATAAATCTTCCATGAAAACAGGGGTCTGTTTAGAAGGAATTTGGGTCCGTCATCAGATCCTTCACAAATAATATTTTATCTTGTAAATAGTCCTTTCATAAAATATTTTCTCGTAAATACAGACCCTTTACCGTATTTTTCATTTTGAAAAGGGACCTTTCACGAAATTCTTCCATTCTTAAATGGCCCCTTCACAAATCTAATTGTTCAACTTGATAACAGATTTCAATTATGTTGTCACACACATTACAAGCTTTATAAAATTAGTAATTAATTACATAAAATGTTTAAAATAATAATGTTGTGCATGTAATTGTTTTATAAAATATGTAAAATAAGATAATATTGACTTCAGGGGTTGATGCAGACGAAATTGTAAATTGTGAAGGGGCCATTTTGCAGCCCCTTCATAAAGTCACAATCGATTAAAACAGCCTCTCCACAAAAATACAATCGATTAAAACGGCACATTCACAAAATTGCAATCAATTAATACGGCCACTTCATAAAAATTTTGATTAAAACGGTTCTTCATTGGCATTTTACTCTCCTTTTCTTACTAACAAATAAAGAGACTTTTATTAAAAATTGGTATGAAAATTCACAAAATTAAGCACTGAAATTCACACAAAAAAAGCAGTTTTCACAAAAATGAGACCGTGGATAAAGTGCTTGGATCCACCCCTGGAAAAATTACCTAACAGATGGTAAAAACTTCATCAAATCCGTTGCGTGGTTTAGGAGGAGTTAGCAGATAAATAGACAGACACGGAAATCAAATTTGTTTTATACTATATGTAGATATGCTAATTTTACTATGTATAAATACTCTAATTTGCCATATGTTTTTAAATAACCACAGTGGTCAATTTATACCCTCCACCAAAAAATAATAGATTTTTAATTTAAAAATACTGTCTGAATGAAAAAAAAAAAAAAAAAAAAAATTGAAGGGCTTATGCCTTTATAGAATTTTCCTCACTTTTGCATTTATGCATGCCTTTATTTTATTATATATTTTTTGATTATAAGTGTTTTGGGACATTTTTAGTTTTAACAAAGCTGAAAATCAGTATTTTATATTGAATATTGTTATGAATTTCTGTGTCTTTCCGTCCTTTAACAATTTAATATAGTTTAAAATTTGTATTCTATGTGTCAAATAATTAAATGTTGCATTTTGTTGCATCAAAATTGGTTAACTAGAAAATGAAATATGGAATTTTGGTTCCCCCATTGCTTAACATAGGATTTTCTTGAAATCGCAAGAAATAATGGTGCTAGAGCTTAGCTGACCTCACTTTTGGGAACTTATTTTTGTCACCAAAATTGGCAATATTTTGCCAAAAAGTCGTTTGTGCGATTTTTCCAATGGGGCCTGTGATGTTTGTTTCCCTGCAGTAGTATTACGCAGAGGCCTGGACTGGCTCCTTTTGGGGCCCTTGGTTAGAGATTGAAAATGGGCCCCTTACTAGAATTTTAGAATATGTAGTATTTGAAAATAAGGCTTCCATTCCTAAAAACCACGTTTAACTATTTTAAAGCTGTTGGGGCAGTCTTGGGTTCAATCCCCAGCTCTGGAATTTTTCACATAGTTTGTGAAAAATAAAAATTAATCAGCCTACACACTCCAACTTGCCTAATATACTTGAAAGGTTGATAGAATCACTTTCTAAAATATATCTCAGAAATATTTTGAAATGAAGAGGCCATTTATTTTTTCAAGATAGTTGGTAAATTAAATTAATAATTACAAATAGTGCATTATATGCATTATATACAGTTGAACTCAATTACTATGTCAGTGAAAAGACCAGGGTAATCATTTATGACACTATGACTGATTTACTTTAATAGGGAGATAGTATTCCATGGGCCAGTGAAACGGAATATTTTGACGTTTTATAAGAGAGTTTTCATATACAAACGAAGACTCTATAACCAAGTTCAACAATATTTGTAGCTTCCCCTAAACTAAAATCCTGGGTGCACCACTGTATATGACTGTAAAATTAATTAAGATTCAGGAAGAGGAATACACGAAGTTGCAATGGCTGTTCAAATTCTCACAGAAGATCCTGAGTTTTTATGTGCAGTCTTTTTGGTGCAAATGCACACAGTGCTACATTTGCTCCAAAGGTGAGACTCTAAAATGATTAAAATCAGTCTCAAAAGGCTCAAAAAACAATAACTCCAAGAAAAAGGGTGTGAAAATTTGTGTGTGAATGGAAAGCAAATAATACAGTAAGAATACCCTGTTTTTAAGGAAACGAAACCCAAACAGCTTTTCATTACCAATACATTTCAGCGATAGATGCAGCCAAAATTTTTTCAGCCTCCTCACAAAAATAAAATCGAATAAAACAGCCCTTCATTAGCATTTTATTCTACATTTGATGTAATTATTTTAACAAATAAGTGACCTTTACAAAAATTGGTGTCAAATTTGTAAAAATAGATGTGGGAATTCACAAATAAACAGGTGTTGAAAATATAGGTGTTGAAATTTACACAAATAAACAGTTTTCACAAAAATGGGACCCTGGAAAAAATTCCTGGATCTACCACTGCATTACCAATGTCACGCGTTTATGTCAGATAACAAACCTTAATTTTGGTGCCCCCCCCTTTTTTTTACCATTACTGATTTTAATGCCCCTTTCAACATAGCGCCTGGGGCACGTGCCTTGTTTGCACTCACAGACACCTCTAGCTGCATCCCTGTAAAACATTGGGCAAAATTTCAAACATCCATTACTTCATATTACGATGTGTTATCTCTCGTTCACCAAATTTAAATTTTATCTTAGATTTGTAAAATGTTTGCGGGTATGCTTATCCCTTAGTCTCCTCCCCCAGATGTACATTTTTGTAAATTATGCAAAACCCCCATTTGACACATTAATTTTTTTCACCCCATAGCGTGTTTATTCACATGATTTAAGTTTTCAGTCAATCCTTAAAAAGGAAAAAAAATAAATAATAATAGAATGCTTTAAATTACTGCTTAGAGAAAAAAAATATATATAATTTACTCTCTGTAGCCATGTTTGCACTATATTCAAACTATAACTATGCTGTCAGTTTGTCAAGTAATTTGTAATATATTTGTTAAATCCCCTCTCCAAGACCAGGTTTCAAAATTAGCAATCATTAGTTGTACTTTGAAACTAGAAATTTAACTTTGATGACCATAAAATTTTGCCCTGTTGCATTTCATGCTGTACAATTTATTTTTTATGCTGTTTGTTATTTTTTAAAGCGAATCTTACATTTGGTTATAGATTTATTCATATTTTGTTATTTGGGTATGTATTTATGTTTATATTTCTCAAAGTTCATTTTTAAAGAATTATGATTGCAATACTTAATTTAAAATTTGCACCTAGGTGGATTATTATGGCAACTTTGAAAAACGCAGGCACCATTTGACACTCTGACTTAACCATTCTTATTTCTACCCTTTTTGCTTTAGCCATTATTATATAAACTTAAATTGAAACTCTCTCCTCTAACCTTGCATTGGTAGAAGTTATTTTCTGATGTAAGTCAAATGTATGTGATGAACATATGTGTATAATTCATTCTTTTCATTCATCTAATTCATTCTTTTCTGATTCATTTCTTTTAGGCCATCACAAATCCCCGCAATGAGTCATATCAAACTCGAGCCTGGGAGGCTGTTCTTCCCTTAGTATCTAAACTAAAAAGATTTTATGAATTTTCTCAGCAGATTGGTAAGAATAAATTGCATTGTATGGTACATATTTCAGTTGTATGATTCTGCATTTTTCATTATTTTCTCACAATTGTTTTGTATGTGTTTTGATCATAAAAATTGCCTTACATTTTTTAAATTTTTATTGAATGGTTTGTACTGGCATGGTATAATTTTTCTGCAAGTGTTACCTAAGATTTTACAGGGCTATTTTGGCAGTGTACGAATGAATTATTTACCTTAATTTCTGAAAGAAACGCCACGGCATTTACATGTTTAAAACTTTAAATTTCAACAGGTGCAGCATTTCTGCTAATGAGTCATTTACATGCTCTAAAAAAAAAAACTTTCCATGGATATCATTAAGAAATTTTGCTTATTACTTTTTTTTTTAAATAAAGGTCAGGCATTGTGATGTAGCGCCTCAGTGGTCACATGAATCTCTGAGGCATTACTTACAATATTAAGTTTTATTTACATTAAATATTATCAGCATTATATGCAAGCAAATGTTTGAACATTACGTGAGTACTAAGCCCCGAGCAGTTCGTATGGAGAACTTGCATCGACTGTGGCTAAAAGTCATCTCTCTCCTCTGCTTCCTTCCAAAAACCTCTCACTCCCCATTCTTCGGGGGTCAGCTGTCTTGACCCCAGGGGGAGAAGGATGCTTTCTCTCGGTCGATGACCGCACTATGTTACAGCATTTGCCAATCAAGCATTCGCCACTACAACCTCCCAATGTTATTAGCCATTCTATTATGGAAGAACCCAATGCGCGGACAACATTACCCCCTATGAAGGGATGAACGAGTTAATACCCAAGCCCAAGCCAGAAATCGAACCTGAACCAAGTAGTGATAGTATGATTCTTTAGCGACTACACCACTTGGACAGTAGCTTTTTACTTTGGTGCCTGACAGAGAAAACCAGTCAGTTGTTTCTTGGGAGCTTTGTTGTATTCATCTGGTGTTTATATTTCTTTCCCCTGAGTGCTAGATTCTGAAGATAAATCTTTCCGATCCCATATCCTTCCTTCTCCTTTCTATTGTGAATCTATTGTAGAATCTATTGTAAATCTATCAGAAATTCTTTCTGAACACTTGACACAACTCTGCTTTTGTTGCAATCTCGATGCAATAGTGATCTACGACATTCTTTCTCTACTTTTCCTCTGTTTAAACAAACATAGTATAAGTATTAGGCTTTTTTTTTTTTTTTTAAATAACATAGTATGAGTGTTACATTACTGGACGTCTTTAGTATGTAAATATAAGTACGTTCTGAATGAAAGTACATTTTCATAATTTCTTAATGAAAATTTCTTTTTCTCTTTTTATTTTATTTATTTCTCTTAAATGATATGGCATGCATCATGAACAGGTCAAGATTTTGTGACTATGGCATATACGGCGATGTCACACAATTAAACTTTGGGTGGCATTTCTTCTGGAAATTACGATACTGTAGATTATGTCATAAAATTATAAAAGCACATATTGTCTGCAAGCAAAATATGGTATTCTTGTATCCTTGATAACACAAGCAAATTTCTTTGAATTATCTGATAATATAAGATTCTGGTAATCAGAATTTATAAAATTACCAAAATGAACTCTGCCAAAACAGCCTGTAAGTCTCTTCTGCAGAATCTATTTCCTCCTTAGTAAATATTTTTTTTTTTCCAGTTGGATTCTTATTCTCATTATACAGCAAAACATATTTCTTTTCTTTTCTTAGTACTGAATTTCTTATCAAAATTCTAAATAATTTAGACAACTGCTTACTACAAGCATCACTACCTGCTGATTTTTAGGATGAAGGAAGACCAAATTATGCTCTCATTTCCCTATCTTTATTAACCCTTTAAAGGTCATATTATTTTCAAGAAAATGGTTATAAAAGTGCTTATTTTTTTATTCAAGAAAAATGTATTAAAATAAGTGCATGTGAAAGGAAAAAAAAAAAAAAAAAAAAAAAACTGTCTGGGAAAAGTCAACATTTAGGGTTATTGTAATTAAATGTGTATTTTCTAGTCAGGTCTTTCTAGGGAATAATTAAAGATATATGTTTTAAAAACTAAAGGAGAATTTTGTTGAACTTCTTAAAATAAATAAATATTTGTAAAGTTTTCTTTAAACACATAAGTAAAAAAAGTGAGCTAAGATTGCAAAATGCATATCACAAATACAGGCATTTGAGTACTGCTACCCTCTATTTAAAAATAAACTATCTGCTTACTTGATTAAAAATAGTCGAGTACTGTGGTCTATTGTGTAAAATGAGATATTAAAAAAAACCATGCATAAGAATTGAAATGCTCTTTTCTTTCTGGCACGTAACTTTTGCCAGAAGTAACGCCGTAGCCTAGAAGTTTGCCGTAACATTTGACGTTGCTTGAGCACTATTGCCCGTAAATATCATGGACACGAGAAATAGAGGGAGAAAACTTAGCCCGTAATGTTGATGTGAGCGAGAGGAAAGGGTTTTTAATTAAGATTCTAAGACAAAATATTGAGGGGGGAGGGGGACAACTTCTTGAATCCTTATAGCAATGGCCATGGTGCTTACAATGCTTTAAGCAACAGGGATTTTTCTTTTCCTGATTTTGGACAACAATTAAGGAAATGTTTCAAATTACAATAATGCTGAAGAATCCATCATTGTAATTGCAATTGTAAAATTTCCCACCCCCCTGTTCGTTTCAAAATTATTGCATCAAAAAACTATGAAATATAATTCTTCTAACTCTTCTGTTGGGTGAATGTTACATTTCAATGATATACAGGTGGTCAATAAGTTTAATGTCTGATTTTGTATTCTCTGATGCCCTTGATCATGTGTTAAAGTTTCTTAACTTAACTATTTATGTAAATGATTTAATCCTCTAAGCAGTTGTGACTAAAATCCCATCTACTTCATTCCAGTTTTCACTGCAACACATCTGCAATTTAAATTATTCATAACACTAAAGTATCGTAAAATATATTGTGACATTAAAGTTTATAAGTACTTTAGGAGCTTATTATTTAATAATGATTGTAAATCTTCCTTCCAAAATTTAACTTTATACTTTAAAATCTGTTTGAAAATTTTAGTGAAAACAACTTTACATAATTCCCATTTCCAAAATATTTAGAGGGTTAATAATAATTTAATATTGTTTTTCTTATTTATATTACTAAATAAAAAATAATTAAGTTATTAGTTAACTGTGTAGTATTTTTTGCATGTTGCATGTTCTGATGTTTTAATTCTTAAAACATCTTTAATATCTATATTATATACTACATATATACAAATTTTTGCTTGCGTATGATTTCAGTCTTCTCTCTTTTTTGCTAATCGCATTCCTGAAACAAGCTCATAGAAGTGTAATTAAATATTTTAAAAGATTTAATTGTGTTTAAATTGTTTAATTAAGTTTATTTCTCTTATATTTATATTATTATATTTATAATATTACTTCATTATCAGAGCTTAAGACCAAAGACTACCAAATTTTCTTTGGTTACTTGCCTGAACAGGTATTTTTTAATGTATTTCAGATGATATAGTTCCTCGAATACTATGGCAGTTGTGTTCAGGACCTTTACCTCCTGCTCAGCATTTGCGTACTCAGCAAGCTCTAGTCAAACAATTTGCTGAAATACTAGATTTTGTCTTGAAGTTTGATGACCTCAAGGTAAAATTTATGATTTTTACCATGTTTTAGTGCTACTGAAGTTCCTTTTTAAATGTACTCTGTTTCTGTGTACTGTAATGATAATCTTCATAGCAAATAGTGTTGGCTCTTGATATTATATCAGTATTTGAATGTTAGCTTTTAAGAAATATTTGCCTAGGATAGGTTTGAAAACATTTCCAGTTTGAAGCTGCTGAAACAAAATATTTTTTAAATAATTAATGGTAGGATTTTTAGAAAGTATTAACTCATAATAGTACTAATATTACTGAGCCAACATTGGTTTACTCTTGAAAGCATTTTATTATGCCAATGCTGAAACTTAATTTTTAAAAAATCTTTTGGTGTTGGTGCCAAATTTTGTGACATGCCAGAAATATTTTTTGTAATTGTGGTTGTACTGTCATAACTAAAACCCAGGCTGACCATGACCAAGTTTATAACATTATGAACATGATTCATGGCTGAAGTGTGAAGGTCCAGGTTTCTGGCATACCACACAGTTGTTGATCAAACAGGGGAGTTTTGGCAGTTTTCTCCAGATGTAACATAAATATGTGTTAGAACCCCTTCAAAAGTCCTCTGCCCAAGACATCCCCCATGTAGGCAGATAGCCCTTATGTAGCGTTTCCTTAACCACAAAATCAAATTAAATCAAAATCATGACTTAACTACTAGTGCAGTTGTATTTCTCAAAATTACCTTTCAAAGGTTTTTCTCTATTCTCATATGATTACCTCTCAAAGTTACTTTTTAAAAACTGTATTCTAAAACATTATTTGCATTATCACATCTTTCAATTTTTATAATCTTTATATACTTACAATGGTTATAAAATTGGCTTTACACACACACATAAAAAAAAATATATATATTACCTTGTACGTGGGTGTTTGTGGTCTGGGTATACAGGAAATTCTGGGTATTTCCATCAAGTGATTACCAGAGTTCCTGGCTTTTTTTTAAGCAAAGAAAAAAATGCATTAATGAAACGGTTAAAATTGGAGTACTTCAAAATTATATATGCTCAAGTACTCCAATTTCAGTCTTTTCCCACCCTTCTTGTGAATCATTATTTTTTCTTGAGCATTCCTTTATTTAAATCTCCTTTGCCATAATATTAAAAATCAACCTTTATTTTTATATTTAATTAATTTTTTACAGTTTTTTTGCCAAGTTGGATTTGACTTTTAAGGTCAAGTATACCTAAAAGATCTGCATATGGTTGGAAACATTTATTTACAACAATTAATGAATAATTTCTCAAATTTAAAATGACAGATTTTTTTTTATAAATCTTTAATATATTATTGATTCAAATTAATAAAAGGTACTTTAATTAAATTAAGAATCTATCCAGGGTAATAGTTAATTTATTTTATGTTTGTGGAAAATGTTTAATTATTAATAACAGATTTATTACTAGATTTTTGACAAGTTTTCCTTCAGTGTAGCATTATAAAAAGACTTTATAAATGGAAATATATTTTTTTATTTTGAATAACCTTTTTGTATGTTTGAAAAAAAGGTTATTAATTTGTTCATTGATTGTTTCTGGCATAAGTGAAAAATGACCCTATTTTTGCCACACACATTTCAGTGTTTTTTTAATGACCTTCCACCATTAACCCTGGCTTTTGTAGCATTGTATGAACATTAGTTTTACCTTAGAAATATTTTAAAATGGGAATAAAACTTAAACTATTATGATTGTATTTATTACAAAATTACTATGAAAATTGCACTGTAAGATGTTATTATCTTTGTGGGCAGAAAATTTTTTGTCAAAATTAAGGGAAGACAGGGACTTGATTTTGAGTAGTAAACACATCTGTAATTATGTTAAAATGTATATGTTTGTACCCAGTAGGCTTTTTATGAGTTATTTTAAGTTTACCTAAAACTATCAGCTTTCACTGTGCCATTCAGTTTATTAATTTCAAATTGCTTTTATGCCCAAAAGACAAATATTATAGTTAACTTTGGTTCTTTAGCTATAAAACTGTAACATCATGTTTTCATAGTTACCTTTTAACATTTTAGATGACAAATCCAGCCATACAAAATGATTTTAGTTATTATCGAAGAACTGTCAGCAGGTTACGACTCGCAAATCAGGTAATGAAACAAACCATTTTATTTCTTTATATGTTCAGTAGACCCCTATAACACGGATCCCTAGAACACTGCAGAAAAATTGCGATAAGGTTCCATATAACACGTTAAAAGAGACTCGTTTATCATTGTAAATTGAGACACATGCTCTGATTTTAGAACGCTTTAGCTCTAGGAATTAATATAACTTTTGATTGGCAACACTAAAAGAAATCATATCCCAGAGTCATAGGGTGTTTCGCCGGTGTTTTGCGGTTACAACATATGCCTCGAGCAAAAAACATAAAATGATTTAAAGACATTGTCTACTTTTTCTAATTGTGGTGTACATTAAACGTATCTGAAAGAACTTTTGTATGATTTATTTTACTCTATTTCAACTTGAGAAAGAAAATGTTTTATTAAAATATATCTGGGAATTTAAACCCGATTTAATTTAGAGAAAGTGCATATCAGTTATCTCTGCTGCACACGTAGTATCAAGTAAGCAGTACTTAAGTGAAATGCAAAAGAAATTGCTCAAATAAGGTGTGCAGCGGTTGAACAGTGTGGTTTACACTCCAGGTGGAGCATAGCTCAGGACCCATACAACACAGATCCCTATAACACATAACGTATCTACCCTGTTATAGGGGGTATACTGTATTATAAAAGTAAATTTGTTTTTTGCTTAATTCTACTGAGTGAGGGGTAAATGATAATTTTGATATAATTGAAATAATGTAAAAAAAAAATCCAAGTTCCAATTCTGTCTTAATTGCAATTAAAAGGAAAACTTATTCAGCTGGGTGAAATCCAGACTCTTAAAAAAAATTCAGATTTTTTCAGGTTATTAAATGTTGTTATTTAGTTAATGTAATTACTTTTATTAATGATTGTTGTGAAAATTTGTAACCACTGCTATTTAATAAAGAAAGCTCTGAGAGAAAAATTATGTAATAAATTATATGGAATTCATTAAAAGTGAAATGAAATTTGACAACTGACAATTGTCTAAACTAGTAAAATAATTTTTATTGTGATAATGTTTCTCAGTGTTGGAAGTTTGTACTTCTACTGTGGATCTTTCAGTGAAACAAATTGGTGCTATTGGTAATAGATGGACCCCTGTAATTTATGTGAACTTAATGTTTATAATTTTAGGAACCAATAGATGAAGAATTAGAAGTGCCGAACGAATTAGCCAATAAAATGTCATTATTTTATGCTCATGCAACTCCCATGCTGAAAGTTTTGAGCGATGCTACCATGCGATTTGTTGCAGAAAATAAAGATTTACCTATAGAAAATACAACAGAAACACTTGGTACAATGGCAAAAGTATGTCAACGTATGATTGAAAACAGGTATTTATTTTTTTTTGTAGAATCTTGTAACATTAATCAAGAGCATTAACCTCTGTAATGCATTTAATAAATAATAATAATAATAAAAATAATTTTAGCTAAAATTGTATGAATTTTTCTCTTAAAATAGTACCAATTATTACAGATAAAAAAGCTTTATTATCTTTCTAACTAGAAAAAGAACTGAAAAATAACTTATTTTTGCCATAAAAATTTTAAAAAGCATCGAAATGCATTTGCTGAGGTATTTTTATTTATTGATGTTAGGCCAAAATTGAGGCATGAAAAAACTCAATTTTCCTTTAAAATATTTCAGAGTATAATATAGACTATTAGGATTTTTTTTATTGTTATAAATAATATGAATAAATAACTAAAAGTTAAATTATAATGAACTTAACGAATTTTGAATAAGGGTCTCAACATATTTACAGATGTGCCATCAAAATCTTTGTGCTACTTCTAAATATTGTATAAGTTATTTATGCCTTTTGCTTTTCATTATTTTCCCTGTTTCCAATTGCTTCTATTAAGTTGAATGATTTCTCGTTCTTTTTTTCAGGGAATTTTGCAATCGTTTCAGGAATGAGGAGACCATTCTATTTGTGTTAAGAGTGATGGTGGGTTTGATTATTTTGTATGACCATGTACACCCTGTAGGAGCCTTTGCCAAGTCTGCGCATATTGATGTATGTTTTTTAGCTATTCATTTTGCAATTTTGCATTTATTTGTTTATACATTTTAGGATTAGTTGGAGGGGTGTCCACTTCCTGGATTTTAAAAAATAGTGCAAGTTCTTTGAAGATTTACATCTCTCATAAAAATGTTCCTGATTGTATCAAATGTTTATGCTTGTATGTACTGTAAGAGCTCTTGTGTTGTGTGTGCATATGGATGTGTAAGGTATTTATTTGATAAATTGAAATGAAAAATTAAACTGTCACTGATTAAAAAAATAAGTTTTTAAAGTATGTACTTATTGAACTTAACTTTTCCCCCCTTTACTTTGCAAGAAGTTATCTTGCATGTTATTCTTGCTGAAACTACATTATTGTAGAAGCCTGGTGTAACACTGCTGTTTTAATTTGAGATGTTGAAATTTGATTATAAAATAGCTAAAGAAAAAAAAAACTATCATTATTAATTAAAGAATTATTATTATTATTTCATTATATCATTATTATTAAAAAATTATCATCATTATTTCTTTTGCTTATTCTGCATTATGTAGTTACCAAAGTTATTTTTTAAATGCATATTTTTTTTTTCCCATAGGTAAAAGGTTCTATAAAAGTTTTAAAAGATCAGCCACCTAATGTAGTGGAAGGTCTATTGAATGCATTAAGGTAAAACGAATAGCTATTATTTCTGTTATATGATTACTGTTATATGTTTTACTTGTGACATTACACTTTAAAGATGCAGGTCATTGTTGGAGATGATTAAAAAGCTGTAGGCAGGTCATTAAATGGACAGTCAGGGATGCAGGGGGACAAAGGCACAGGCCCGGTGCTTTTATTTGTTTTTAGGTGGTTAATAAAAATATCAGCTCTTAAAAAAAGTCTTCCATTTCAAATGTAAGAATTAAATTTTGGGGATACTGAATCGGAGAACTTACAGAACCAGATATTTGACAAATTTGACAGCGCCCTATTTCCGGTGAGTAGGACACTGGTACTACCTAATTTTTGTCATTTATTCTTTTCAGATTATTCAGTATTCGGAGAATATTGACATGTAAATAGATGCATTTTATATTTAATGAACATTATGGAAGAGAAAGTTAACCATGCTTCCTTCTTTAAAAAAATTTAGCTTACAATGGGCTTTCTTTCTTTTTATGTATATATATAGAGGGAGTGTCCCATCCCTTTGTATTTAGGACTGCATCCTTGTGGACAGTTTAAGAACTTTAGCAAAAAATTCTGTGTAAAAAAACTATTTATTAAACTTTTGTTGCATGGCTCATGTTTTGCATGTATTCTGTATTTTTATCACAGTTTCATTCTGTTTCTGCTTGAGTTATATTTTCCCCTCCTTTTATAGATATACTACTAGGCATCTGAACGATGAGTCAACTCCTAAGCATATCAAAAGTTTATTAGCATGAAAAATATATGTGGCTTGGTCTCTGGAGTTTGTTATTTATTTCGTTGTAAGTGAGAAGCTTGAAAGAAAGACATGATGTGGATGAAAAAAACATTCATGCATGTGAGAAGGAATGTGTGAAACTACAAGCAAAACATAGGAGAATCATGCTCATACTATGGAACGTGAGTGCTATTTTTTGCTTTACTACATTTGCAGTGGAAAAGAAATGGAATTTAAAAAAAAAAAAAAAAAGATAACAGGAAGTCATTGCAGTACCTTGTGGCCTTTTGTATTTTATGGCTGATAACATTAAATAGATGCTCTGATAAAGAAATATTCTTGGCTTTGAAACAAAGAAAAAGTTTGTAGATTTCCAGATATTTTTTTCTCATATTTTGTTAATATTCTATCTAACACTCAATTTTTACGTCTCGTGGTATATTTTCATTGTATTTCAAGTCAACTGTATGATCTCTTTGTAATATGTTTAGATATGCAGCCTAAGATAATGGTCGGAAAACTATTTTTTTCAAAGAAACAATGTTTTACATGGATTTAGATATTTTTTACTTTATTATGCGTGATAAATTATTAACTCTTGCTTAAGCTATCATGAAATAGTTAAGCATACTTCAAGTATGAAATTTGAAGTAAATGCAAATACAGATTTGATCATTTGTCATGGTTTCATTTTATTTATTGCACCACCAGGGTTCAAAAATGCTAATGTTATTTTATTCATAACGGACAGTTATTATAGCAAGATCTCACTACAGCAAACTTCACTTTTATAAATATTTTAGATCAAGGAATTACATTAAAAGAAAACTACATTTCCGTTAAAAGAAAACTATGTAGTACATAATGAAGTTTCACTTTAACAAATTTTTTAGAATTACAATTTGAATTTCAGTCCCTTGACATTGGTTGTACCAAGGTCTAATTGTAGTTCTTTTTATTTTATTAAAGTTTTTTTAAGTTCAGATTTTTGCAAAATAAAACTTTAAAAATGATAGATTTGCATTATTTGAAACATTAAATATTTTATTTAAAAAAATTACCATTATTATTATTATTATTATTATTTTTTTTTTACATTGTTGTTGTTTTAAAAGGTATTAGTTTTCAAGTTATTGTATCGTGAGGTTATATTATGCATTTCACTGCACATTATTTATTTATTTATTTTTAAGAAAGGCTTCCAATTCTTAATTTTTTTATGATTATAAAACAAAATAATAAATAAATAATTCATACTTGGATCTTCAATGTGTTAAATTTGAGCCCTGGTGGAGCTAAAAGTAAATCAGAATATATTTTGCAGAATTAGTTTTGATGTTATCTTTGATTTAAATAAGATTAGAATTAGGCAAAGAATATGTTTTTATCCTCATGTTGATATTTTATATTCGCAGTTTTATTATTTTTTATTGTTGTTTCTAAGTTGGGATAAATTTTTCACAGTTATGTGTGAATAATAAAAGTCCTTCAAAATTATAAAACTACATGCGAAATGCAAATGTACCTATTGACAAATATATTGAATGGTTATTCTTTATTCTTCTGTTATTGCAGTTGATTCCAGGATTGTTAGTTTGCAACTGGAGGAGTGTCGACATCTATCTTAAGAACAAATAATTTATCTTTCTATAAAAAATTATGTTCTGATGAGGTTTAGCCTAAAAATAATTTACAGTGGTACCACTTGAGATTCAAATGCCCTAACATAAAAGTTTGCTGTGCCAATTTTTGGTTCGATATATGAATTCGAATTTGGGATCTGCAAATGAATATGTCGTGCTAAATTATTAAAAATAAGTGAAGCGGAGAAAATCTTTCTACCATATGGCTCTATCCCATGTATTAGGATTTTCTTTTTACAATGTACCTATATTTGTGGAATTTGTATCGATAAAATCCTTGTTCGTAATAAATACATTGTTGTATAAAAATTCGAAGGGCTTATTAGGGTCTGGAACAGATGACTTGACTCCCATGGGGGAAAAGGGATTCAAAATATGAGTGTTTTGACTTACAAGCTCGGTCAAAGGATGAATTACACTCAAGTCTCAAGGCACTACTGTACTTTGCATGTAAATAAAGCTACAAGTTGATTTCTTGAATCAGCAAGTTATCTAAAACCATGTAAACTGTTCATGAAATGAGGGTGTGCTTGTGTGTGTGTATGTATTGTGTATACAATGAGCTTCTATGTGCATCTCATTGTCCTAGTCAAATCCATTTCATCTCATACTGTACGATCACTGACGTCATGCTCCGGGTATTTTTGTTGTTTTTTACATTGTTGTGTAAACTGTTTCTGCGGTTACCGAAGAAGTTATTATTATTTCTAATGTAATGATGCATTTACATCAGAATTCATGTAGCATATGGTAAAGGGAGTGTCAGCTGCATGTGCCTATTTATTTTTGGGTGTTATAGAAGTAAAAAGAAAGAGTGTGCACTGTTGTTATTAGAAGCATACATATATATATAATTTTTTTGTTTTTATGAGATGCCAACTCAGAGTTTCTGCATACCTGCAAAGTAGGTGGAAATCAGATGAAATTAGGAAAATGAATTTTGGTCACTGAGCAAAATTAGTTTCCCAAATTTGAAAAATAAGTTTTCTGTTTTAAAATTAAAGATTTCTAATTTAGGAACTTTTCAGGTGAACTTACAGATTTTTTAAAAATAGTTTTTAAAAGCCTGTCAGTAGTACTGCAGATAAGAAATGAAGCGATCAAAGTGCTATGATCATTTGAAAATATTTTTCTGTAGATCGAAAGTATGGCTAAATAATGGATAAATCGACTACTCTGGCATCGTGATTTCTAGGCGTACTACCATAAAAATTTGCCTATCAGTCATTCTAAATCAAAATTCATTTTGAATTAATACTAATTAATCAATTTTGCATATAGTATGCATGCATAATACATATGGTATTAAGAATTGGACTGATCATCATAATCCATGTTGATATGGTTCTTCATCCTTCCAACTTTGAATGAACACAACATGAGATATGTAATCATTAAATCAAATCTATTTCCGAAAAAATAATTTTAAGAATTTTGTGACTTTTGAAACTGAATTTTAGGACTTTTTTCCTAAGAACATTTAATATCGCTGTTGAGTTTTAAGAATATGGTTCCGTTTTGCTGAGTCATAGTTTTTAAGAAATAGATACTAAACAAATACCACATTTTGCATTATGCAACTACTAGCTACTTTTTGAAGACTCAGTATATAGGCATAAAGATTTCTGTTTATTACTACTGTGTAGAATTGTAGGAATTTTGTATGGCTGATGAAAGATGGACCCTTTGTACCACTCAAAATGTGCATTCTATATTATTTTTTATGTATGTGTGCTAATTGCTAAGTACGGTATTAATTTTCTTTTTAACATCAGATTTTCAATGGTATAGTTTAAGAATTTCTATATATATATATATATATATATCTTTGTTAATTTTGCATCTTCATGTACTTATATTTTTTTTTTCTAATATTAACTGCAGCTTTAAAAAATCGTTTTTTAGCATTTTTTAATTAATTTCACATCTCAAATGGTTTAGCTAAAACTGTTGTAATTATCTTTACAAAAACAGAGCACTTACAAATTTGTATGAATCTTATGTAAGAAGCATTTTGAAATTTTGTAATTTTTTTTTTTTTTCACTTCAAAAATGTAGCTAAATTTTAAAGCATCTAATAGAATAGTATTGTCTTTTGCAAACTGTGTTGGCATCTCATACGATTTTAGTTCCAGTGATTATTATGATTATTTTCTTGCAGGTAGTTTATGTAATAACTCTACAAAGATTTAAATGTATAAATATATTAATTGTATCATCCAAATCTGAAAAATATAAATGTTTGATGAAGGCTAAACTTAAGGTCAAAATGTACTTAATTCATAATATATGTTCTTATAATTAATGTTCATTTAAATTTCACTGTATGAAAAATGATTCTTTGTCTTCTTTTTTTTTTTCTAAATGCATGTGCAAAATTTTGAGTTTTTGTTTTTTAAGTAATACGGTTGAGCCTCCATATAGTGAATTCTCATGATTTCCTAAAAAAATTATTTTCCTATATACATTTTTTTTTAAGTAGAATTCTTTATTGCACTGTCTCAGAATCTAGTCCTTTAATCTTTTTGCAATTTTTCTTCAAATAAAACTTCAAGCAAATTCATAAACATTTTAAAAATAATAAAACTGCTTTTAAATTTCTTGGAAAAAAAAATTTTTTTTAATAAACATGAACTGTAAATCCTGCCTTCACTGATTTGCAACATACCAAAGCAGGTATCTCATTAGATAAAGCAGTATTTGACAGATTAGAAAATGAAAGTTTCTGGTTAATGAAAAGCCCTTTTAAAACTAGTTTCACTGCATCTTATTGGTTGAATAAACTAAGAGCATGGGTCATGATATCTTATTCTTTGTTACAATCCCACTTCTTGAAAAGGAGCAGGAGTCCACAGATGTGCAGCACCTGCGTGTATTTCATGAAGAGTTGTATTACTCATTGTCTACTTATTGTCAAAGCTGAAAGTTTGCTCTAAAAATTAAAATATTTGACAAAATAATTTCTGACATGATTCTATGTCATTTTGAGAAAAAAAAAAAAAAAAAAAAAAAAAAAATCAGGAATTTCTGAGTACAGGACAACATACAAATATCTGAATCTTGAGGTTTTGTGTAGGTTTATTACAGCAGTTGGAGTTTAAAGTATATAATGCTCATATTTTCAGTTAATAAAATTTAAAAAAAATAGTATTTGATTATGTTTGGAAAAATAATGATGGTTTCATTTATTAAATGCAAAAGTATATATGTTCCGAGTCCTTTATAGATATTCATTATTTTTGGGGGGGAAAAGAAAAACAAAAAAAAACATGGAAGTTTTCTATATAGAGAGATTTTACTGTATATAATGTTTGTTTTACTTTTTTTTAATTATGTGGTTGCTAAAGCTTGTATTTATTTATGGCATTTCTTGAAGGAAAGCCATCTTTTGGAAGTGTGTAAGGATGTGTTGTTTGGGAGGGGAGGGGACAAATGTGTGTCTGCATTCATTTAAAATTGTGATATAATGTGAGGTGCATTATGCTTGTATTTGATGATGTATGTATTTTTGTTTTTATAATCTTCAATCTGCGCAAAGCCTCAGAATGTAACTTGTAAAGAGCAAGTCTGCTTGTTTTGTAGCTTGTAGCTCTTTGTGTGTGTTTTAATGAAAGTTATCTCTTTCATTATTAAGATAATTTGTGATTTTTGCATTTAAAATGTATGTGGCTTGCTAGAGCATGGTGAGGACAAAGAAATTATAAAGACTCCTGACTTCTTTTTTCTGTATGTAGTATCAAACACTTGAAACTTTTTTTTAACAATAGCATTTATTATGCAAGACAGTTGCTTTTCAAAATTTATCGAATTATCAACAGTATTGTATAGCATAATAACTATTTAGTCTTTTTTTTTTTTTTTTTTTTTTTTTTTTCCAAAATGATATTGTAAAATCTCATTGTAATTATCTTTATTTGATGTATGAGGTTTGGATTTTTGTACCATCTGATTGCTTTGTTCATATTTATTTTTCCTTATCCCTTCATTACATAGGTTGTAGTTATTGTATGTAGCGAATTAAAATTCCTGAAAGTAACACCCCTTTCTCAAACAGACACGCCTATTTTTGCTCTCTATCATTATTCCACTTTTCTTGTCATCATCTTTTCAATCAATCATGAGTAAAATTTAGTTTATTCTGTTTGTTTTTTTTATTGAATTTGCACTGTCTCTTTCAGATAATTGAATAACTAGAACTATATTGCATAGTACTAGGTCTTCCAGTTTTATTTTATTTTAGAATTTCAAGCCTGTCTTCCATTCCTCTGTTTAGAAATTTCAATTGTCCCGAGTTTGATTTTCTCTCTTTCATGTTCTTAGTTAATTAATACGTACTATTTTAAATTAGAAAATCAGTAATATTGATTGATGCACTCAAAAGGGCTAAGATTAATTACTCTCTCTCGCTATATATATCTATACACACACACAGACAGTGCCACTATTGTAGTATTTACCTATAATTTAATCAACCTTGGACTTTCAAATCAAAAAAGTACATTGATTCCCTAGTCATGCACTTTTTGTTCATTTGTTTGCTTGGAAAGAGAAGGGGTGATAATGACTTAATTACTGTGTCATGAGATTATTTTTTGAGTATCAGGCTTATAATGGTTGCCTTACTAGGTCACATTAAGTCCCCAATAGTTGCCAAATGATGCTTTATTTTCAACTACTAATAGCACTTTTATCTCATCATTTTTATTTTTTTCAATTTTTCTTCCCTTCATTTCTTGTTGGTTATATCGTATCATTTATTTTATTGCTGTCTTGTATTATTCATTTTGTGACTATATCAGACTTGAATTGTTCTTTTTTATTCTTTAAAGTGTCACAAAAAGACTATCCTGATATAACTTAAATTTTCTCTAATGGAAATAGATTATTTCTGGAAAGTAAAAGAAAAAAAAAAAATAATAATTAGCCCTTTTTAAATAGGCTTCATATATTATATGAAAAATATTTCCAAATTTGTTGTTAATTAAAACTTTTAGTGCATTTAATATTTGATATTCCAAAATATCAGTTTTATCAAGTTTAGTATGCATGAAAAATTCAATTCAGCATCATAAAATAGGCATTTATGTTCTGTATTTAAAAAAAAGAATCCTTACTTTTTGTAAAAACAGTTTTGTGGAACTGTACTATTTTGACCAGCAATTGTCAAAAATTTTTGTTTAAGCACTGTCCTCACTCTTTAATAAGTTCGAATGGTGATCTTTATATAAAATCCTTATTTAAACTCAAAATATATTTTGAATGTTTTATTTTTTAAATAATATAAAGATGTTGTAGTGAAGTTTTACTGTAAAGTTATATTTGCTTATTCATGGTCTATTAATATAAACCAAGCATATATTTCTTGTTTTTCTGAAATTTTATGGATTTTTTCACCCCCAATACAGAACATTTGTTTGTTTAATTCATGTTCATAAATTATCTAATTTTTAACTGGATGAGTCAATAATAGAAATTAGAAAATTGTTGAATTTTAAAAATACTTTCACAAATTTTAATTTTAATGACTCACCCCCCCCCTTTTTTTTTCTTATTATTGACTTTTAACTTGTGATAGTCAATTCAGTGTTAAATGATACATTTTTACTTGAAATTCTCTGATATTAAATTTTAAAATTCATAATTGACTAATAAGAAATTTATGTAAAAGAAAAAAAAACTTATAGATATGTAATATTAAAAGTTCAGTTATTAAAATAGTTTCACAATAGATTAAAATACTGTAAAATCACTTATTTTTGTGAGGCTTTAATTTTAGCAAGCCGATCGTAATTGAAAAAATTAAATCCTCACTAAATACTTTTTTTTCACGCTTCAAATAATAATAAAAAAACAAATCTTTCACTTACCAAAAAATTTAATGATTTATGGTACAGCTGCAAACTCTTTCTTACAACTATTTCTTGAATAAAATAAAATAATACTACTAATAGAATGCAGCTTATTCACTTACAATATTTACAGCAGTTTCTTTGAAGCTATTTAATATGGAGAGGGGGATGAACTTCTTGTTTGAAAGAAGGTTTCTTAAAATCCATTATGCAAAAGAGGTTCTATGTTTTCGTATATTCAGGATTTTTCAACTTTTGGTTCTATTCATATAAAATTTGCAAAATCACCTATATCTTCATTTTTGCGAAAATTACAGCTCATGAAAATAAGTGCTTTTACAATATCCTTAAAATTTATGGATTGTGATAATTCACAGTATTCTATGTTAAATCCTCCCCCTTTTATTAAACATCTAAGGTTTGTTGTCAGGTACATATTAAAAAAGTTTTAGAGATGCAGAAAAAATGTTGCCATCAAGTATTTTATTGGAAAATTTATATTCATTTTCGAGTTTGTTAATGTCCATTTTATGTAGCATGTTGACTACCTTAGACAGCATGTTTTTATCAGTAATTCTTGTCTTCTTTACCCTCTTCCTGTTTAACAATGAGCTTATTCTTTCTTTTATCTTTTTTCTTTCACTAAAAATTTAACAGTACAAAATATAACATTATTATCTTTTGTACAAGTTTTTTTTAAAAACCATATTTGCATGTTTTTGTCATACTGAAACAGAGCTTGAACTTCGCAGATTATTTGAAACTCGTAAACAAATACTTCTTGTTAAATAAATGAAAATGTTAAAACAGTGTATTATGATTAGATATAATAAGGTTGGGAACCAATATCCTGGGAGATATTCAAGTCCTCTACTATGCTTACTACATTGTAATCGCATCAGTTCAAATACTTTTTCTTGCTATTAACAATAATTCGTGTCTTCTTTTGACAAAATTCTATCATACAATGTAAATATGCTCTAATTATAGTTTATACATGCATTATATAAAAAAAAAAAAAAAACTATTATGTATAGAACATACTTCACATTTATAAAAACTACTCATGTTTCAATTGATATGGGAAGACTTCTGTTCCTAACAGAATGTATGTTCTGTTTTTATTATTGTTGTGTGTGTGTTTTTATGTCTTTTTTATTTATCATAAACACCAGCATTTTAAACTATCATAGTTATGATGCTACAAAGTCAGTTTAAAAAATAAAAAATGTGCAGACATGCCAAGTCTCTCAGATTTTGGCCTGAGTCTCCGGCTTTTTGATTCTGTTTTGGGCCTTAGGATTTTTCTTCATTTTCTCAGGCTTTTTTAGAGTTTATTAAAAAATTAAAACTTTCCTCAATTTTCTTCACAAGGTTAGCAAAATAAGTTAATGAAATTAGATATTATTTTAAATTTTATTGTTATAAGTTATCTTTATGCAATTTTTAGGTTTAAGTAGTTCACCTCCTGTGTCTTGTGATTTATGTTTTCTATTTCCCGATATTTCTTTGGTAAATATTTGAAATTGAAATTATTTACATTGTACAACTTAGCACTATCCTATTACTTTATATGTGTACACATGGCATTTAAGAACAGAAACACTGTATTGATTATGCATACATTTTATGCTGAAAATAAACACATAAAAAAATCCCAGTCTTATTGATATTAAAAAGCAGGAGATCTCGGGCATTTTGATTTTGGAAAGTTGACATGTCTGAGGCTGGTTTCTCATATACTTAATCTCGAAAGAAAAAAAAAAAAAAGTTGAACATAAATTTTCTTTGTACTTAATATTGGTAATTGTTTAGTTATGAAAATAAATATGAGATGAGGGGATTTCTTGTCGAAATGGGAAAAAAGAAACAATACTGAGTGTTAATTCCCCTCCTTCCACTACCACTTTAAAATGCTAATTTTTTTCATTTTTAAATGAAAAATTTTCATTACTTAGTCACAGTTTCATACTGACTTGATAAGGGATTTGCACTTTCATTCCTACATATATTAATCATGTATAATCAAATTTATAAATTAAACTAAAATATTGTACATTTAAATTATTGAAAATATAAATGTCTCTTCATTAAGACTATAAAAATATAGTCATCTATTGATGTGGATTGCTGTTTACTTTAAAGCAAATGTTCCTTTTTTTTTTTTTTTTTTGGGTGAATGACTTAACAATTTGTCTGTTTATTAAATACAAATATTTATCATTTGTTTAACTTGTTTGTTGTTTTATGTTTTACCATTTCTTTTTAGAGGTATATTTTGTTATGTAAAATGTGCTTTATTTGGGATTGCTTATTACTTATTTGCCATGTGATATGTATTTAAATGCTTTAACTTAATCAAGTCATTTAACAGTTTTTATGTTGTTAATGACTCGGGTATATTTATGTATATTTGTCTAAAAAAATCCTGTAGCTTTGAATGTCAGGGAAAAAGAAATGTGAGCAAAATTCAATATCTTTTAATGAATATGTTATTGTCTGTTGTTTACATTACAGTGTTTTGTTTTTAATGCAGTTTAGAAAGATCATGCATTTTATACTCTGTGTTACATCATAAAAATATTGGCTAGCAAAAGTAAAAAAAAAATGTATTATAAAATTAATTCCCAAAGTTATTTTAGTTGTTGGCTAGTGATAGTAAATTATTTGTGTTATTCCTTCATTTTTTTGTATAAAAAATTATTAAGCATTTTAATTTTGTATCACAATCTATAATTACATTTATATGTTGTAAGTTTAATACAATACACCTTACTACATTTTTGTTTTATTTCAGTTGTACTTAGTTATCATACTACACTTTTTCTTTCTTGTTTAATGTTTATTTAGTTTTTATTTCAAAGCTTGCTCAATTTTTATTTTATAGTCACAATGAAGACTTTTTTATGTGCATTGTTGAAACTGGTTGGTTTATGGTTTATTATTACTATTTTAATTATCATTAAACTTCTAAGACAATTGTACAAATCACACATGGGTGTTAATGTTGGTAGTCGCAGTAAATTAAACTGTGAACAAATGTAATATCATTACTATCAGAAACTATTTTGTACTATTATTTTAAAGTATATAGTTTTGGTTTGATAATCTCTTATATGTGTGTGTTTACAGAAATATAATTATCTTTGAAATCTTTATTTCCTCAGATAAGCAAATAAAAGATCCTCCTACATTTAAAATGTTTCATGAGAATTTTGAAAAAATAATTTTTATTAAGAAAATGAAATATCACATCACTGAATGTATGTCTAATAAGTATTAAATTGCTGTAATTAGCATGGATGTATGAGTAGTTTAATTAGGCTAAAAATTAATATTTTGTTAATCTGAAATCTTTTTTAATTTAGCATCTAATTTACTTTTTTAAAAATCAGAATTTCCTTTCCCCAAATCTGACTTGTTGAAATCATGTGCAAATCTAAATTTGAAAGACAATTTCTTTAATTTTGTGCAAATCATTTAACTTGAAGGTGCTTTATGAATACAAAATAAATTTTGATGGCATATATTATATTTCATTTATAGTAATGATTTTAAATGTTGATTAATTATGTGCTTTGACATATTTAGTTGCTGTTGAAATGCTCAATGTTGCTGGCAGTTAGTTTTGAATGATTTCAAAAGTTTAAATTGGCAACCAAAGCTCTTGTTAATTTTGATGTGGTTAAATTTTTGTAATGTTTATTGAGTATTTTGATTATGCAGATATACACTGAATTGAAAATGAGTTGAAGAAACAGCCCAAAACTATGTTATGAGATTAGCATGATTTTTTTCATCTGTGTCTGAAGGTGGTCAGTCAAATCTGGAAAGAAAAAAAAAAAGAATAATAATAAGATGCCAATAACTCAAAAGCCTCACACATCAAATTGTTAAATCAATATAATCAATAGGTGATTACCTTCGAGCGGGTGCACCCACAATACCAACATAAAAGGTCATGCATATTTTCAAAATATGCTATTGTAAGATGCACATTTTCAAGAGTGTATATAATATTAAAATCGTACTGTATTTATCTTGGGGCTGATAATTACAAATGCTTAAAAGAATTTTTTATTTTACTTAGTGTATCTCTCACATGTGTGCGCCTGCTGGAAGGTTAAATAAAAAATATTAGTTTTTTTTATTTATCAGACAGATATAGATTATTTTCACAAAAGGGGCGATTAGCATTATGAAGCATTTTATGAGAGATGGGTGATTTATTTTTTCCCTGTTTGGCTTTAATCTTTAGCCCATGTTTAACCTGTTTGCTCTCATCTATATATATAAAAAAAAAAAAAAATGCAGCAAAGAAGACCCTTCCTTGACCTGTGTTGTTCCCAAGCATATGGCCCCTTGGATACACCTCTAATCAGGGGGACAGGATAAATGGGATGTTGGTAGACACAATAATGGAAAATGTCCTTTTATAACTATGGCACTGAGAAGAGGATTTAGTAAAGATATGGTACATATTTAAGAGATTCCACATGCATAGGATTTTTTTTTTTAATTGAAAAAAAGGAGGAAAGAAATTATCCCACTTTAAGTATATGATAGAAATAAAATCACACATTCAGTGTTATATTATGCAATCAAAACTTAAGTAAAAAAGAACTACTACTTCAACTTCTCTTCAAATAAGAAAAGTATCATGCTTTTTTTTCTTTGGGGTGGGGGGGGGGGGGTGATAATTTGTATATGGCAAATGGTTTATTTTCTGTTTCTGTAGAATGTCTAATGTCTCATGACAGGAGCCTCATGTACTTTATTTCATAGTAATATTTATTTTTTCCACATATCATCAAGTTTTTTTTTTTTCTGGCCCTTAACTTTAGACACCAGCATGCATATATGTGTGTGTAGTAAATAGATGAGTTGATAAATCGGTAATTTTGTTAAGGACCTGCCGTTGTCTCACCTGGGCTGTGCACATACAAGATTCAGTCCTGGTCCAAGGGCGGACCCAGAAACTTTTTTCGGAGGGGGCGCAAATCGTAAATACTCATTTTATCTAGTGTAAAGAACACTCAATATTGGTGAAAGCCCCATTTATCTAGTGTAAATATACTTTTCTCGGAGGGGGCGTGCACCCCTGTGCCCTCCCCCTGGATCCGCCTTTGTCCTGGTCTAACTATGTATGAAGATAGTGGGTGTATGTCTAGCTTACAAACATGAATGTACTTGTATATGCATGCCCCATAGCTTGAAAATGTATTGGATTCTTTGTCTTGGCTTGGCAAAAAGGGCGAAATTCCTTTTAACTGAGGTAACTAGGGAAATTGGCACTCTTATTTAAGAAAAATACTTCATATCTGCTGAAAATTGAAACTTACATATTTACATTAAAATTATGTGATTATTACCTTATGAAGTTTATTTTTGTTGATGTTGTTGAAAGTATTTTATCTCTATTGAATTAAAATTCAGATAGGACAACAATTTTATTGCAGTTACATACAGAAATTTAGTATTTTATTGCTATCATTGTTCATTTGTTATTAAATCATTGTTTGCATTTTGAAATTTGTAATTTCATTGGTGTGTACATACATATTTTTAAATAAGTCATGTGAATATATATAATATACATATATACATACATATATATATATTTCTTGTATAAATGGAAAATTATCTATAGCATTTGTGTAAACGAGATTTTTGCATTTCTTAAATAGAGCTGTTTTATTTTTTCCCCCATTTTTGTATTAGAAATCACTTAGTTTTGTATTGAACTACATCTGCATTTTTATATGTGTAACACAGCCTTTCGTTGGACATTAGTTTTGCAGCATTCTGTTGTTAGAGATCTGATCCTTCTTGATGTTAATATTTTCATTGACATGAATTGTAGAAACTGAAATGATGTAAATTAAGCAACTTTTTTTTTTCTTTTTGTTAAGAATCATTATAATGAAATAAAAATGTTATTATTAGCTTTTCTTGTTCGAATCTTTTTTCTGTTGAAGGCCATCTCCCCAAAGAAATTTTTATTTGTATGTCAAATTTCCATTCTCAGTTTTATAAATAACTAGTTGTGTTGTCCAATGGCATCAGGTATTAAGGCATAACTCTCACCCCCCCCCCCCCCCCCCAAAAAAAAAAAAATAATAATAATAATTGATGTGTGTTAAGCTAGTCCTGTGGCTTTTATTCATAACCACTAATGTTTAAATGTGTACAATTTTTTTTTTTAATATTGGTTTGCATAAGTGTTTAATTCTTTAACCACTGAATCTCAGAAAACTACCAAAAAAAAGTAAGTTTATTAACCCAAAATAAACAAAAATTTGGGCCCGGGCTTGAGGTGAGCTAGTGAGAATCTCTAGTGAGAACCAAGTCTGCCCTCGACCTCCCTCAACTAAAAAGTAGACTCGCCGAGAAGAGGTCAAGAGGTCTCCAAGATCTTTGGCTCTGCCTTGGTCGAAAACTGGCAACCCGACAGCTGCTGGGTTACTGGATTGTGCCGCGATGAGGTGAGCAGTTATACCCAATGAATACTTCCCATATATCGGCATGCCAAAAGATCGCCAACAATTTCATCCCCCTTTCAAGAAGGATTATTCTGTGACCCTGCAGATCTAGACTCTCGGGACATGGCACATGAGGACATGGGCACCGGCAGCATAGGGCAAGGGGGGGCAATGGCCCTCCTGGATTTTTGTATGCAGTGTTTTCCCTTGCTTTTTTGCTCTTTCCAACATGGTAAACATATGTTGAAGTAGTCTTTTGCCCCCCCCCCCCCAAATATTCAACCAGCGCCCATGCATGAGGATGTCCCCCATTCTTAAGCATGTTCTAAAGAGGGAATTAGAAAAGTGGGAGAAAAACAGCAACCCATAAATTTCTTTAACCAGTGTCATTGTGAAAGTCCTGTGTGGTACGTCCAAAGATTTGAAGTGCAGTATTTTTCAATGAATTCTAATTATTAATGAAGGGACTAGCAAGGGTATAATAAGAGCTCTTTTATCAGTAGTAATAATTAAAAAGTCCCTGAATCTGAGACAAATTTTCCAGTCCTTTGCCTTTAGAAGAAATATTTAAAAAGGCTAGAAGCATCTTACTTACTATCGCATGTTTAGAATACTGTAGAAAGTTTTTTTATTTTTAAATATTGGATTTTAAAAATCTTTTTTCACCATTTTAAAGTTCGCTAATTTCAATTTAAAGTGCGTGTGCTCAGGAAGAAGAAAAAAAAAATTGAAAATAAGAGAAATTTGAAAGCTCTTTCAGTGCTCACCTGAAACCCAGAGATTGCCTAAGCACTACTCCGGACACTAGCGAGGTATTCAAAAATCCATCTTGGAAGCAACACTTGTCACACAAGGGGAAGTGTGCTTTATTTCAGTATGAGACGAGACGGAGCACGTTAAATCTGAGTTCAAGATTAAAAAAGTAAAGGAAAGAAATGATGCAGCTGCGATAAAATGTTTAGCTATAATTATTGCCGTCTGCATGAAATTATTTGAATCCTTCAGTGCACTAAGTCATATTTATATGTATTTTATCAATAATTTAATCTTATTATAAACTTAAGACCAGCATCTGGGCTGCTGGCATCCTATTACTATTCGAGAAGTATATTTTGGGCTTTTTAGTTATTAATTTTTTAAAAAGTTTATTATTAATAATAATTTTTAAATAAAAAAATTATTATTATTAAATCTGCTGTTTTTGAAGTATTTTAAATCTTCAGAATTTCCTATATCTCTGTTACAGCAAATTGTAAGATTTTTGATTCGCGGGAATGAAAGTCTGTTTATGATTTCTTTTGGTTGTCACTTCAAAGAACAGTCCAGCAGCAAGCTATAATTTCTCCAAGATTAGGAAAGGGGGGAGGGGGTAGTTGGAATGCTTATGAAATGTTTTATTTATCATACAAATTAAAAATTGCAAATACTGGAACGGGGGACACAGAAAACACACACCCTTTTTTATATACATAAATGAAAAAAAAAAAAAAAAGTTTTTATTGAACAGTTACAAGCTGTTTTACAGTACAATCAAGTCCTTGAAATAAGATTGAATAAATAATAGTACCGATTAAAATACTTTTTAACCAATACTTTATTTATTCCACAGGGTGTCTACCGGTCATGAAAATCATGAAAGTCACGATTTCAGAAAATGGTCACGAATTTTGCCTAAAAAATTCCCCCTTTCCAGTCCATTTGATATCAAATGGGAGCTTGAAACGGTCTTGACATCACTGGAAATTTGTTAAGTCTTTGTCATAACTGCAAGCCGGACGATAGTGAACACAACAGCACTTGTGGTAGTTTGTTTTTCTTTTGGTTTACAAATACAAAAATTTTTCACTCTACTACAGTTGAAATCAAGGAAAGAATCCATGGCCGCAAAGAAGCGTCCCCCCCACCCTCCTCTCTTGAGCTTCTGTTCTGAGATAACACTGTTGAATCAGCAGAATGCAAAGAGGGTGAATATTAATGGATGCTATCTGCACTGAGCTGACTTGTTGATTTTTCTCTTTCCTGTTCTGACAGCTTTAAAATGTTTTGTTTTTGTAATGCGTGCCCATGGTGTATGAGTTTTGAGAGCACTTCATCTGTTTTTTTTTTTTTTTTTTTTTTTTTATATACCACCGGGATTCCTGGAATTATTGATAACCTCTGACCAGTGGCGGATCCACGGGGGGGGGATCCACCCCCCACCCCACCCTCCCCAAATCTAGAAATACACTATGGATTAGGGAAGTAAAAAAAAAAAAAAAAAAATGTAAATTTTTACATGAAGTAAAATTTTAAAAAGTAGCACTGTATATACAATTGACTCCCTGTTTAACAACAATCTCTTTCCAAAGACGATGTCGTTTCTGTTTAACAAGTTTTTTTTTTTTTTTTTTTTTTTTTTTAATCTTACGCTACAGGAACATGGGAAAATTTTTTTAAGAGTGGGGAAAAAGTGTCGGGGAATGTCAAAAGTGCAATTCGCAAGACAATCTCAACTACCTGATTGTATTCTCAAAGGTATTTTAGAAGCTAAGGGAAAATTCTTGAAGCAGCACAAAAATTTAGTTCGGGATCCAAATCCAAACGGCCGAAAAGTCAATGTGGCCGATTGTTTGCCAGGAGAGGACAGCTCGCGTCACTGACTGTGTCGCTTACAGCTACATATGCCTCCTTCTCGGAATTTCCCGCCACAATTTGGAACCTCATCAGAAGGTGGGGGACTTCTGAATATTGGCACCCCTCGGAAACGGCTAGCGACCGCGGAGAGGACTTTCGGAACCACGGATTTAGCGTGCACGTACACCGCATGTACACGGTGGTCTTTAGTGGTACGCCGGTATCGAACCCACAACCTTCCGGTTACGAGTCCAACGCCTTAACCACTGGGCTACCACGGCCCCTCAATGTGGCCGATTGGAAGAGTTTGCCAAGGCACTTCTGCATTCAAATGGCTGCATGAAGCAAGAGCATCCAATATTCTAATTTCTGGGCCCCACCAAGGCAGAGTGGATAAGACACTCGACATGATAGACGGCTGAAGTGTGAAGGTCCCGCGTCTGGGCCTACCGCGTGGCTGTCGATCTATCTGGAGTTTTTCCAGATGGTTTTCTCCAGATTTAACGTGAATATACGTTAGAACCTCTGGAAAAATCCTCCGACCAAGGCAACCGTCCCTGAATGAAGATGCCTCGAGTCAGTGGCGGTTCCAGGGGGGGGGGTCATGACCCCCCAAATAGTTTTCGACTAAGGGGCCTAGATTAACCATCCCCCCCCTTAAAAAAAAGAGGGCCCAAGTCGAGCGTTTACAAGGTACCAAAATTCAGAAAAGCCTTGATCATGTGCATACATACCACATTCTGCTGCTGAAAGAGAATTTCTCTTTAGAAGACCATTGGTCTTACTAGTTTATTTTATAATAATACTAAAGTATGCACACAATATTCTATGTGCTCAGACGTTTCTCCTTGGCAGAAAAATATGCAGCCGTTTTGTAAATATGTGCGCTAATCCATATCCATGGACATGGGCGTAACTTGGGCTTCGAAACTGGGGGGGCAAAAGTCATTTTAAATGAAAGTCCATGTATGCGTGCCCATACACACACATGCATATATATATATATATATATATATATATAGTGAAACCTCTCCGAGCGGTCACCCCTCTAAACGGCCAATTTTTCATGGCACGGATTTTTTGACTCATGGACTTGATGTTAAAATAACCTCTATCAGCGGCCACCCGACTCCCTTAAACGGCCACCTCATCGCCCATCTCATTTTTCAGGAAATTTTACTCACTCCATGCTGTAATTTTGAGCGGAAAAACTCAAGGTCAGGTTTATGTCGAATATAAGTCCCAGGAATACATGGAATTGAATCTGTTATATCTCTTTTGTATTCTCCCCACACCCTTAAGATGGGTAATCACTTGGACAATCAGGCATTGAAATTGTCCTACAAATGAATTTTTGTCCCCCTTTCAGGGGCTAATTCCGTGTCCGACGAGGAATTTCTCGATGTTTGTAATGGCGAGCAAGCTAAACTTTCAACACAAGCGACTTTAGGGAAAATCGATGAAATTATCGAAAATTCCGAAGCGGTTACAAACTAACCAGTTAGAGATCCGATTTTTAAAGTAAAAGACAAACTAGAAAAAATGGTTGTTTCAAAGAAAAGTAAAAACTTAAAACGGACACAAATTGTATCATTTTTTCAAAAAAATGTAAGAAAGCATTAAATAAAGTACTATTTTCTCCTTAGATAAGTTTTATATTTCATTTTAAATAAGGAATATGTGCCAGACTTGTTTATATTACGCATTATAGCAATTATCTTATAATAGTAAATAAAACTCTTGAGAGCGGCCACCCCCTCCGAGCGGCCAAATATTCTCGGTACGGTGGGGTGGCCGCTCAGATAGGTTTCACTTATATATATATATAATTATAAATTCAGTCTTTGAGCTTCGTCAAGGGAGACCCCCCTGAACCCCCCTAATTTTTTAGTTTCATTATTGCCATATTAAAACGATATTAATGGACTATGTCATTTTATCTCTCACCCCTTTTTCTTTTTCTTATATTCTTCCTTTACATTTATTTCATCGACTGGAAGTAGGAGGGTTTCCTGGTCTTTCCTTGCAAATGCAAAAGTGGGCCGATGATAACTGAAGTAACTTATATAATTTTTAGTATCTATCTTAACACACCAAAAATTTTGCTTTTCGTTATTGGATATTGTTGAGAGAGCTTTCGGCGCATAGGGTTGCTGTATTTCGTATGGTAACTCTATTGGCGAGTCATCCGAGTGGATAAGAATCCATGCTGTTAGGCTTATGTTTAAAATTATTTTTTTTTTCCACTTTCACATTCGGTAGCCCACTGCTCGATGCGTTCATACCTTTTACAAGTTATTCTTGATGTATCCTTAATTTTATGAGTCGGCTGGCCCGAGTATTTTCCATAATTTTTATTTTTAGAGGCATGTTTTCTAGGAGCAGCCACGAAAGCACCTGAGACTTCCGCTTGTCTATCATCGTTACGCCTGGCATTTGATTCTGAGTATTTCTGGCTTCGGAAGCTCATCTCTTGATTCCATAGCACATCGGAAATTGTCGAAAGTAGAAGGGAGGCTATATAACAGCATTACAGTCAGCAAGTCGTCGTCTATTTAAATATCCATTTCTGAAAGTCTGTCCACTATGTCGAAGAATTTTCTCAAATGGTCGTGAATTCCATTAGTCGAGTCGGGTATTTTATATTGAAACAAAGATTTCATCACGCAGCTTTACGAGCAGGTCCTTTAGACAACAATTTATTCTTACTTTTATGTTGCATTTTTGGGACACATTTTTCGGACAATTTTCAATAAAGGGGGCGAGAGATAAAATGACATAGTCATTAATAAATCATAAAATATTTCTTCTATAACAATGGAAAAAATACTGTACTTAAACGGCTGAAATTTGAGATCAGTTATTTTTAACTCTTGAAAACAAAAAGTAAATAGTGCAAAAATATAATTAATAAAATAGATAAAAGGGATTACTTTTTTTCCCCTTTTATAAAACCAACTCCACAGCCACTGGTACCACTGGGGACCGAATCAGCTTTTAGCGGTAGAGTCTGTGTGTACGTCCAAAACAAAGTTCATTGGAAGGATTGGAAATTGCAAATCTATGTGTTCACTACAAAAAAAAAAAAAAAAAAAAAAAAAAAAAAAACTCCACAGCCACTGGACATTAGCAGGACTTGACTGTCAAGAAACATTTGACGGTCTAAAACTGAAGCGGCCAACTTTGATTTTCAAAGGGTTTTTCCAATAAGTAAGAAGAGGCATCATTTTTAATTTAAACAAAACTACATTTTCCCCCTCAAAACGCAACTATAATGGATGTCTTCTCCTTAACGAATTCCTGACAAAAAAACCAAATGATCAGTACATTGTAGTATTTTCTCCAGACTAATACTCTATTTAAAATTTACCGATTTGACACAAAAATTACGAAAACTACTTACCTGTACTCATACACAAAACAAGTTAATATTTCACTGCAAGATACAGATATTCCGCTGGTAAAATTCATTTAACTTAACCAAACTTGACACACAGAGATCATTTACCTATTTAGCTTAGCTCTTTGTAATCCATTCTTTGCAGCTCATTCAATAATCCCTCCAACCCTCTTGGACATCTCCCGAGTTCTTTGTCGGTATTTTCCCCCTAACCAGGTAGAGAAAGATTAACAACAGACTTGAAATATAAAACATCATGTTACATACAAAAATTTTTAAAGCTCCCTTCTCTCACAAAGTCCATATGCTTGCGGGAAAAACTGGTCCTAGTCTATTTAAGTGAACACAGATGTGGCTGATTTTTGAGTTAACGGGAGATAAAAGGGCCGCGTTCGGCATTTAAATCACTCCAATTTTTCACAGAATCTTAATGGTCATTTAGTGATGACATGTTCTTAAGTTTAGTTTGTAGGTCCAAAAAAAAAAAAAAAAAACCCGATCATTTTATGCCTTGTTAAAAAGCCTCTTCTCTTGCGAGGTTTGAAATACATTACAATGAAACTGATTGCACTGCACATTTTCTATTTTCTGTAACCTCTCTTCCCGTGGCACTTTATTTAATGTTAGCAACCTGTTAAATTTACAGCATTCTGAGCTCAATGTTCGTGTTTTTCCTCGACTCGGACAGAAAATTTTAAATTTTTAAGAGTCCAGTACGTTATTTATATTTATTTATTTTTTATTTTATCTTTTATTTTTATTTATTTATTTATTTGGGGGGGGGTGGTATTGTAAATATGCTTAGAAAAGTAATGTGGAAAAAGGTATTTAATAATTTGAGGAGATAGAACGACTTTTAGCGTGATTTCATTAACCAAAAGCTCGGCATATGCGGGAGACAGGGGTCGATACAAACAAACATTGGGTCCGTTTTGTGGCTCTTTTACAAAATTACAATCGATTTAAATGGAACCCCGTCACAAAAATACAGTCGATTAAAAATGTCCTTTATTGGCATTTTACCCTACATTTTAATGTGTTTCATCAATTAACAAAAAGAAAAAGCGACTTTTATTAAAATTTGGTTTGAAAATTCACAAAAATAAGTGCTGAAACTCACAAAATTAAGCATTGAAATTCACAAAAATATGCAGTTTTTACAAAAATTGGACTCTGGAAAATATTCCTGGACCGACCCCTGATAAATTATGTAAGGTTTTGAGTTGAAGACGCTTTCACGAAAAAAAAAAGGGAGGGGGTATATAAATTAGGTGAATGCACATATGCTATGTACTAAAGAAACTAATATTCTGAGATATTATCTTAGCTAGACTTTTTTGAAATGCTAGAAAATAGAATTATATGCACACATGGGCGCCCATGAGGGGGGCAAGGTAGGGAACTTGCCCCCCCTAAAGTTCTAGGTTAATATCTCATGATGTTAACAATGGCAAAAACAGAACTAAAAAAGTTTGAAATTTGCCCCCCCTCTAGAAAATTTTTTTGAAGTTTGCCCCCCCCCCTAGGAAAATTACTATGGGTGCCCATGTATGCACATCAGCAGATCGTTATAAACAATAGCTGTGAAGGTTCCCCTTCTGTGTCGAACATTGCTTCTCAGTATTGCTGGGAGCAACGCTGTTAGCAGGAAGTAATGAGGTGATTTGTTGCTATATTTTTCTAATGCATGAAAATCTAAAAGGGTTAAAGGTATCGAAATACTGACTTAGATAGTACTGCAACTAGAGTTTATCTCTCAGAACGAACCAAATAGAACGGCCTCCTCCCATGGAACCGTATAACTTATTTTGGAGCCCTCTACTAAGTCTGCGGCACGTGCCCCTAGTTTCCCCTGGCAGCAGATATAAATAATAAAATCGCAGACCGTTTCTTGTTCTCTTAAACTGCGTCGCAGTTGAATACGCAATTAGTCGTCTGTCAAGTAAGTTGTGCACGATCACACGATCACGTTGTTGTCTCTCTGCTACTGACCTTCAAACACCAAAATTAGGTTCACTAAAATATAAATGAGAAACTGGCCCCAATCTGTGACAGGGCGGCAACTAAAGGGGGGATAAGCGGAGACAAGCACCGGGAGACATTCTAAAAGGAATGCCAAAATCAGTTATAGTTTCTTGGGATGGGGCGCGGCTCCATGCGAGGGGGCACACGACCATGGACGCCCATAAGGGGGGGGCAAGGTAGGGAACTTGCCCCCCCCCTAAAGTTCTAAGTTAATGTCACATGATGTTAACAAATGGCAAAAACAGAACTAAATTTGTTAAAAGTTTAAAATTTCCCCCCCTCTAGAAATTTTTTTTGAAGTTTGCCCCCTTGGAAAATACTATGTGCGCCCATGCACACGACACTAATTATGGTTTGCCCCGGATGACATAAACTCTAATTGCGTCATCGCCTGTGAAAATGACCTCTTTTTGCTCACTTTTTACAGCAGCAGGTCTTTTTTTCTAACGCTGAACAATTGATTTCAGACAAGTTTAAAATCGCTGCCCCTTGATTTTTGCTTTCCTGAGAAATTATCTAGCTTGGTCATTTGGTAGAATCTGCCATCGTTCCTGTTGGGTTGAAAAGCTTCTGTGACTCTATTCTTTTGTTGATTTTTGCAGGGGATTTTTTTTTTCTTTTTTTTTTTTTAGAATCTGATAGTATATTTGGGTTCTAAATGCATGATTTGTGTTCAAAATCATAACTTTGCCCCCTGACTTTTTAGACTAGGGGGGCAACTATTACAACTGCAGGGGCAATTGCCCCCCTTGCCCCCCAGATTACGCCTATGCTCCGAAACTTCTCATAAATACGGATTAAGGCCCCTTAGAACCCCCCCCCCCCCCGCGTAGGGCACCCTGTACTCGGCCTAGATCCCTCATGTAGACAATTGTTCGTATTACCAATAAAATCAAGCAATTGCTGCAAGTGTTGTTATTCTGGCAGAAAAATTTGGAATGCAAAATTTTCAGGCTTCGGCTGGTTAGCTAGAAAAATTCATAAAATGGAAGCTGACGCATTTCATATTTGAGAAAATCTGGAAGAAAGAATAACAGGAAGGCGAAAAATGAAACAACTGACTCATTTTGATTTTCTTGAAACCTAATTTTATTGTATTGTTTGTTTTTACTACCTTTTTTTAAGGTAACTAAAAATAATTTTTTGTGGATAGTAAAATAATATAATGATATCAAGAAAAATATTCACAGTCCTAAGAATGTAAAGTGCAAAGGGTTGGTGCTGGTGCTGTAGGATTACAGCCGATAGTCTGCACATGGAATCTAAGCCGATGGGTGGGGTGCACTCCGTGGGGGTCTTTCTAAAGGGTCCTAACCCTTATTTACTCTAAGTTTCGGAGGAAGCACGGAAAACTCCGAACAGTTAGATCGGCGGACGCGAACTGGTTTTGAACCAGGCACCTTCCCAAAGTGTAAAGGGAAATGTTTTTCTTTTACAAATTCTGTTTATGGAAGATCTCTATTTAAGGACGGTTTTTCAATTTTCATGGTTCCTTGAAAGTCGTTAAACAGAGAGCCAACTACAGTCGACTCCGGTTATAGTGAACCTCAGGGGACCGGCAAATTTCGTTCACTATATCCGAAGTTCACTATAAGCGAAGTGTCCCTATATGAACACGGAATACGGAATACATTATGTACATAAGAAAAAAAATAGTGTTTTATCCCCGCACTAAATGTTTGTGTAAATTACACATAATTAATCGTATTAATGTCTTATTACTCCTAAGTGCTCCAATAATTTGCGAGATTCATTCAATTGACCGGAAAATGCTATAGTCAATCAAGGAATAGCGTGTAGTGGTAATCCTTAACTTGTGTTATTTCACCGGGAATGGAAAATGGAATCGTTCAAGGACAGGAGAGATAAGTCCGTTTTTGTTGACCATGAAATGTACCCTACTTTTTCTTAAGTGCTTAGTAGCCCAAAAATGCCATTGATTCTAACCCGCAAAGAATTTAATTCCCTTTTACAGAAGTCCCCGGATAGCAAGAGTGAATTCAATTAGGAGGGGCACAATTTGATGAATTGGATTGAAGCGCTTGTGGTCTTTTCTTTCTGGTCAAGAATGAGAATTAAAAAAGTTGCATGTTTCTTTTAAAAATTGTCATTCCTACCGGTTTATTCACGGAATGGCCGAAAAATAATTACCCATGGGAAGGTGGGGAAGAACACCATCGATCACTACCTGTCAGCAAGGACCCCCTCAGGTCCACGTTTGACCAGGAAACTTGATATCCAGATAAAGAAGGGTTCGGCTTCACACTTCTCAAGTAGCTAATATTAGAAGAAATAATTTTTCCCTACCGTACTAAGGTACTACACGTGCATTGTAAGATTCCATTACACACAAATATGGATAACGAGTTGAACTTCGTGGATTCCGGAAAAAGTGGTAAAACACTAATTTATAATGATTTTATATTCAAACTCAATAAAAGAAAAGAAAATAGAACATATTGGAAATGTTCCAATAGGTCGTGCAAAGGAACAATTGTTTTGGAGGACGATATTGAGGTAAAATGCGATAAAAACATTCATAACCATGAACCCACCGAAAAAATAACCAGAATTTTTTTTTTTAAAGGAAAAAGAACAAACAAGTTACATAAGAGGAGAGCACGAGACCTGTACGTGTTATCCGAGAAAAAATCGTCGGGAATAAGGGTCGGTTCATTGTTGTTTTAGCACCCCTTCCAAAGTGATTTTTTGTTAACACATATATGAAAACGGCATTTTTGACACCACATTGCTATTTGATTCCGATTTTCTATTACGTGTTGTGTCACCGCTAAAAGTTTCTACACAGCATCTTTTTCCCATCCACCTTTATAATAAATATTTTCCTTTTTGCAAACTTTTATTCAAATATGTAATATTATAAAAGTAAAACTTAACCCAGATTTTTTAAATGTCTTATATTTTTTATTTATTTTTTTCCAAGAAGAAAAAAGAAATTATTGCAAACAAAGAATAACACTAGTCGACAAAAATTTACTTTTCTTTCCTAACAAAAATGGACTTAGCTGTCTATAACTAATTTTGCAAGTTTGCAGATCGAATTTAAAAATAATAGTTGTAAAAATAGTCACGTACATTGGCTTTTTTTTTATGACTATCTTACCAGTATTGAAAGGATTTGAAAAAACATTTTAAACACACCTTTTTTTATTGTTAGTTTCATTACTTTATCATGAAATGCTGTTGTAATTTAAATTAAGATGATATACATATTTGAAACAAAGTAGAAGATTAAACCATTGAACATTAATTAATTACAATGAAATTATGTATTCTTCTTTTATGTGGCGTAAAATTTTCTTTCTTTAGAAATCAGCAGTAGTCGCCCATCATTGCTGGTTCCCAATGACTTTGATATCGAGTTTCTAGAGTTCTTATGTCCTATGGGATCTTTTCACCTTGTTCGTCAGCCTGACGAGTGGCTGCGCACGTTCGCGCGTTAAACCAACGCTAGGGGGCGTTGGTTAAACTGGTAGGCGGAAGGTGCCTGGTTCAAAACCAGGTCGCATCCCCCGACCTAACCGTTCGGAGTTTTCCGTGGTTATCTCCGAAACGTAGCGTAAATACGGCTTAGGATCCCTTAGAAAGTCCCCCACGGAGGGCAATCGCCCCCTCGACCAAGATCCCTCGCGCATATAATCGGTCGTAACACCTCCCCCCCCCCCTCTTGTTCATCACTAACCATGCCAACATTTTCTGGAAAAAAATACAAATGGGAATGTCAAAAGTGACATTTGACACCCCATGATTTGGTAGGACTTAACAAGATCTTCTATCAGGATTTTATAATTTGTGTCCTTTTTGCTTCCTAAAACACCTTTTACAACTTTCACAAATGATAACCGAGCTGCTAATTCTTTTTGATTTAGCTTTCTTTCAAAAGCAGAGTCGCATATGACTTTTCTGGTTTGAGTCTAATAAAAATGCCTTCCTTAAGCTTATCTTTACTTGATTGTGAATAAAGTGCAAAATATTTAAATCGCTCACCTTCTTTGTCCATAGCCTTCACAAATTTTTCATAAGTCCTAATTTAATGTGTGATTTTAATATAAAACGCCCATAAGTGTAACAAAATTTACCAGGCGTTTATTTTGTAACATCTACGCTGAGAGCTTGATTAATATTCAGGCCTTTCGCTGCCTCCGGGAAAAGAAAAGAAAAAAAAAAAAAAAAAAAAAATTCTGGATCCGGCCTTGATTTGAATTTTTTTTCAAATCAAGGAAAGAAAAATGTCTGAGGAAAAAAAAGCAGTACATATAAATCTTGCTCGTACTTTTTTCAATTGCTTTAAGATGACCTACCATTGCACTCGCCCTTTATCCTGCATTACAAAATTCCTTTTTTCTTCAGCCTATGTAGCCTCACCATGGCACAGTGGTTATGTCACTGGAAATGATAGACGGGCGAAGTGTGAAGGTCCCGAGTTCGGGGTCCGTCGGCCTAACCAGTCGGAGTTTTCCGTGGTTTTCTCCGAAACTAAGCGTGAATACGGGTTAGAACCCCTTAGAAAGACTCCCACGGAGGCAAGGGCGGATCCAGAAACTTTTTTCGGAGGGGGCGCAAATCGTGAATACTCATTTCATCTAGTGTAAATACATTTTTCTCGGAGGGGGCGCGCACCCCCTGCGCCCTCCCCCTGGATCCGCCTTTGCACGGAGGGCATCCCACCCATAGGCCTAGATCCCAAGTGTATGTAATTTAGAATTACAATTTTTTAATCTGATAAATGAAATTTCATGTGTTATTTTAATTTATTTTTTAATGCCTGTTACTGTGTTTACTCGCATAACCATAGTCGAAACCCCGTTTTGAAGTACAAAAAATAGCTTTGCGGTTACAATATCAATGTAGTAAATTTTCCACGCATAACAGACCTAACCCAGCAAACACACACACACACACACGACGCACGTATTTTGCTTGTTATTTTTTTTTTTTTTTTTTTTTTTTAATTTCAAAGTCTTTTTAGATCAGGGTTGGCTTTTTACCGGTAAAAACTGGTTTTTACCAGGGCATGGTAAAAACTAGGTTTTTACCGGTAAAAACCTGGGGAAAAGGGGTAAAAACCTAACGATACAATAAACTCCCCGAGTCATAAACTGTATATTAATGCTATTTTTAAAACTGTATTCTCATGTAATTGATGTGGATATATCATCATCAGGACATCATGATGATGCAAACTACATTATGTGATTGTGCAAACTACATTATGTAACAAATAATATTTGTAAGCATTTAGTTTTCATTAAAATGATTAAGATCAGTTAAGTGTAGTAAAACTATATTTACAATTTTCCTTTAAGTAAAAATTATTAAACTAGACTGCATTACATAATTGTAATAAATATTGTATATGTGCCTTCTCATAATAATAGTTTTAATAAGTTTAATAATGATAAATGTACATTATCTATAAATTTGAATTTCTTGTAAGATGAAAACATGGATCAAAGTTTTCTGTGTTTATTATATTCCTTAAAATGAACTATTTTCGTATAGCATTCTTTTACTTACCAAATCAGACACTGAATTAGGTGAATATTGTTATATAGAAATGGAAATAGTGATATTAAATGTCCTGAACTTTGTTTCCCTGAGAAAATGAAAAAATAGCAGATAAATCTTCATTGGTTGCTTGTGGATTATAGCCGATTGACTGCACTAGGATCCTAATCCTATTGGGGAATACCTTCCTATTCCTAAGGGATCCTAGCCAGTATTTATGTGCAATTTCTGAAAAAAAAAAAAAAATCCACGGAAAACTCCGAACAGCTAGATCAACAGGCACGACCAGGGTATGAACCTGGAACCTCCCACCATCCAGTTTCGATAGCAGAACCTCTCAGCCATTGATGGAGAGATAAATCTTCAAAAAGTGACAAAAAATAGTCATATTATTAAGTTTTTCTCAAAGGTTGTAAAAACCCTGGTAAAAACATGTTTTTCCAAAGACGGTAAAAACCGGTAAATACCATCAGACGGTAAATACCGTCCAACCCTGTTTTAGATAGTCATTATTATTTTGGAGTTATAATAAACCCACCTGCCCACATTTTCAATAAACGGTAGTAAGGGGCCAAAACGTACTTTTAATCTTTCATTCATGTCTAAAGACAAAAAAAAAAATAGACAGCCATAAAATTCGTGCTTTGAAATGTTAGCATAAATACTTAAAAACCGTTTTCAGACATCACGTCAAAACAGGGTAAGGGTCCAAAACGTTCTTTCCCGTTTCTTTTGATATCTCTGAAGGCAAAATTATAGCCGTTAAGTTCTCGCTTTAAAATGTAACTATAACAAAAATATCTGAACATCGCTTTTTAGGATTTTTTAGAATTCGTAACCGGACGGGAGTAAGGGTGTAATCGTTCTTTTCACATCTCCCTTGATATATCAGAGAGGATAAAGTGCACACAGGTCTTAAAATCCTTTTCAGGATTTTTGAAGATTCGCATGAAAACGAGGCCAAGGAGCCAAAACATTATTTTTAAATCCGCCATCATATCTGAAAAGGCGATAGAGATAGCTATAAATTTCTTGCTTTAGAATGGAGCGAAAATAGGCATAAAAATCTCCCATTGAAATATAACACAAATTTCTAAAGATCCTTTTTCAATGTTAGTGAAAATCGATCCAATAGGGGGTGGTTGAATAAAAATGTGTTTTTCACGTATTTTTTAGCTTTTGAATGCTGTTAATATCAAGGAAATATTTTTTTCTACTTGATGAAAGGGCGAATCAATTTTCAGGGGGCCGCTACATTAAATTTGAAAAATCACCAAGGTTTGATATTCTTTGTTGATTTATCGCCCAGTTCTGCCCCCCCCCCCTCAAAAAAAAAGTTCTGAAAACTAGATATAGTTTGGCAATATCTTTTATATTTGCCTAAAAATTGCCTAACTCTACTTTTACTTAACTTAAGCATTTGCATATATTCGTGTATATATAGGTGAAGTATAGTTAGAATATGCCTGACCAGTATTTTAAAACAGTTTTATTAGGCGATTTTAATATAGATTTCAATTTTGATATTTATGGAAGAAGGACCACAAATTCTCGGCATACTCGCGGATTATGATGTACATTCGAAGCTTAAAAAAAATCAAAATCAAGTATAGTCAGGGCCGATCCCACGGGGGGGGTGTGGGGGGGTGAGACACCCCCCCACTGAAAATGCAGTCGGCAAAATTGCTATTCCAAACTTCTCATTTTAGTATTCAAAAGAGTTTTTAATCGGCACTTTTCCTAACTTTTGTCCCTTTGACGTCCTAGTACTTCCAATGCATACCAAACCGAGTGAGAAATTCCTTTCTCATTCGCATCAGTCAAAAGAAAGAAGTGGGAATGTATAAAGAGCGCTCGGCACTGGGTGGCCAGATACACAGAAGGAGGAGTCGGAAAATCAGCTCTCTGCAATTGACACCACATACATCCCATAGCACCTGTCTCGGCATTTTCCCCTATGCAAATAGTTATCTCACATGTCCATAGTAATCTAATTAAGAATCTTCTGTGCACATCTCTGTGGGAGAAATACTGAGGATGAGAACAAGAATGTACTGTCCCGCAGTGGTCTGGGCGCTAAACTCAGTTCCAATAAGAACACGGCAAGGGAAGCAGCATCCAGCTTGGCCAGTGCTTGGGAGGGTCAACTTCCCCTCGGCTTGACTGCTGTTGGAGCGTGTACGCTAATGGGAGCTGGTGCACGTAAAATCCGTCGTGGCTTCAATGTCCTCCAAGTTGTTAAACGATACCTCTGGGGGTGCCGATTTCAGGGGGGTTGGGTCCCTCCTCTGGAATTGGTTCAAAATTAGGGGACTCCGAGCTGAGTCGGACTTCCTCCGACTGGGGATCATTAAAATGGAAGACTCCCCTTACGCCCATCGCCTGCCTATATGGGGGATCTGGCACCGCCCCGCGGTTGCCAGAGGGCATTAGCAACAACAACAACGAAAATGTTCCAGTCTTATATATTGCTCTGAGACAAATTAAGAAATACCATTCTGTAAGAAGTAAAAATATCGCAAGAAGGCCGCAACTGGCCTGAGGCTGTCACCACCCTTTGGTCCAGCGTGGTCTTTTCTGGGAAACAGATGTATTTTCTTTGCTTCTTTGAAATGCATGGGAAAAAGAAATTCACTTTGAACAGTAGCCCCCTATTCCGGTTAGCTAGACAGCAACCGAGCCAAAGTCAAACATATACTTGGAGCCTTGGCATACCTTGGAATCTAAGCATACTTTGATTAGAAGAAAACCATATTTAGCTTTTAAGATATTATTAATACATCAATTTGGTAAAAATAAATAAATAAAAAAATCTCTAGCATTTAATAAAATGAAGTAAAAGTTTGCTTCAGTGTGCATTTAAGACAAGTTTGAAACCAGTTGTACACAAAAACATGAAACATATAGTAGTTGTAAACAAAAGAAAATGACAAAAAGTGCAGTGCACAAAATGTGATATGTAGTTGCTTTGATAATGACTAAAAGAAGAACGCGAAATAACTGACATAATGGAAAGAGAATTTCTATACAAACTGTTGGAGCTCCGTCAAATCCAAGAAAAAGGTCATCGCCGATTAGATTATATTTGTACTACTTTTTATTATAATTTACTTTCATATCATTCATATAGAAACAACCCCAATTTTGTAATTTAATTTGATTTTAGAAAAATAATAGGTCAGTTAGAAGAGATTAAATGCAAGAGTATAGATCAAAGGCCCGTTAAAATAGGAAGACATGGCACAGCAAATAGTGGGGAGTTGCGACCTTAGGAGCTTCGAAATCAATATGCTTAATTTTCCATTTTCTCTTAAATTACAGGGAAAATTAACTTTTCGAGCTAGAATTACTTTCCTTATTCCATTTTTTCCCCTTTAAGCCTCACATTCTTTTTAAGCCTTTATTTTTTAACGCTTTCCAAAGAACTTGAAATGTTTATGCTTTCAGTTTGTCTGCCCGTGCTCTAACTGCAGCATATATCCATCGATCGAATTTTTATGTGATAATGAAAATTACCGTACCATGTACCGTATTGAAAAGGATGTAGGTACCATTTATAGTTCTTTTACAGGAACACACAAAATAATTCCAATGCTTTGCAGCCTATGGGCAGAGAATGTTTAGAGTACATTTTAGAAACGTTCATCCACTTCAAGCAAAACGAAATTGGTATTTATTATTGAGGTTTATGAGGGCATTCTATCCATTGGCATGGGTGGACGTAGCGTTGATACCTATGCAGGGCTAACAAAATAACACTCATAGATTAGGCTTTAAGAGCAGTAGTTAAAACAATATTTTAGTTTCTTGTTTGCTTTAACCTGTTCACTACCGTCGTTGCTAAGATACAATGGCAGAAAATTCTCCCTCCTGTATAAATCGTTGCTTTCCGGCATGGGTCTTTGAATGCCCTGGCATGGCCCAGCCATGCGCTTGTGCAAGGCTGTGGCCAGAGCAGAAACATTCTAAGACTCATGCCGGAAAGCAACGATGGACGCAGAAAGGAGGAATCTCTGCCATCGCGTCGTTAACAACGCCGGGAGCAAACAGTTAACTGTTCGTCGTGCAATAGTATTCCAGCCAACATCTAGCTAAGAAAATCCAGTATATTTATGTGGTATGATAATCTTAAAGTCATAATTACTTATCTAAGTCACAAAACATTCTTCGAAATTTTTTCACACATTAAATTTCGCCATTTATACTATGTATCATTTTTTTAAAAATAAAATTTGACATAGCACGACACAGTTGTGGTTTTTAAAGTGAAAAGCTTTTTATAACAGCTTATGTTTGAAATTTTAATCACACATAAGGTCGCGATATTAAAAATAGAATTTGTAAAAGAGCTCAGAAATAGAATTCTTTTAACATAAAATGAATAAAACGTCAATGTTTCTTTACATTCACAAGTTTTTCTCAAATGTTCGAAATTTTACAAAATCTAAGACTAAAAGAAGTAGTAAAATTTTGGAACTTTGAACTCAAAAAAAGTTACAATTAAACGATTTGCCATCGAATTCTGAAAACTTCAAGAATCGCTCACAAATGTGTTATAAATATAAGCACAAACCTTTATTATTGGACCAAAATACCATGGTATATTTGTCTATATTGAATGAATAGACCCAGAGAGCGGTAATCTTTCAGAATTGGTGAAGAAATAAATGTATCGATTATTAAAGCTTCAAAATGTTAGAAAACCAGGAGATTTAATGTAAAATCAGGAGACCAGGAGAAACCATCAAAATCTAGTACTCTCCTGAAAAATCCAGTAGAATTCGCAGGTATACAATAGTATATACGCACATAAGACAGTGTTGAAAGTATAAACAGTGCTCTCTGTATGGCTTCCTTTCCTTTTTTTAAGTTAATGTAAAGACTCCATTCAGGTTACCCCCAAACTCATTTTTGCCAACCCAAACTATGGCCTGATAGTTTTGTCACATACGGATAAGCAAATATTTTCTTCAGTCCGGAGATAGTATTTTATGACTCAATTAAAAGTTATGAATATTTTATGAAAATTTAATTACTTGTGACAGAGTCAGGAATGTAACCATTCCTCCCCAACAAAAATGTGGAGTTTTGTTGACAAAGTGATAATAATCTAGCCTTTTTGTAGAAAATTCCGCCTTTTGCGTACTCCCCTCTGCAATTTATTAACGTAAAAACCAGACTGATCATTAATGCGTAAATAATGTGAATCCTCTGAAAGTCGAACGTTAGCGGCTCCCTCTGTACAACTTACAGAGGTATTTATGCTGTTTCTACGTTATGGGTACGTTCTGTTCGTCGGAAAACTGTCTAATATAGGAAGGTGACCAACTTGGAAACTGATTCGGCAAATTTGTTTTTTCAGTCGGCAATTTACTTCTCTTCACCCCCCCCCCCCCAAGATTTTCTTCTGGGATCGGCCCTGAGTATAGTTAGAATATATCTAGCGAATATTGTAAAGAAGTTTTTGAATTATTTACTTATTTTCTTTGTTTTATTAATTGGTTTTACAAAATCCACTCCGTGCAAAGAACGGATACTTCAGCTAGTTTACTATAAAATCAGTTCTAGGATTATTTCAACCATATCTTGAATGGATTTTGACAATGATCATAATTAAAGACCGCACGTGATCAATCATTTTATACCGAAACATGATTCTTTTAAGATCATTTTCAGTAAAATTACCAGCATTTTCTTAAAACCCTCCATCCTGCAATATAAAAGAAATTCACAAGCTATTCATTAAAAAAAAAAAAAAAAAAAAAAAACTCTAAAATATGTTCATTTCTAACAAAAACACGCTTATTTCTTTTCGAAAGGAGAAGAACGGTGAACAGAAAATAGGGAAAATCTGGAGAATTTTCCCCTAATAAAGAGTTGGATTCTTTTCAGTACTAATCAATCAGCCATCTCCTGGGAATGTAATGGGTAAAACAGCAGCCCGTGACCAAACATGGACGCTTTTCTACTAGAGATGAGACGGGCTCAGCCCGAGCCCGAAAGCCCGAGCCCGAGCCCGGGCCCGACTCGGGCTCTGTAATTCACGATTGCGTTCGGGCTCGGGCTCGTGAAAAATTTCTCCTTTGTTGAACATACTCCTTGAAACAGAATTTTAAAAAAGTGATTCATGGGATATAATAGACGTACTTATTTCAAAAAATAGCGGCAACCGGGGACTAGAAAGTGTGTGAAGCTCCAAAAATTTATTGTATCCTCTTAATGAAGTAGTCAATTTTATTTGTCTTTAGCTGAAATTTCGGGCTCGGGCTCCAACTTTAATAATATTGCTCGGGCTCGGGCGGGCTCGAATTAAAAGTCTTCGGGCTCGGGCTTCAAAAAAGGAGCCCGAACTCATCTCTATTTTCTACTACCTGTCTTCTTTCAATGGTCTTGCTTTTCGTTACTCGGGGAAGAATCAGCTGATTGGGGGATAAGGGAGGAGGGGATGGAAATTCGACCAAAACGTGCAATCACCGTCCTACCTTCTTTATTGTGGAAGTGAGGGTGCCACGGCATTTCATATAGGGTGGCAAAGATGAGCTTATCTTTTAAGCACTGAGAGTATCGAACAAAAGGAGTACGGTCAAGAGTCTTAAGCCCTTTCTCTAGTGCGCTACTGTTCCCTTTCTCTCCCCCCCCCCTTGTCTTGTTAGACAATGCCCCTGTATTTTGGAACAGATGTTTGATAATCTCTTTGTGTATTTGTCGAATGCAATACAGACAACCTTTGAGAACGCAGACATAGAAAAATTTCCTCTCCGCCATTACCAGAATTTTCGAAGTTCAGTTTTTAGGTTCACTATAACCGGAGTCATGTTCACTAAAACCGAAAAATGTTAAGCACATTTCTAATGTAAGTGAATCGGGACTAACGATTTGCGTTCACTATAGACGAAAGTTCACTATATCCAGGTTCACTATAACCGGAGTTGACTCTCTCTCTCTCTCTCTCTCTATATATATATAATATACATATACCAAGAATATATACACTAATACTTAATAAATGCTTGTGGACTAAACGTAATTTCTATATTTACAGAAATGATACAGCTTTTATTTTTAAACAGAAGGAGGGGCAAATTTTATTGACTCGCTATCACCACAGTGGCTGGAGCACAGTATCCAGTTTTATTTATACAGTGGAACCTGTCTAATGGGACTACCCTTGGGAAGAGCAAAACTGGTCACCTTAGAAATTAAAAAGTCATAAAACCACCATTAAAAAGTCATAAAATTCGCGACGAGAATGCCCTCTTACCCACTGCAGTCACGTTAGACGTCAGCTGCTCTCACAAGTTGTCCACACCACCCAGACGTATGGGTACAAATCCTCATTATAAAAGTAAAACATATTCTAAGATATCGAATAAAGCGAGTACCTGGCAATGTATAGCTAGTCTGGTTTTAAAAAAAATAAGCTCAAATTGTAAATAGCAGGTAATAGTGATAATAGTTGTAAATAGCAATTGAGGTTGGTTTACTACAGTCCTCACAGAAAAGGATGGGAGTTACTTAATCTGGAAAACTTACTGCCCTCCTAAAATGCGAAAATGTATGCTGTGAACACTGTATATTGCACGGTGGCTGTGGAATGGGTTCAATAATGCGTTCAGCAATTATACTCTGTATACACTAAAATGTTAATGGGTAGGGCCCGCGAACAACATGAATAAAGGCCGTTGCTGATTAGCCACGTCTTGTCGTCACTACAGGGGTTAATGCGACATTTTTCTGGCAAAATTTACGACTTTTAATGACCCGTCGGGATCTACCAACAAGAGATTAATGTGTTAAAATTGAACATCCGTCCCCCCACACAATGGAGAGAGCAACGGAACATTTTTCCCCCCTATCAGTCGCGTCGTCCATTGAAACGCATAAAACGCATGGCTTATGAGCATCGGCCTTAACTTGATCGATTTAGGGCGCACGATAGTTCTGCCCCCCCCCCCCCCCCGTCCGAGTTTTCTTTCGACGGTTCTTGCAGCAGACAACATACTTATTTAGTTGTGATATACCATGTCTAATTATACATTGGGCGAAAAAATATTGGGAAATCAGTGTATCATCCTAATGAAAACGGAAAATGATGCAGTACTTTAATTATACTTCATTTGAAACAAGTAAAAAGCAAATAATATTTCAATGCAGTTTCTTTTGTCGCAACAATATTTGTTATTCACACATGCTACATTTCTCTCGGGAGCTAATTCTAAAGCCGACGCGGACGAAGTCGCGGGTAGCAGCTAGTAAACCATAAATTTCTTCACCAAGCACATCATAAAAGGATTAATAAAAAAACAAGTAAGGGACAATCATAAGGGCTATAAGCGGTACACATAAAATTAATAAATCTTGTACGATATTATATTACGTCCTTCATTAGTCACAATTTATGTACGTCCTGTTTAAGCCTCACCATGGCGTAGTGCATAGGCGGCTGGTGCACCAAAAAAGTGGGGGTCGAAAGAGATGAGAGTATGCAAGTAGAGGGCACCCCCTAAAGCTGTTTTTTGGGGGGTGTAAAATCGCTCTATTATAATTGAATTTTAATGTCATTACTGATTAAATGACCTTCTCTAAAAGAACTAGGATCAAAAATCAGAACGGATGCCCACCGAAGACTCCCTCCTTCCAATTCAAAATAGAAACATGCACGGACCGGGCCGGGTACGGAATTTATAAATCTGTTGTTAACGGGCCGGGCCGGACTCGTGTTAGTGTTAATTTTTTTCGAGTTCCTGCAACCCGCAAAAAAGTTATTAATATTAACTTCTTAGTATAAAATGTCTGAAAAATATTTATTTATAGATCTATCTGGTAGTCTTTTTAGTAGGGTAGGTTTATTTTTTAATTTCTGGAATTTTCAAATTTTTACTCCTCAACTCTGGCCGTAAGGGCCCGTGATGTTTGTTCAAATGTGTTACGGGCCCGGGCATGGCCTACAAATTCAAGAATCGTCGGGTTCGGGCCGGGCCGGGACTCTATTTTCAGGCCCGTGCAGGTGCCCTCCCCCAATGGGGGGGGGAGGGAATTCCTAGAAGGCTACACTCCGTTTTTATGGGAATGAAGGCACTTGGACAGTTGGAGGAGATAAAGAATAATTTTCCCTCCTTTTATCAAAATAAAGGGAAAGGAATGAGCACTGCTGCTATTGTGAAGATCTATTTTCTTCACATCACAATTACTGTGACTTGTTTTAGAGAAAACGCATCGAATTTCTCTCGCCGAGAAACCATTAAATGCGGAAAATGTAACGTTCTTGACGGGATTTTTTAACATTACAATAGTTATAGGAAGAGATATTTATTGGAAGATTGAACCAATAGAAAATGACGTTATAGGCGGGAAAACGGTAAATACGTCTAACGTTAAACCAGGGTTTCACTTATATATATATATATATATATATATAATACTTAGAAAATTTATAAAGAACCCCCCCCCCCCCAAGCCAGTCATTGTTAATATATCAAAACATTGTAAAATGCATTGTCCTCGTCAGAGGGGGAAATGCACAACTCTACACAATAGGTTTCAGACTCAAAGCCTGAGATTTTGCCAAGGTAATGTATTATATTTCATGGCTGTATTTTGCAAAGATTAGTTTAAAAGTATTAAAACAGTTTAAAGATATCTTTAACTGTTTTAATACTTTTAAACTAATCTTTGCAAAATACAGCCATGAATATAATACATTACCTTGGCAAAATCTCAGGCTGTGAGTCTGAAACCTATGGTGTAGAGTTGTGCATTTCCCCCTCTGACGAGGACAATGCATTTTATAATGTTTTGATACATTAACAATGACTGGCTTGGGGGGGGGGGTTCTTTATAAATTTTCTAAGTATTATTAAACACATGTTTTCTTTTATGCAGCTTTTTTAAGCGCTATGTAACATGTGATACAACTGTATTTTTAAATAAAGTTCAACTATATATGTATATATATATATATATATATATATATATATATATATATATTATATATATATATATATATATATATAAAGACCTTGCACTGGGAAAGTTCGCTTTTCCTGCCCTTCTCTTGCTCGGTTTCCGTAATGAGTGTCTAACCATCATTTTTAGATGAATTGGTACTTTTGAAATTTGAAAATTGGGGGGGCGAGGCCCCTTTACTTTTGGAAGTGAGGGGGCAGTCGCCCCCCTTGCCCCCCCGTACCAGCCGCCTATGGCGTAGTGGTTATGCCACTAGAAATGGTAGACGGGCGAAGTGTGAAGGTCCCGGGTTCGGGTCCCATCGCGCGTCCGTCGACCTAACCGTTCGGAGTTTTCCGTGGTTTTCTCCGAAACTTAGCGTAAATATGGGTTAGGACCCCTTAGAAAAGACCTTCACGGAGGGCACCCCACCCATAGGCCTAGAGCCCATGCGTAGCTAATCGGCCTTAATCCCACAACACAACACAAGTCCTGTTTATTCGAGTTGTGTTCAGAGCCCGATCAAGGCAAATGTAAGCTCTGGGCAAAAGAAGAAAATTGGGCCCCACACGATAACTTTCACGCCTTCCAAAAAACAATTTTAATTTTTAATTGTAAAAAATCCCAAAAATCATCATCAAAACGTGACGCTAAAAGGCTATTTCAACTACAGAATATTTTAAGAAATTGAAACATCGAATGTAACTATACAAGTGTGGATTTGATGTATTTTCATCTTCCTAACATTATTCAAAACTTTTGATTTTTTTTTCTTTTGTAATTTTACTGTACTATTTTAGAAATAGAAAATAGAGGCTTTTGCGTTCTAAAAGTCTGTGGGCCCTGTGTAAGTACCCCGTCTGCCCTATCGATAATAGGGCACGGTAAGTGACACCCTAGAAAAAAAGAAAAATATTGTAACAGTTTTTACAGGCTGATGGCACGAATTTCATAGCAATGTAATGAAATTTAATCTTTGGGTTACACATTCACATTGCTGGAGGAGGGGAGGGGGGGGGGAAAGAAAAAATAAAAAAGTAGTGGTTTGTATTCGTAGTTTCAAAGTAAATAATTTAAGCACAGGTTAGATTTATCCACTAAGTTGAAGAGTTTTAGCCTATGGGACATGACCAGTTTGAGGCTCCAGGACAGAAAACTAAAGAGAAATCAGGGCCGTAACCAGGATGAAATGTTAGGTAGGGCTTTGAATCTAGTTTGGGGGGCGGAACAAATATAAGTATTAGTAGGCGGAAGGGGGGGGGGTTCAATTTGCACATTTTTTTTCGAGAGTATTTGCTTCAAAAAACACCGTGTTTTAAAAATATTTAACATTCATTATGTTAATAATTTTTCATTGATTCCATTAAAAATATTCAAATGATATTTTGAGAGAATGCAGTATTGGATATCGGTTAGAGTAATTTTTTGTACAAGAATAATTCACAAGACGTAGTTACTAGTTAATTGTGCCTTTTGCAATCCATTAAATGCTATCCAATAATAATAATAATAAACTCTGTAAAATAAAAAATGTTAACAATTAAACTTTGGAATAAAAATTTACTGAAAAGTGCATTTATTTTTCATTTTAAATGTAATTGTAAGGTTAAAATTGTAAGGAACTTAAAAGGAAACCGGCAGTTTCGTGTACTCGGAAAAATCCGAAAACCGATGCTACATGCATCCAAGAGCAGCAAAATAATTAACCGCATGTATAGAAATCTGGCCATTGTGATGAGAAATTCTCCCAAAACAATGGGTATTTTTATGATGTAAAATTTAGCGATTATTAAAAATCAGTCGTTTCTAGAATTTCGTATTTATCTGTAAATTTCAAAAACTTTGAAAATCTTAGGGGGGGCTGAAAGCCGGCTAGGTAGGGCTCAGTCCCCATAGCCCCCCCCACTCTGGTTACGGCCCTGAGAGAAATAAATATATAAATACTTAATCAGGCATTTAAAGCTATTTTAGTGTTTATTAATTTGTGCAACTCTGAGAAAATAATACTAATATTTAGTTACTTACTTAACATAGACTAAAAAAATGTAAAGAAATGCCAACAAGTTTTTTACATTCGAATGAATATGTTCAGAAAATTTTGTATAGCTATTATTTATATACATTTGATTGAAGGATTATTATACATTTTGCATAATTCTTTAAAATAAGCACAGGGAACGAAACATGCTTTACCGTGGAATAGGTATATTCCAGGGTTTATTATTAACATAAGAAACATTAAAAAAAAAAATCGCTTAGGGTCATTCCGTCAACTATTAGTTAATTAAAAAAAAAAATCTAATGTTGAGAGCCTCATGTGTTTCATAGCCTAATGGCCCTGATAGGATTTAACCCGGCTCTGTTTATGCCCATTTCTGCCGTGATGTGGGTGGCATATAGAAAAGAAAAGCATTCACGGAATATATATAAAATAGAAAATATGGAACCAATATGAAAGCAAGTTTCTGTGACAATTATAAACCACAATTCATTCTCTGTAACTGATAACCCTTTTCACTCTTTATTTATTTACTGGAATGCTATTCAGCTACCTGATGAAAGGTGCTTGATTTCCCCCCCAGACCCCTGCAGGAGGTATGATGGGGTTGAGAAGGAGTATATTGACAAATCAGCAACGTGGGCGATTGTCAGAACGAACACGTGGTACGTGGACGTCCACCTTCCAGCTCTATGTCAGGTCCATTCTTGTAAGACCTTCTTGTATTTATGTTACCTGGATCTGACGACAAGGACGCCTAAATTTGTAGAAAATTCGTCAATTTGGAATTTTCAGAGGTAATTCGATTTCATTTATACATTTTAAATATTTAACGCTTTATACGGCCGTAATAAGAATACCACCAACGGTGTATTAAGTACAGAAATCAACTATCATTAGTGAATTTTTTTATTTTTGTTCAGTTATATTGGATGTATATTTTCCCCATACATCTAGATTCTAAATTATATTTGGCTTATGAACTTTTGTTTCGTTCGTAATTTTAAAGAAAGTTCGAATAATTACTCGAAAATGGAGCATAAGAATCGTCGCTTTTAATTATATATTTTTGTGTTTGATTCCGTGTACAAGCAGCAGGTACTTTTCCGACTTTGATTTTGTGAATAATTAATGTATTCTCCTGGAAAAATGTCTATGTTTGTTTAATACTTGTTTCTCGAATTTTCACGTGGGATATTACAGTAGGTGATGTATGAATAATATATGAATTAAATCCTAAAAAATGGGGTAGAAAAATCCAAAGTACTTTCGACTCTCTGCACATAAACTCGCCTTATAAAGGGTTAATTCATTTTTATTGTTTCTTCCCGCTGCACGTGCTTCAGTCCCTCCTTTATTTTTATCCACAAAGATGAAAAAGCACGTGGTTGTGTTTATGTTCTGTTTATAAAAAGCATGAAGCAACACCGAGATGTTGTTTTGCGAAAGATTTCTTATTTCAATGTATTTTAAAATAACTGCTGGTTGCTTTATAGATATTGCACTAATATGTTTGTTTTTAAATGTGTTAAATAGGTATTCAAATATTTATTTCCAAAAATATATACATTGCTAACTTCCGAACACGCAGTATGAGTTAGTAAAAAATCATTTTGTTTAAATTTTCCTGTTACATTTCATCGTAAATTTAATATTTTATTTTTAAATTGCACTAAAATATTTGATTACAGTCTTCATATGTTTCCTGGAAGTTTCGTTCGTGTTTGTTTTAAAATTGATAATATTGGCGAAATTAATTAAATTATTTTTTAAGAACCATTTTAATCTTCTTGTTTATACACATTTATACAAATTCACTATAACAGTGCAAATAAGTAGCTATATAGGTACATATCTTACTAGACTAGGCGTACTAGGAAATTTTCAAATAATGTTCAGTTTTTTTTTTTAATGGTATAAGCACCAAGAAATTTAAGTTTAACGACAAGACCATAATATTAAAACCGGTTATAATCATTATTATATTTATTTTAAATAATGTTATTTTTACCTAAAGTCTAATTTGTTTTAATATAAATTTTCATATTGGTGTTTCTTTATCAGGGTTTTAAAAAAAACTCGTTTTTTCTTTTTAAACCCAATCTAGGTGGGTTTTATTGGTTTTTTGGGGGGTTTTATTAAGATTTTTTTATAGTATAACATTTTTTGGATTTAAATTTTATAGTTTTATTACAAAACAGAATAATTTTAAACTAAAAGAAAACTTTCATTACTAAATAATAATTAATTAACTAATCCTTAGTAATATTATAAATGCGAAAGTGAGTTTGTTTGCTTGTTTATGACGCTTTCACGCCTAAACCGCTGAAACGATTAGGATGAATTTTGGTTTAGATATAGATGGGAACCTGGAGATGGTTATGGGCTACTTAGAATTTTAGATTTTTAATTACTTTTTTAATTATTAATTAAAAACCGTTTTCACGTTGCCATGCTTGGCGAGTTTCGCCCGTATCAAATGTATTAAATACCTAATTGTAAAGATAAAATTGTAAGGAACTTAAAAGGAAACCGGCAGTTTCGTGTACTCGGAAAAATCCGAAAACCGATGCTACATGCAGCCAAGAGCAGCAAAGTAATTAACCGTATTTATAGAAATCTGGCCATTGTGATGAGAAATTCTCCCAAAACAATGGGTATTTTTTATGATGTAAAATTTAACGATTGTTAAAAATCAGTCGTTTCTAGAATTTCGTATTTATTTGTAAATTTACAAAAATTTTTGAAAATCTTAGGGGGGGCGCTGAAAGCCGGCTAGGTAGGGCTCAGCCCCCGTACCCCCTCCCCCCCCTCTGGTTACGGCCCTGGAATGAGAATGGAAGTGAACGAAACCTCTACGGTCGGGGAAATCATAAAGTCAGACACTTTGAATGGAATTTTTTATCTGGTTGCAAAATTTCCTTCGTTTTTCTAAACCAACAAACTCTCTAAAACATATAATAAGTAAAGATAGTTTTCATAATCTTTCAACAAATTTCCGATTGTATAAAATTGGAGAATACATAAAATATTATATACAGACAAAAGGAGGGGACTAGATTACTTAGCGCCACCCCTGCAAACATAAAAATGTCGCCCCCTTTTACATTATTCCAAAGAAAACCCTTTCAAAATGGCGCCCAGATGCGATGGTTACATTCCTTACCCATAGGCTTAGCCAGGTCGGAAGGTGGGCAGGTACCTTTGCCCAAGTGACAAAATACTCTACGAACCATATAATACAAATTAGGACTAAAATGTAATCTCAAAGGTAGGCGTAACTTAGTATGGGTAAGAAGGGGCAGTCCCCCCCTCCCCTAATATTCAAGAAAATGCATATATGTCCAAGGCCGTAGGCAGAAAATTTTTTTGAAAGGGGATATGTCGTGCTAAAATTAAATTTCGGGGGGGGGGGGGGAGGGGGGAGGAGGTGATATGCAGTATTATTTTTTTTTTAACTTAACACAAATACAAAACTGCTATAAAAACAAGTTCAAGGCCAATGGTAAATATTTCAAACTCTGCTAAAATCATTTACTATAAACTATTTTAAAAATAATTGACTTATGTAGGAATATTAACCAGCAACAATATTGCTAATTATAGATTATCAGTAAAGAATAACTATTTGATATATTTTCTTTTTATTACGGAGAAATACAATCAAAGTTTCCAAAATTAATCACTAGAGGGGGGACATTTGGGATATAAAAATAAAAACGAGATTGTGTGTGTCCATTCTTATTTAAAACTAAATATTCCAAAATCTGCTAAAATTATTTACTATATAATATATAAAAAAAAATAATTAACTTATGTAAAAATTACTTAATACATAATTTTAATTAACAAGCAATTGGTAATTCCAAGATCATCAGAAAGAATAAATATTTGAAGTATTTTTTTTTATAATACAAAAGGAAAAATAAACACAAGTTCAAAGCTAATCCTAAATATTTCAAAATTTCTTTTTATTATGGAGAAATACAAAGTTTCCAAAATTAATCACTAGATGGCGACACCATTCATTTCCTGAGCGGATCTCGGGGAAGTATACGGGCATGCGCATTGAATGGTTGAATTGTTAGACGGGCGGGGGCTAGACGCTTGTTGACACTAGTAGGGAGCCGTGCTGATTTCATCATTGTTTATGTGTCTTCATGCACGTGGTCGCAGAAATTACATTTCAAAGTGTTTTCGTTTAGATTTGCACCGCATGATTTATTTTCTTTTATTTGCAGATATCTAGTACTTTTCACTAAGTTATTTAGTTTTCCTTATTTATTTAATGGCTGAAACTTGGTATTTTACCAAAGAAGAATTATCTTCAACGCCAAGTAGAAGAAATGGCGTTTCTGCTGAAAAAGAGTCATCATACAGACGCCAAGCTGCTTATCTTATACGGGATATTGCAAGAAGAATAGAACTGTATCCTTTTTGATTTATTTTAGTTCGTTTGCGAAAATTTAGATGAAGTTGAGAAGCTTTTCATCAGGGGTATAAACAAAAAAATTGTTTGTTTTCCTGCCTGTGCAGATTTTTTTTTTTCAACATTTTTGTTTATATTTCTGTATTATGTGAATCTCGGCTTTGATCTTATGCTATGATTTTCCAGTAATCTCCAACATTAATGTTTTTTTAAAATCAGATTTTTTTTTTTTTAATCTCTGGCCAATCCATGCCACGTGTTGGACATAAATTTTAACTTTTCTTGATACTTTTTTTTAGTTTTTTCAACATGCCATGATTTTTTTAGCTAAATATAGGCTGCATTAAAAGTGTAAGATTTCTCCTTACTTTTTAACACATAGTTTAAATTTTATTTTTAATGAGTTTGAAATTAGAGGCATTTATAAAAGCGCCATGTGTGGGACAATATCTGTGTCCCGCACGTGACACTTGTATAAAACCTTCTAGCTACAATCTCGTGAATCTGTAAAAGATGGAGTGTACATTAAAATGGTAAATCCATATATTTTCGATACTGCATATAAGATTTAGCCGAAAGAAAAAAATTTAACATGTTTAACAAGTGTTTATGTATGCAGAAAGTTTGCACTTGTATCTCGCACGTGACGTGGAATAGCCCTCTTACTGTGTTGTAAAGTTCAAAAATTACTGTATATCTTTATGAATTATTAGTTCAATTTGTTTTGGAGTGTTCCTTAACTTTTTCACAGAAACCAGCTTTGCATCAATACAGCGATTGTTTACATGAACAGGTTCTACATGTGGCATTCGTTCACAGATGCCCCTTGGAATGTAAGTATTTTTCCTAAACTTGCTTTTGTGTATTAGAGTATAAAAACAGGTGAGCATAATTTCAGGCCCTTAAAATTCTTAGAGGTCAGGGGCACACTTATGATCATACCATGATTAAGCAAAATTAAAATTGCCACCTCAACCATGCTCCTTTTACATTTTTTATCTCCATGCATAATATTAGTGTGTTATCAGATGAAAAAAAAAATGTATTCTCAGGGATGAGATTCTTCAGTTGTGTATTATTTACCCATGCAAAAACCCGTAACGGGATAAATATTTGTGAAGCAGCATTTTACTTTATAGCTATATGAATGTTAAATATGGGTCTTAAAAATAATGATATCAAATTTTGAGTGACGCCCTGCTGGGATTTTTAAAGATTTGTTTTTAAATTCCATTACAGTTAATTTCGTTTTATTTTCTAAAGAAGGTTTACGCATTTAAGCAATGCTTTTAATTATGAAATACTGTCAAATGTATCACACATTCACCGAGTCTATATAATGTATTCAAATGAATTTTTTTCAATAATTTATCTTTTGCGTCATGCTATCCAAAAGGGCAAGTAAAATTTACGTAAATATTTACTTAGTGTCATAGTAACCAAACTAAGTGAAATGTATATGAAAATTTTGCTTGCCCTTTTGGATAGCGTGACGCAAAAGATAAATTATTGAAAGAAATTCATTTGAATACATTATATAGACTCAGTGACAATAGCATTGCTTAAGTGTGTAAATCTTCTTTAGAAAATAAAATAAAAGTAATTGTAATGGAATTTAAAAACAAATCTTTAAAAATCCCAGCAGGGCATCACTCAAAATTTGATAGAATTATTTTTAAGATCCACATTTAAAATTCATATAGCTATAAAGTAAAATGCTGCGTCACAAATTTTTAACAAGTTAAGGGTTTTTGCATGGGGATATCATTGCTTTTTAGGGGTATGGTCAGAAGATAATAAATTAGTTTCACGGGCAAATTTCAGAAGTTTGCTTGACACTAAGTTATGTAAATAAATATACAAATCTGTTTTCATGCAGTATGAGAGTATGTGATTAAAATAGTCACAACAAGTTCTTTTGCAACATGTAACAGAGAATTGACATGTTTTTGTTAGAATTTTATAATAAGAGGCACAATACTGAATTATTTTATTTTCTTTGAGGCGATATAAAAAGTGAATCTCAAAAACTTACCTGTACATTTCTTTTTAATATTTAAATAGTTAATGACTAACACAGAATTAAGTTGTAACCCGTTATAATTCCTTTCATTCCATAATATGTAAACTTATTTATTTTGTGGTATTGATTTGATGGCACTTGGTGCGTCTTCCCTAATTTTTTTTAATAAAACCTCATATGCCTCTCTTCTTTTATTTTTGTTCATATAATTCTTGTTTTTGACTTGCCAGAGGCATTTGCAATCTTCTTGAAGGATTCCTATAAAATCCGTGTGGCACTTACCGTGAGTATTACCGCCATGTCATAAACAAAAGATAAAAACTGTCCGTACCATGTGATCGTTCGTACTAGAGTAATTCGTACCTTTTGTAGACTGTAGTTTACTTAACTCCAGTTTTTCGTTCGCCAAATAATTCTACGTTCTTGAGAATTGGCAAAAATTTTTCACCCCACTTCTCTTATGTGCTATATTGTGCATCTCGCTATTCATCTACCTGTCCAGTGATATTTCAGCAGCGGCTCGTGGGATACAGCAAGTACAGCCGGGCTTCACTTGAAATTATCAGCACATACTTTAAAATAATTTATTCTACTAACTTTCTTAAATTCAGATTAGAATTATAGAATGCCTATCGTAAATTTAAAAAAAAATCTAAAAAAAAAAACAAAAACCTATTGTAGTAACGGCCAGATCTCTCATTCAGAAAAAAAAAACCCTTTAATCTTCCTGCAATTCAACTGCGAAAGTCGTTGGTACAGCCGAGGCCTCCGAGAGAGGAGAAAGATTCTTTCTCCTCTCTCGGAGGCCTCGGTACAGCCCTCTGCGCTGATTAAGGAATTGGCAGCACCGTTGCCATGGTAACGAGTACGTAAGCAGTTTCTCCGGCTTAGGATAGCATAGGGTGTTTTAGCTGAGACAAGCCGAAGAAAGGGTTTCTGTCTTTTGCAGCACTCATGAATTCGACGAACTGGTTGGCTCGGACGATACGTGAGGGAGAGAATAAAGACACAGAATATATGTTCTAGCCCAGCGTTTCTCAACCTGAGGGGGACGTGTCCCCCGCAGAACTTTTGAAGGGTGGGGGGGGGGGGGACGAGAAAAACTAGCAATAGGGCAAACTATAGAGCAGGATGCATTTTTTTTTTTTAAATCATATTATTTATTCGCATTTTTACTCAAAGAATATCCATTTTCGCTTAAAATGTTCATTATTAAAGATTAAAAATCTCAATGTATGCTGAAAAATGTGAGGGAGGGGGGAGCGCCACTGTAAGTTAGCCTTTGTTGGGGGGGGGGGATGGCACAACGTTAAAAGGTTGAGAACGGCTGTTCTAGCCCATTCTAACGGAAACAATAGTTCTGGGAAGGTTGAAAGTTTTTAGTCGTATTTGTTACTGTGTCCACGTGTTATTAGAATCTATGATTTAACCGTTTTGAAACAAGGAGCCCCGTTATTATCCAGTTTGCGTCTTGCTTGAAACTCCGTTTAACACATGGAAAGAAGATAATAAACGACAACCACTAAAAGAAAATAGACCGACACCAAAATTGTCCATTCATAAGAAAAAAGCAGGTTCGTCTCAGCATGGTCGTAGCTTCCATTTCTCATGATATGCACTATTCTCGTGGCTATGGGGCAGTTTTTATTTACAAAAAAATGTTTTGTTGGCCGTGTTTAATCGTTGAGATAAAAAAGACCGTTTGGAATGGTACTGGATAGGATGGATTAACCACCATCACACGAGCACGTAAAACACATGAAAGCTCAATCGAGCATTTAAAAAATTCTTTAAAATTTAAGGAGTTGATAAGAAGTGGGAGCTAAATTGCTGACGCATTAAAGGAAAACTCTCGACTTTATATTGCTGAATTTATCAAGAAGGTAAGCCTGAATAGACACTTCATGCAATTACCCATGAAAGCAGTATTGTTTTTAAGTAAGCAAGAACTGGCATTAAGAGGACAATGGCGAGCGAGAAAATTCTTTAAACATGGGGAATTTTAAAGAGCTTTTAAAATTAATGATATCTGAATTAAAACAACGCCCTTTTATGAGGACATCACTGACTGATTCGCAAGTTTAAAAGAAAAGAGGATTGATTTGACTTATAAAAAATAAGTAAGTTTTCTTTTTTTTTTTTTTCTTGTTTTTCTTTCTTTCTTTTCTTCTCAAGTTATCATTACAAAAGAAAATTCTCAGGAAACTTCGAATCAGACACGGATTAATGCAATTTGGAGGATAGGAGCGGTTGGTTGAAATTTATGTCCATTTTATGGAAGTAAAATAGGATCTCTTACATTTTTTATGTAATTTCTTCTTTTTTTTTTTTCCTGGATGAGAGCTTAATCCGCCAGCTTTCGAATTCAGTAACAAAGATTTTCCAATCCGGTCCGGATGAAAGGGGGGGGGGCTGATACGCTTCCGGCTGCACTAACAGTTTTGACCACGGGCCGCCACTGTGATATTTACACACAGAGATTGATGAACAATGTCCACGGTAAACGGTCCTCTAATCCAGGGCCGGCCGCATGGGGGGTGCTGCGGATGCAAGGCACCTGGGCCCCGGTTTCAGAGGGGCCCCCAAATCCGTTCTATATTTTTTATTATCTCTCTCACTCTCTCTCTTATCGTGAAAAATATAAAAGATTTTTTTAAATTAAAATAGACTGATAGTGTTGTGTGGCTACTCTGCATCTTTCAGAGCTAAACATCATTTATAAAAGTGTCTTTCTACGAACAGTATTCTTTGACAGTACACCCCAGCTCCGATCAAATTTCACTTACCTTCGCACCTTTCACCGTGGAAAAGAGCGAAAACATCAGTTAGAGAAAAATACAATTATCAGATCTGGACCATTGGTCAAAACGACCGCTCATTAGCGAATTCTTTGAAAAGAACCGAAACACATAGAACAGCGGAAGAGGCCTTTTCGTTGTCAAAACCAAGGACTGATTGATTAACACCTGTGGGGGCCCCCTCTAAACTATGTTGATACGAAGTACGTTTCACGCGTCTGGCATTAATTTGAAGATAAGAGTACACAAAGAATAAAAAATGACCTGCATTTGGGTACCTTTGCAAGCATGGGAACATTTTTTTTCCCCGTTTACAATTGTGCAAAGGTGCTGATAAAATCCTATTTTGCAGTTACTCCTCTCAAAATTACTAACCGAAGTTGAGCCATTAGAAGTGTCTGCTTGTATTAGACTTTGTGCGAGTCAATTAACTTTTGTGTATATGCTATATACAGTTTGAAAGATTTTTCTTGAATTTTATGACTTTCACGGGCCTAAATTAAGGATTAAGCTTTACCAATTTTATCATCACGTTTTCTACATTTGGAAAAAGGTAAGTCGTTATTTTGTTTATAATAGCCGAGATTGCAAATAATTAGATAATTTTCGTCAGAAAGTTTTAAATTGTATTAAGTTTCACATTTATAAAAGTTTTAAATGCATTTTGATTGTTCCCGTAACTTATATTTACGCGATTTAATCCCTAAGCAATAAATGAGTATTAGTCTAAGAGCCAGCGACCGCCAGACCTTCGTCATAGTATAAAAGCTGAAAGTTTCTCTGCGCATACCCCCCAACAGAGGTAGGAACAATCGGCCACTATAAAGTTTGGATGACCGTGGCTTTGGCAGGAAACAGGTGGCAAAGGTGTATAAAATTGCAGAATATTTTCGTCATTTCATAAAGCTTAATTTTTTTTTATATGTTCTTCTTCGCAATACTAGAAATCACTTGATCCCTTGCCAGACACTTTTCCATCATGGCAAACCCCCGCCATACAATCTCAAAGTCATGGAAAACTTTTGTGTTCGTAAACTCCCGCGACGAAGTACGTCAAGCTGGCACAAAGTGCAAGCACATTTTAGACTGCTACTTCTGAACTTTCTTACGATGCTGCAGCGCGCTCGTAATAGAATGACGTTTTCCATGACTTTGAGATTGTCTGGCGGGGGTTTGCCACGATGGAAAAGTGTCTGGCAAGAGATCAAGTGATTTCTAGTACTGCGAAGAAGAACCTATAAAAAAATGAAGCTTTATGAAATGACGAAAATTTTCTGCAATTTTATACACCTTTGCCACTTGTTACCTGTCAAAGCCACGGTCATCCAAACTTTAGAGTGGCCGATTGTTCCTACCTCTATTGGGGAATATGCACAGAAAAAGTTTCAGCTGTTATACTGTAACGAAGGTCTGGCGGCCGCGGGCTCTTGCTCTATATGTAGAGTAAGCAAAGTTCTGCAGTCAGATGAAACAGCTATTCTGAAGTAGAAAAAGTCAGTACTTTTAAATCTGTGTTTATTGAAATTTAGGAATATAAAATATTTCAAACTGTTGGCCGGTTGTGAAGTCATTTAAGTTTTCCTAAAAGAAAAATACTTGCTTTACCTAAACCTTCACGACGCTCGTGTTTTCCAACTCTCGAAACGTAACGTGTGTTCAAAAGTAAACAAGCACGAGCGAGTCTTTCGGATAAAGGTGACGCGATCACTGTGATCGCTTTAGCAGTTTTCGCCGGTGACGATGATTAGTTTTTCTCCCGGTTTGTGCGTCAAAGAGACGTGTTGGCTCTGAGCCAATCCGGTATTTTTGTCTCAATCCAAGTTTGCGTTTGGCAGCGTAGTTATGCAAATTTACTGCACTAAGAAATCGAATATAAGTACGGCGGGAAATGAACATCGCTCATGCTTGCTTGTTCTGCTTAGATTGTCGTTTGACAATATCGTCGTTATACCGGCAAGGCCGGGTGAAGGGCTGACGGGCGAGATAAGGTGATATTTTGTAGTCCGTCAGTCAGGTAATTTAATACTTCAAATTTTTCTGCTTAATGTGTTTCATAAATATTTATAAAGTATGCTGCCTATACATGATGTTGAAGAGCGAACTGAAATTTTTGGTGTTATTGCAGAATGTATAAAATCATCTAAGTGTCCTGTGTATGTAGTGTGGAGCATTAGATCATCTTTAATAAAATATTTGCTCTAGAAATCTTGTCATTATTTTTAAGTCTTCCACTGCGCCAGTCAAAACTCTGCGTTGGTTATTAAAGTATGTTAGAATAGCCAACACAAACACATTAATCGATCTCAACCCTTTCTTCTTCGATGTTGCATCTCACAATTTCAGCGTTTTTGTTCCCGCACAGTCGGCGGCGCGTGCGATGCGACGTACAGTTGATAACATTTAGGAAATATAATTAACCACTTTATATGTACAGTGATTTTTATGTTAGAATATAGAAAAAGATCGTGGACAACTGAATACCATATTTAGTTTCCAAATGTACGAGTGGGTTGGTTAACATTTTGAAAAGATATTAAAAAATTTACTGTTTCCAAAAAGCGGTTAGATGTGTTGGTAAGGATTGGTAACCATGAAAATAAATAAATAATAATTTCGAAAAAATATCCTACCAATAAGGGGTTAATTAAAAAAAAAAAAAAAAAAAACCAACTGAAATAATAGATTTTGAATAGATGTTGCTCTATTTTCTAATAGAACCCTCATACTTAAAAGAGCACTCATATTATATTTGAATATTTACAGTATAATAGCGGATAAAAGTACACATAAATTGGATGTTTGAAATGTACGTCTCGGGCACATAACCAGAAAGAAAAAGATAAATCGGGGCGGGCCCAAAAGGAGGCATTTCTAATTAACATAGCATTTCTACGAAAAAAGCTTGATTATTGACATCCAATTAAGAAAAGTATGAATTTCGGAAGGGGCCGAGGCCTCCATCGCCCATTATCTGGCTACGTCCCTCATATGTCTGTTCATCCACGATCCATTCTTAAACATTTCATCGCATCATTTCTTTTCTAAAGTAGTACTGATTAGATTTTAAAATCTTAGAAAGTTTGAAACAATACTCCAAATTCATCTGAATCTCTAAATTAGAGATTCCGAGCAAGATCATCAAAAAGTCACTTTCCAAAAAATGTATTCACTAAATACAGTGAAATGTTGCTATAGCGACAAATCCCTTAAATTGGCAGCACTGACTAATGAAATGTCCACTTATATTAAATTAATGGACTTAATGTGAAGAAAAATATTCAAACATACAGTTTGGTTAATTTAACTTAAGTATAAAATTATTGATTTTATTTAACCTAAACTTTAAGTCACCGGTCACCCCCCCCCCCTCCCCCCACTTCCATTGAGTGCCGGCTCAAGGTACCGGCAACTCGGGCAGCTGCCCGGGGCGCCATGAAAACATAATCTTAGGAGAGAGAACGGATTTTTTTTTCTTTTGAAGGTTTATCCAACGTCAGACTGTCCCACTTGCCCATGGTCAGCTCCCTTTGTAGTTTCTTCCTATTCTTCGCTATCATCGTCGTCTTTATTGACTTTGGAATGTTAAAAGATATTTTCTAAGAAAGGATTATCCGAGCTGGATAGGTGGAAGTCAGTAGAAATTTTATAAATCACAAAAATATACCTCGATGTAACCAGGTTTTACTCAGGCCCGTTAAAAGCGAATTATACTCCCATAAACTTAACATTGTACCAGCCAAGTATTTCCGATTTCCTCATTCAATATGGGTTCTTCTTAAATAAGGAGTCGTCATTAACGAGTTATATTTATTTAAAAAGGGCACCAAAAATTAGCTTGTCCAGGGCGCCAGCTACCTTAGAGCCGGCCTTCAACCCTAATTACCACGACCATTAAAGTGTTATTAGTGGTATTTCAGTTCATTCTTAATGTTTGCTTTATAAATGGGTCTATTAATTAATGAATTTTTAGCATCTATAATGTTTGGGGCCCCCAAAAAATGTTTGCAACTGGGCCACTTCAAACAGAAGGCCGGTCCTGCTCTAATCTGTGGGGGCCTTTAGGGGTATGGTCAGAAGATAATAAATTAGTTTCACGGGCGAATTTCAGAAGTTTGCTTGACACTAATGCCCGAATTCACCATTAACTTCAACTGGCGGTTCAACTGGCAGTTTAGTAACTCCCGGTTGGAGAACTCGACTGGTCAGTCCAAAGTTCTTATTCACCGATAACTGGCTACAAAAAGTTACTGAACCAGGGGTTTCTCAACCTAGGTTGAAACTGGGCCAATCAATGTGGTTGAAACGGGATTCCCTTGAAATCGAAACGCGCATTGGTCAAGTGTAAGCAAAGCACTGGGAGTTCACATCACGTGGTAGTTGATTCTTTCACGCCTCTCCAAGTTACCCTGCAATTACTTTGCTTTCCCCCCCCCTCCCACATCCCCTCTTGCCTCTTTGTCCGGAAGGAAGGGGAAAGCCAATTCTGCGAAGGAATGGAAGGGGAAGCTAATTTTTCGTGGAAAATCTTAACTGAGCATGATCGGTTACTTGAAAACCTTGCACTGTATCAAGGTTTAGTCTCTCAACCTGGGTTGGGATTTTGTGGGTGGTTTGTTCCTTTCCGGTAAACAGTGAATACCATTTCAGGGTTCGACCGACGGTTCGCTGTTAACCGGCGGTCGAGGTAGACGGTGAATATGAGGGTAAGTTTTGTAAATAAATATACAAACCTGTTTTCATGCAGTATCAGACTATTTGATTAAAAAAGTCATAGCAAGTTGTTTTATAACATGTAACAGAAAATTGGCATGTTTTTGTTAGAATTTTATTATGAGGCATAATACTGATTATAATCAATAATTTTTTGAGTAATTTTCTATTTATAATTTGGGTTGAGTACAGATTAGTATCCCTGCCGCCATCTTTGATTTTATTTCATAAATTTGCATTCAGTTTAATGCTAAACGTAAGTTAACTTTTTACTATAATTATATAACTATTGGGCCCCATCAGTGGCCAAGCGCATAGCGCTCTGAACTGGGAGACGGAAGGTGCCTGGTTCGAAACCAGGTTACGTCCGCCAACCGGGGTTTCCTCCAAAACTTAGCATAAATACGGGTTAGGACCCCTTAGAAAGACCCCCACGGAGTGCACCCCACCTCTTGGATTAGAGTCTACGTGTAGCTAACCAGCCGTAATTCTAGAACAACAACAATATATGATTATTGGTTCTATTGTTTTAATGCAGTGATTCATTAATTTGCATTCAGTTTAACGATAACCGCAAGTTAAGTTTCGTTAAAATTATTAATTTAATAATTTTAACGGTAATGTGCAGGCTGTCGGTAGGTAATGTCGATCGTTAATGCGCATGCTGTAGGTGGAAAAGAGACTGGGCGTGCTGGCATAACCCGGGCGTATAAAGCTCCGTTTCCAGTTGTGTTTTTGCTGTCCCTAATTCTTTACCGACTCAAATGTCGTAATGCTAAAGCAGAATGCCGTTTCCACTAGCTTTATCTCTTTTAGAATCATACACCAATGGGTATTAGTGATTTCGCGCATGCATGTTTAAACTTTTATCTGTTTCTCGTTTTTCTTTTAAATATACCCCCTTTTGTTATTTTTAAATACAGAAGAATTTCTTAAATTTGGACTGCTAATTTACAGAATTTGAATTATCAAGACGAAATTAGACCTTAAAATAACAATAAATCCGTATTCGAACAAAAATGTTTTAGATTTTATTAAAAATGTTTAAAAGAATAGCATCCTTCTAATGAGCAATTTCATCGATTACGATTTTTTTTATAACGATTTTTTTTATACAATACTACAAGATTTTTATGATCTGGAATTTTGTGTTATGCAGAATCGGTAAAGTCCCGTCGATTTTGAATTTGAAAAATTCTACTGCATTTAGTTAAGGCACTTCTTAGTTAGCACATATTATACTTATTTTAGGATGATAAAAAAAAAAAAAAAAAAAACCTTGGTGTCTATGATTTCCATTAAATTAGAGGCTTTAAAATACCAAGTTAATTGAGGTGTTTTGATAGATTTAAAAGGCAGCCACATTTTTGATAAATTTACGTACTGCATGCTGTCTTTCACTAAGTAAGTAATTAATAGACTATTGATATCTGCTTTTTGTGTGTTTTATAAATTTAAGAAATACGCATTATGTTATTAATTTAATTTGTTTTTTCTAACGTACACTAAAAGCATATATTTCTGAAAAGGTTGTATTGTATTGTTATGGTAAACCTACACGAGGAGTATTTCGTATTGCTTATGTAAGGGGGGATGGTCTTGCACGGTTGACTTTCTTAGTGCTTCTGAAGCGTATTTACGTTACATCATGAGAAAAACTGTCCAAAAGTCCGAATTTTTAGATTATCAGCCATCCAGTAGACCGGAATCCTGGACCTTTATACTTCAGGTATCTACCATATTCAGTATCTTATCAACTCGGCTCGGGTAGGCACAACATCTTGTTTTAGATGCCATCTCCGGCCTTTAAATGTCTAATACAAAATATAGTGCATGTTTAAATTTAGATTAATTAATCAAATTTCTATCTGAAAAGTATTGAACAAAATTTTAAATATGGTATTTAAAGGAATACAAAATAAAAGTGAGAGAACCTAAGATTTGGAAAAAATATTGGTCTTAAAATTATAATTCAATAATTTCAATAAATTTTATATATACATGAAAAGTAAAAGAACTATTGGGCCTCATCAGTGGCCGAGCGCATAGCGCTCTGAACTGGGAGACGGAAGGTGCCTGGTTAGAAACCAGGTTGCGTCCGCCGACCTAATTGTTTCGAGTTTTGCGTGGTTTCCTCCAAAACTTAGTGTAAATACGGGTTAGGACCTCTTAGAAAGACCCCATGGAAGGCACCCCACCTCTTGGCTTACAAGGAAACCTCCCCTAAGCTCACTCACCAAATCGTTAAAAACATTAAATCCAAAAGGTTAAAAATTAGTTAAAATCGTGCCAATTGTAACCCTTTGGTTAGCATTTGGCGACAGAGCTAATTGGTCGAAAAGTTAAAGTGCTCACAGGAGTACGTACTCGAAGTACTTACAAATCAGTGTTTGCTATACCGTGTTATATTTCAACGTACTGGATTTTTAAATAGCTTAATCTTGTTTTCTATTAGTTAAACTGAAGTTCTCTGACCTTTTTATTTTAACTCTGAAAGTCTGATCAGTCAGGTTTTAATTTAGAAATTCCTTCCAGACAAACTCTGGAACAGACTTCGTGCCGATTACGGAGATATGTAATCGATTACGATTACGATTAATTTTCAATTTCAGACCAAGATTACGATTACGTGGAAAATATTTTGTCGTGATTACGATTATATTACGATTATCATAAAATTCAGTTTTCCGATTACGATTATACTACGATTATGTAATCTGTGAAAATTTTCGATTACGATTACATCTGCGTCCGATTACGATTACAAAACTTCCTTTTTTACACTTCTGGCGCTGACATAATGTGTACATTTTACAGAACAGAACAGAATTATGGGTCCAGCAGACCGGAGGCAAGAAATTATTATAATTGACAAGAAAATTTAAAATACGTTACGTAATATATTCAAGAGTAAAAATAGTGAAGTTTCTATAGATCGAGAAATCAACGGTATTTTCAACAAAGAGGATGCATGTCCCCTCCCCCCGTATTGCGCCTATGATAGTTAATATGAGTTCTGTGAGGAATCAAGCTTATAATATACGTTAAGTAGAAAAGGTATATGTAATTAGTCTCACTATATTTGAATTCCAAACTGATGATAGTTGACAACAATTCAAGTTTGAGAGCCTTACATTTTTTTGGGTGACAATCTTCTACTGTATCAAATTTACACATAATCAAGGAATTACTTTAACTTTGCTCACTTTATGTTGTTAACTTTTGTAGTTTACTGATAAATGACTATAGCCGGTAAATTTTGAGGGATTTTTTTTCTGCTGTGCAAGCCAGTAAATGAATTAGATTTGCAAAAACTATGTTTTTCATAAAAATTGAAACTAAATAGTAAAAATTTTACAGTGACACTTATCAACCGTAGAACCATACAATCTAACTCTTATCATTTTTATCTAAATCTTTCAAGTTCGTAATTATGATGATACTTCGGAAAAAACACTCAAAACACTGGTGTTAAACGATAAAGTAAATAAAAAACTTTGTAAAAAACACACATAAGATGTTAAAGGTAAGAAGATACGCACGTTTCGACCAAAAATTGTTTTGGCCTTCATCAGTCCAAGCCCTTCGTCGCAAGGAACACAGGGAACTGAAAAGACAGTTTCTCTTTTCAGTTCCTTGTTACGAAGGGCTTGGACTGATGAAGGCGAAAACAATTTTTGGTCGAAACGTGCGTATCTTCTTACCTTTAACATCTTATGTGTGTTTTTTACACAAAGTTTTTTATTTACTTTATGATGATACTTCTCTAAAATATACCATACATACTCTTATAGGCATTTAACTGGTACTCATTTTGAATTTCAGTTGCATGTACGGAAGAGGGTAAGAAGATCATAAAAGTGAAAAATCAAGCATTTTAGTTATATTCATAGGATATAATTAGTTAGATTAGAAATTAGGAAAGAGATTAGTCGTCTTTGTTTTTTACTTTTTCTAAGAAATGATTTCTCTCCGATACTTTTTAATCATTAAGAAGTTTACTATAAAAGAAATATCAGAAAATTATTAAACATGTTAATTTGACAGTTATTAGCAAATCTACATAGTATTTTCAATAAAATTTAATTGTAAATATGTTTATCAGAATTATGAAAAAAATTCTAAATAATTCATTGAATATCACTTTAAATATTTTTATTTAGCTTAATGAAAACTAAATTTTCAAAATTATCATCTTTCAGTAAGGCTCGTGAAGGAGAATAAAACTTCTCCGGTATACAAATTATGTAATGTGATATGAAATCTGAAAACTCTTAATAACTAATCTTGAAAGTTTAGCAGGGGGATATATCCCGATATCCCACTCCCTGGTTATTCTCCTGCAGTGGCGTAGGAAAGAGGGGGGGGGGCTTTGGGGCTCCAGCCCCCCCCCCCCAACCAAAAATACGACCGAATTGCTACGCTACTTCGCCCCTGCGATGAAGAATCGGATTGAGGGGCGACCTAGCGTTGAATTCAAGCAGATAGAAGACCAATTTTGTATATATGGCGAACGCGCACATTAAATCTGAAGGGCCAGATATCATTAATCTGGGTTTGGTCATTCGGTTTTAAATACTACTTAAACTACAAAGCAGTCTATTTATGTAGAATCATAAGTAGATGGCATTTGTATAATAGCAGACAATATATTAATTGTGTCACTATTTCAATACATAAACTTCTATTGTATTTTTATGGCAGAAAAATTATAATTATGAAAATAATTAATGGGGATTATTTTCGAGGGATGGTGTGTGAATAAGAGGTCTGAAAATAAAAAATAAGAACAATAATTAATATTCATTTAAATGAATCAAATAAAATGCATAAAATACTTAAGCATTTTAAATGATACATGAATCAAAAATTAATTTTGAAATCTCCTTCAGTCAAATAGTTATCAGAAAAATATATTTGAAACTTATTCATTTATTTTAATGGAATTAAAAAAAGTAATGATTTATAGTGTATAAATGTGTATAAATTAATATAATTTTTAGTTTTAAAAAATTCTACTCGCAGGTACAGGGTTACACACTACATTTTATTTTAAAATTATCTTATATAAGGGATGTATATTTTATAACTAGTAGTTAAACTGTTTAACTAAAAATTTAAATACAAAAATTATGAATACATGTTTTCCAGAGTGAACAATATTTTTTTTAGCGGAAACCAAAAGCTTTCTAGGAAATCCCCCCCCCCCTTTATTGCCTATCGAATTACACCGAAATTGAATTTTTTAATTACACGTGTGTCTTCCCCCATTTCTGACAATGTACATTACACAAACAATGTACATTAAACCTCACAATTCAACTGAATACCCCGTTCCACTTTCCACCTCCATTTTCTGCGAAACAAAAGAAATTTTTTTTCAAGTATTTAATTAAATTATTACACAAATAACTTCTGATGTGGCGTTTTCTCCTACTTTCAAAATTTTTCATACTCTGGAATGACCGTCCTCCCCCTCCCAATAAAAGCACTTGTATGTGCGCCCTTTTATAAGATCTTTCAAAATTTAAAAAGCCTACTTTGATTAACCTAATTTATTTATTTCTTTATTTTATTTTTGACAAAGAAAAGAAATTACTACACATCTGCACTTTTATTACAAAACAAATTGGAACCTAGTAATCACACACGCACACATATAAAATTATTATGTGTATGACACTGCTACATAAATAACACTCTAAAACACAATAAACGTAACACCTCAAAAGTTAAACAGTAAATTATGATAATTAAGTTTTGATCAAAATTAAAATTCTAAACAAGTAAACAATGTATACCAAAAATCATTTTTATTTAATTAATGCATTTTAGTCAGATCAATAAAACATGTATTAAACGGAATTGGAAAAGACCAGGGAATATTTTCGTGCATATTATCGTTTTCTCCTTAATATAGAAACCTTTTAAAGGTAGTTTTTGAATTAATATATGTACTCAATTTATAATAATCTATACAACAAATAAACACTCAAGAAAAAAAATCCAAAATTACCTCCATGTGTGTATTTAAGTTGGATACCCCGTCGTCTTTTTTGACACTCTGGCATCTATGCTAAGATAGTGCATTTATATTTTTTGAACTCGTTTCCGTTTTCATTTTTTTTCCTTTCTTAAAATTCAAAAAAATCTTGAATTTTTTTCGTGTAGGCATTGCAGTTTTCTCTTCGCAGTCGCAAATTGAAATGAGATAAATAAGATCTGCAATAGCAGGAAATTAGAATTCCCACGTCCACCCCCAATTTCTGGGAGGTCTGTCCATTCTAGTCAGTCACCCACCATAGTCAGCATAAAAGAGAATGGTCATCCGGGAAAAAAAAAAGCGAGCTCTGCTTCTCTTATCTTTGTCCAAACCGAACATACGAACTACGAAGGCAGAACAATGCCCCCCCCCCCCCTCTTTCCCTGAAAGGTTAAAAAATAGGAAACATCCTGTCCCCAGGGCATGCAGAATTTGTTTTTTCGATGCTTTGCTTCTCCGAGAAAATCTTTTTCCCAGCAAGCAGAACAAAAAGTAAATCTGGGCGCCCGTAATCGTTTCATAATCGTCTTGTAATCTAAGCGATTACAACTACAGGCTCTTAGATTACGACTATCTGGCAAATGAAATTTCTAGATTACGATTAGACTACGATTAAACGAAAACATAAACTTTCAGATTACGATTATATTACGATTACATAAAAAATTCAATTGCTGGATTACGATTACATGAGAAAACGTAATCGATTACAATCGATTACGATTACACGACTACGATTACACGAAGTCTGCTCTGGAACATAGAGGATCTAAGCAAGTTGAAAGTGAGATTTAATGACAAAATGCAATGACACATTCCTACACAATAATGCCGATTGTAAGTAAAAGCGGTAGATTGTTATCGCCACTACTTATCCCTACCATCCCGAAAAACTGGGAAATTCGGTATAAATGTCAAGAATAAAATTTTCAATCAAGTAATATTTGTACCATGGCTTCAAAAGCTGAAAAGATGGGTAAAAAGAATTCGGGTGGGGGTGGGGGGGGATTATAGGGTGAACCTCCTCCCCCCCCCCCCTCTCAAGAAAAAAATTACCGTACAATTTTTAAAATTGTTTTTTAATATCACTGTTTATCTCAACTCTTATTTTGCTAAAAAGCTAAGTTTAACCTCTTGTGCATGCATAGAATTTATGTTAAAAAAATATTTTTATCCAACTCCCTCCACCCCCGCCCCAAAACGGAACTGCTTACGAGCTTGATTTTTTTTCCCACCATATGTTCTGTGGGATATCCAGTGAATGATTGTTGTAGATGAATCCTGACACTGCTTATTTAAAATGCTTATTAAATAACCATTTTTTTCGTAAAGATATTTATAAAAGAAAATAGAAAGTGCCAAGTGGTGATAAAGGCTCTATTCTGTCAGCTCATACTCATTTTTTATTAATTAATTTTAGCTTTAATTTGAGGAGATAGCAGCTAATTTTAACAAATTAGGTTTCTTTTAGTGTGTACTTATGACTGCATTAAATTTGTTACATTTGGTGAGTGAGTTTCGAGGAGGTTTCCTTGTTAGAGCCTGTGTGTAGCTAATCGGCCGTAATTCTAGAACAATAACAACAATATACAGTAGAGAGCCAGAAATCCGCACAGCTTGGGACCATGGCTTGTGCGTATTTTAGGATTTTGCGGATTTCGGGCCGTGAAAGATAAATCATTACATTTCTGATTTTAAAGAAGTAGAATACAATTACAATGAAATAAAAACAGTCAAAAGTATTTCACTTATATTTTCACATTAAATACAAAAGCATGAGAAAAAAAAAAAGAAAAAATTACATGAAGACTAGCAAAGCAAATGGTTCCAAAATTTCCTTTTTCTAATTTTGAAAGCATGTTCTATGGCGATTTGTTTTAAAATATTATTTTTTTTCTACTTTGTTTCTTTTTTTCTTTTTCTCTCTTTCTTTTTGCAAAATGTATATTATTATTAATTCTTGTTTTGTTACAGAACTTTGCTGTTCTAAAAATTTAAGGTATTCTTCTCCTAACTTTAAAATTTCATCAAATGGATTTTATTATTAATATTATCCAAGTTTTCCTCATCAGAATCATGTTTATCTGGATTCAAGACCCTTTTCAACTATTTCATCACTGGCAGATGACTTCGAATTTCATTATTTACATCAGAGAAGGTGTGCAGATTTCGGACGTTTTGCGGATTTTTGGTTCTCGACTGTATAACTATTGGTTCTATTGTTTTAATGCATTGTGATTCATTAATTTGCATTCAGTTTAACAATAACTGTAAGTTAAGTTTTGTTTTAAGATATTATTTTTTTCTACTTTTTTTCTTTTTCTTTCTTTCTTTTTGCAAAATGTATATTATTATTAATTCTTGTTTTGTTACAGAACTTTGCTGTTCTAAAAATTTAAGGTTCTCCTAACTTTAAAATTTTATCAAATGGATTTTATTATTATTATTACCCAAGTTTTCCTCATCAGAATCATATTTATCTGGATTCAAGACACTTTTCAACAATTTCATCACTGGCAGATGACTTCGAATTTCATTATTTACATCAGAGAAGGTGTGCGGATTTCGGACGTTTTGCAGATTTTTGGTTCTCGAATATATAACTATTGGTTCTATTGTTTTAATGCATTGTGATTCATTAATTTGCATTCAGTTTAACGATAACCGTAAGTTAAGTTTTGTTGAAATTATTAATTTAATAATATCGTTCTTAATGATAATCTAGTTACTCGTTCTATTGTTTTAATGCAATGTTTGCTTTCAGTTTAAAGCTATCTGTAAGTTAAATTTTTAACTATATTATGACACACTATGTTTTTAACTAAGTTAATGATACATCTCAAAATTGTTAAATTAATTAATGACTATAATCATTAATAAAATAGAAAAATACTCGAAAAATTACTGTTTATAATCGGTTTTATGTTGCTTTTTAGAAAACTGCATACTATGGTTTTTTTTTTTTTTTTTTAATCAGTTGATACTTTCATGCATGCAATGTGCATGCTGTAGGTGGAAAAGTGACTCGGCGTGCTGACATAAGCCGGGTGTATAAATCTCAATTTCCACTTGTGTCTTTGCTGTCCCTAATGTCTTTACTGAGTCCTTTTTTTAAACTTTACCTGATTATAACGATTTTTTTTTTATACTACAGGATTTTTATAATCTGGAATTTTGTGTTATGCAGAATCAGTAAAGTCCCGTTGATTTTGAATTTGAAAAATTCTACTGTATTTATTTAAGGTACTTTCTTAGTTAGCACATATTATACTTATTTTAGGATGATTAAAAAAAAAAAAAGCTTGGTGTCAATGATTCCCATAAATTAGAGGCTTTAAAATACACAGCAAGCTTAATTTCAAACTTTTTTTTTTTTTTTTTTTTTAAATTTCTTAAATACACGGGCGCCCGTCGGCGAACCCACCCCACATATTTTATTTTTCTATGCATTTCCCCTCCATGCTGAAATTTCAAGTTAATTTAATCTGTTTCCATCAAGCGTCCGCAGCTGGAATAGATCTCGGGGCCTAAGGGCTGCGACTCCAGCATGCTATCCGTTCCGCCAACCTGCCTCGTGCTGGAACGACTAAAGTTTGAAGTGACTTTCATGGTTGTCACATAGTTTTCTGGCGAGATCGATAGTGGCCGATGTGTTGATCCGTTTCTTTTATTTTTCCATGGGATGCATCAAAATTAAAATAATGTTATGTGTGATTTAGAGACTCTACTAATAGGGAAATAAACATAATATAAACTTAACAGCAGCATTTGTTTTAAAACTTTCCATATCACGACGCTCATGTTGGGCAATACTGCCCAAAATCGAGACAAATGACTGATTTTGAAATAAATTTCGTAGTGTAATTGTATTTTATTTTGAAGAATTTCCATATTTGGAAACACAGAATCTTTTTTTTTTTTTAATTCTATGGTCAAGTACATTTATGACTGATGATAAATTATTTTGTGGCGGCCGGATTGCGCCTCATTCTACCACCCATAAAGTGGAGTATATTAACTAACTAAATTGTGTTAATTATATTAAAATTTACTTTTAGGGCTAATTAATTAGTTAATGGAATTACTAATGTTAATTAGATGTAAATAAAACTAAAATTCCCTCGTGTTACACTTCAGAGGGCCTTATCCCATTCATTCCTTCCCCTTGCGTGTTCTAATGTCCAGGTTTTGTGCGATAATATAATAAAACACAACTTTTACGAACTTTATTTAATATGAGCAAATTTGAGATAATGCTAGACAATTAATGTCCATTCTCCTTCTCGCCTACAGCAACAGATGGCGCCATCACCGCACGCTCTCCCTTTCAAGCAGTAATCAAGCTGTATTCATGCTTGACAGTTCAAATGACTTCTCCAAGCTTAAAATGAATCGAACTGTCAAGCTTGTATTAATACGTCAAATTCAAAGAAATTTCAAGCTTGATTTAAGCTTATGTGCTGTCTGGGATGGAGATACAAACTAACTTAGAACCTCTCTCGTTTAGAAGAGAGCACCAACTCTTAGAACTTTATGAAAAGTGTATGCGACTTCCACTTTGTCATTGGACTTCCTATATCCCTCGTGTGGGTAGACTGAAGAGGCATAATACGTTTCTGGGCACTGCAAAAGCACTTTTCCAAAAGTATGCAATTAAGCAGTATGAAAGGGAACCCTTTATTGTTGGTTCCTCCTTATCCATGAATGTTCGCCTTCTGAATGTTCTTTTCAATTCCATCTGATGTTCGCCCATGAATGTTCTTTTCAATTCCATCGATTGTCACATCATTGCCATCACTCAGCAGGCAAACCGGGGCAATGGTTGTCTAGAGCACAGTTTGTGTACTGTGCCCAAGACAAAAATACAGCATAGCAGCAGACAAAAATACAGCATTTTTGGGGATTTACTGAGCTTTACAGAACATCTTTTAACATAAAAATTAACTAAATTATTTTTAACAAATAAAGTTTGATTTCAGCATAATGTTTTCAAAAAACACATTTTCAGATATTTATAGATATCAAGCTCGATGTGTAACCCCTAGTAATTGTTGCAGCGCCTCCAGATTTTGCATATGTCTTATTAATAACAATACACAACTCCTAAAATCTCGGGAGCCTGATAATTCGGATAAGAATATTCTTGGTCGATTTTTTAAAAAAGTGTTATTTTTCAAAAATTTCTAGATGTCATCCTTGGTGCGCAACCCTAAGCCATTGTAGAACATTCAAATTTTACACATGTCTTTATCAATGTACAACTTATGAGACTTTAGGAGATAAAGATTTTTTTTTTTTTTTTTTTAAATTTTCGATCTAACCTTGTGTACAGTAAATCACAAAGTCATGTAAGAAAAGGTACAGAATATTATGATAATGAGTATAATTTTCAGAAGATTAAATCTAAGTAAATACAAAATGTACATTTATTTATGGCCTCTATAGAAAAAATTCCAAGTTTGTAAAATGTGCCCATAAATTAAGTTTACAAAATTTCACTTTTCTACAGGGTTGGCTTTTTACCAGTAAAAACTGGTTTTTACCAGGACATAGTAAAAACTAGGTTTTTACCGGTAAAAACCTGGGAAAAAGGGGTAAAAACCTAATGATACAAAAAAATCCCTGAGTCATAAACTGTATATTAATGCTATTTATAAAACTGTATTTTCATGTAATTGATGTGGATATATCATCATCAGGACATACTGATGATGTAAACTACATTATGTGATTGTGCAAACTACATTATGTAATAAGTAATATTTGTAAGCATTTGGTTTTCATTAAAATGGTTAAGATAAGTTCAGTGTAATAAAAGTATATTTACAAGTCCTTTAAGTAATAATTATTCAACTAGCCTGCATTACATAATTGTAATAAATATTGTAATGTGCCTTCTCATAATAATAGTTTTAATAAGTTTCATAATGATAAATGTACATTATCTATAAATTTGAATTCTTGTAAGATGAAAACATGGATGAAAGTTTTCTGTGTTTATTATATTCCTCAAAATGAACTATTTTCATATAGCATTCTTTTACTTACCAAATCAGACACTGAATTAGGTGAATATTGTTATATGGAAATGGAAATAGTGATATTAAATGTCCTGAACTTTTATCCCTGAGAAAACGAAAAAATAGCAGATAAATCTTCATTGTTTGCTTGTGGATTAAGGCCGATTGACTGCACTAGGGTCCCAGTCCTATAGGGGAATTTCTTCCTATTTCTAAAGGATCCTAGCCAGTATTTATGCGCAGTTTCTGAAAAAAAAAAAAAAAAAAAAACACTTCCAAAACACGGAAACAGCCAGATCAACAGGCAGGACCGGGGTATGAACCTGGCACCTCCCACCATCCAGTTTCGAGAGCAGAACCTCTCAGCCATTGGTGGAGAGATAAATCTTCAAAAAAGTGACAAAAAATAGTCAAACTAATAAGTTTTTCTAAAAGGTGGTAAAAACCCTGGTAAAAACATGTTTTTCCAAAGACGGTAAAAACCGTAGTAAAAACCGGTAAATACCATCAGACGGTAAATACCGCCCAACCCTGCTTTTCTATCATTTTTTACTCTCTATGACCCTGCCTATATCGAAAGCACTTCTCTGTACTGTACCCCTATGAGTGCTGTTTAAAAAGCCATTAAGCCCCAATAAAATCTCTCCATGTTTTGTTGTTCACTCACATGAACAAAATAAAGCAGAATTACACTGTTTCTATTCCTCCCCCCCTTTCCTCCTCTTCGGGCCTTGAGTAATGATTGGCCTATGTTTATCCCCTTTTACATTCTACCAGGGGCGTAGCTATGGGATTTGGCACCCCAGGGGGGGGGGGAGAAACACGTGTTGTACACCCCACCCCACCCCCCCATGTTCAGATGAGCGATCACGATGACAAGGTTATAAAAAATCTATCTTCATAATGAATGGATAAGCACAATGACCAAATTTTTACTAGCTGCATTCGGCGACCAGTTTTGGTCGTCGATGGCCAAAAATGAACAACCTTGAGCACACTGGCCGCTTCGGTACTGGCATGTGCAACCTACGGCACATGGTCCTCTTCGCAACTGAAATTTGCAACCTACGGGTCATCCGCCGGCTAGTAATTATAGGTTTACAACAAAAACAAAATAAATAACACCAAATTAACCTAAATAAAAGCTATGAAATTCAACAATGTTGAAATCAAAATCCATCTGGTTAAACAAATTCAAATTTAAACAAATGCTTATTATGACAAAAACATATGTCACCAAAAACAATCTAAAACACTCAATTAAACACTTCAAAATTAAACAAACGCATATGGATTTATGACAAAAGTAAAAGTAATGTCCCAAATCAATCGAAATAAGTTACGATCCAACAACGTTGAAATCCAAATGTATCGGTTTAAACGAGTTCAAAATTAAACAAACGCTGTCACTAAAACAATCTAAAACACTCAAACACTTTTAAAATTAAATAGGATTTCACAAATGTCACGCCGTTAACAATTAAAAACACTCTGCTGAGAGCAATGAAAAAAAAAAAAAAATTACTTCCACAAACAACAACAAATACGTTTTTCTCATCTCAAAGAGTGTTGCCAATTTCTAAAAAAGAATTTGGTACTTACGTATTATCGTGGCGGTCTGTCAAGACGAGCGATTTTTTTTCCAAGAGAAATACCAGGCATATGAAATTACTAATGGTTTTGAATACGATTGGCAAGTGTTTCGCAACTTATTTGACGGAAAAATAGTTTGGTGGAAATGACCGCCGGGATAATATGTAAGTAACAAGAATTTCTGCAAGTAGGTGTTTAAGTGTTGTGCAAACAAAATTTCACACATTCTCAATAAATTTGCCCAAAATCTGTGAAATTTTTCAGCTAAATTAAGGTGACCATATTTTTTAACATAAAATTGAGGGCATGTCCCCAAATTTGAAAAACAGTTGGAGACATTTTCTATCTAATGAAATAATTCACAGTAATCTAATTAAAAAACAATGTCATAAATAAAAATTGTCCCCAATTGCTTTTTTACATTGTGGAGACAAATTGCAAAAAAACATAGAAATTGGGGACTATCCCCGAAGAATGTTTTAGCATTGCTTGTCATGCAAAAGGAGTACTTTCGTCAGCATATGATGTCATCTAATCGATCTATGCCAGGGATTATGTTCAGTGATTTTTTTCAAAGAATCGAGGAATGATTCCACACGCGCCGCTTCGTGATGGAGTTAACAATATAATTCATAGATGTCGCCACCTCTCGTCAATCTCATTTTTCTCTCATAGATTTTTGCTTTGCTTGTATTTACTTTTTCAAGGTGTGGTATCAATCTTCATCGATCTCACTAAATATTTAGAGTTGAAATTACCTGCAACTTTGAAAAATGTTAATGTTTTAGAGATCTTTCAAACTGAACAAAAAGTTTTCCCTATTAATTAGGGATAAATATGTCGTTTTTATCAAAATTTCAACATGGCCGTCAGATGCATCTGGAGCGATGAGTCAATCCCGGCAGCGTTATGAACTGGACTTTTATAATTTAGATAAATTCATAAATAAAAGTCTTCATTTTCAGCATTTTCTTCAGGTTTTACATCTACTTCACATACTTGGCTGCTTGGTTTTGTTTCAATGTCTGTCACGCCGTCATTTCGGTCTTCTGTTTTACTGTTTAGTCATGATGACATTAGTGCTAGTGGTTGTTATAAAACCAAGCAAAAGTAAACTTAAAAAATCATCGCATTCTCAGGTCTGATTTCTAATGTCCCTTTTGATGCCCCTTCTTGTTCCGCACCCAGAGCACTTGCCCACCTGCCACCCCCTAGCATTCTACAGTGTGGATTCTAAACCAATCAAACAGGACGCTCTACACCTGGCAGTCCTTTTTCTCCCCTATGCCATGGTTATGTCCATGTTTCCATTCTTATTTTCCAAAACTTCCCATTCACCCCCTTCCCTCCTTCCTTACCACACAGTTTTCCTTATAGGGGGAAAGAAAGGGGGCTCGAAAGGATTTCACTGTCAATAAGGATGTTATGTTTGATAAGTATGCAGTTGAGAAATAATAAATAATAATAAGTTTAGACTTAGCCACATAAATGTGGTAGCTCCCATTGTTTTGAATTGGCTGTTATGCGCTCTTGCATGCAAATTGTTCTAAATGATTGTGCTTTTAGTGCAATCATTGCATGGCCTTCCTACTTCAGATTATTTATAGTTATTACGAATATTTGTTAAGCATTAAAGAATTACGGATTCATTTCAAAATGTAAAATGACTTATTATGAGTTAGAAAGTTTTATTGTGATTTAGAAAGTTTTGTGCAATTTCGAGACATGCATTGAACTGAATTTATGTCAGTTTTGATAAATATGATTTAGGACTAAATGAATCATTTTGAGATCAAATCAAACCATTTTTGAATATTTACTACCATAGTACTTAAAAGTACCTGTTGGGAAAACAAAGTACTTTCTTCCCCCCCCCCCCCCCCCTCCAACTGCCCTTTTTACATAAGCCACTGGTCTTTATTCACGTAGAATGTTGCAATTTTCTGAGAATGACAGATCTCATCATCAGTGAGTCTTATTGTAATGAAATAAGTATGATGTTTCATTTTTTTAATATTAACTCAACGTATGAAAAAAAAATTATAAAGGAATGCTCCCCACTAGTCTGATTTTTTTTCTCAGGGAGAGATCTACAAGGATCGATGCAGATGAAAATTGGGTCCGTTTTGCAGCCCTTTCACAAAATGGCAAGCGATTAAAACGGTTCCTTCACAAAAATACTATCAATTAAAATGGCCCTTTATTGGCATTTTCCGCTACATTTTAAAGTGTTTTATCAATTAGTTTAGCAAAAGAGGAATTTTTTAAAAATTGAAATGAAAATTCACAAAAATAAGCAATTTTTACTACCTTGTACGTAGTATAAGAAAGTAATGTGATCCCGAAAAATTTCGGGTGCCAAATTTCGACAAAAAGACTGATTTTGACTACCTCTAAATTTAATTTTAAGAATTTTATCGATGCATCTCATCGTAGGCTAGCATGCACGATCATATTCACGCGTCTGCAACTCATTTTGACCAGCGGCGAGTCTATTTTGGTCAATTTTTCCATGCCGTCTGTACCTACGTACGTATGTATGTAACTCGCATATCTCAAAAACTATGGGTTGTAGAATGTTGAGATTTGATATTTAGGATTGTTCTATGATCTAGTTGTGCACCTCCCCTTTCGGTTCCATTCGACTGGATAGTTTATCTACAGAACCGCCTAAAAGATTCGAAATACATTTTGCTCTATGGGCCGAAATTCATCAAAGCGTGTTTTAGAGGTATTGGGCTATTTCAAACGACTCAGAAGTGATATCTGCTGTAAAGAGTTAGAAAATGAATTTCTCCATTAAAAAAAGTGTATTTATCATTTACAGTTCTGCTACAGGAACACTCAAAAGATTTCCAATACATTACAGTCAATGGCAATTTTAGGGGCATTCATCCATTTCAAGCACAATACCGTCCTACCACATAAGTTAGGTAATGGTCCGACCACGGTCACGTGCCTTCCTCAAGAACTATGCCAAAAGTCGCGAAGCTTGGCGACTTTTGGTGTATGTGTGTGCATATTTAACTCTCAAATCTCAAAAACTATTATGAAATTTCATATATAAGATTGTTGTAACATCTAGTTGTGCATCTCGATTTTTGGTTCCAATCTACTGGAGAGTTTATTTACAGGACCACCGAAAAGAATTTCAGTACTTTAATGTCTATGGACATCTTCAATATAATACAATTGTAGACAGGCATTGTTTGGTACATGCCCTTCGCCGTCTGGCCTCGACCTTGGTGTTTTGGTCGACCCTCGAGTTTTGCCGAATTGTCGCCAAATTTGGCGATAGTCAGTCATTTGGTCCATGCCCAAAGTATCGCCATTTGTCATCGTTCTTGGCAAGTTTTGGCGAATAATCGCCAAATTTGGCGATAATCTGTCATTGTTGGTCCATGCTTAAAATCTCGCCAACTGTCGGCGACATTGACGAGTTTCGCCGAAATATCGCCAAATTTGGCGCCAAAAATTATTTCGTATTTTGTATAACTCTAAAACTTTAACCCGTAGAATTTTGAACTTTTGTATTTAGAGCTATATTATAATATCTAACTGTTTTCAATATCTTTTTTGACAGCAATCGACTGGGAATTTATTTACAGGGTGAGCCAAATGACTACTTTGGCTATCCCCAAAATCTCGCAAACTATCTCAAGTTTGTCGGCTTTTGGTGAAATATCGCCAAATAAAGTGTCAGAAGGAAAGCTTTCAAATTGAACTCAGCTTGGCGATATCAAAATATTTGGCTAGAAATCACTAAACCTTACTATTATTGATATTTTATCTCTTTTAAACAAATAAGTTTAGAGGAAGAGCGTAGAAAACATTTTTGATTTAATAGACATGCAAGGAAGTCATGTGTTGGACACATCAGATTTTTACAAAAATGGGATGCTGGAAAAAAATTCCTGGATTGGCCCCTGTCCTACACAGCAGGTGGAAAAAACTTTAGAAGAACAAACAAGTGCAGGTGTCTGATTCAAACTGCAATAGTAGGCATTATCATAGCCCTCCGTTGGCAAATTTGCAGAACAGACTATCACTTTCGCTTATTGGTCCTGCCCATGTCGAAATTGATTGTAGGAGTTCTGTAGCTTCCTGTCAAGAACATTACTTGAATGTATCCTGTTACTAATTTATTTTCCACTCATAAAAACTTAAAAGCGTCATTGAAAAAGAAAAGGGAGGGAGGGGGGAATAGATTGTGGCAACTGGTACATAAATTATAGTCTCCACTTTCAAAAATGCAGTCATCACGTGGCGACTGTGAATTTTAACCTTTAATTATAAAAGTTCAAAATAATGATGTGCATGTATTTCTTTTATAAAAAATGTAAAATAAGATTATATTAACGGATACTTAATTTTTAATGCTGAGTTAGGATGGAATCACCCTTCATATTAAACTCGATGATTCTTGAAAAAATGTCTATCCGTAAATTTCGATTATTCAATGTTGGTAGGTTCCAGTTACGTCGGATAACTGAGGTTCTACTCTATATGTATTATTTATATAAATCAATACATGTGAATAAATTTGATGTGTTTATTTATAAAAGTCTGTAGTGTTTGTTTATATAATTTTTTAAGGACTTTTTTATAAAATGTTTTAAAATGAAACTTTATAGAATTTTACAAATTTAAATTTAGTATTTTTCACAAATTCATGAATACAAGGACCCTGGCTAGAAAAAGCTGATTGAACACTAATTTCAGTTTGACAACATTATGATTAAAATTTTCACAATTTCACTAACACAGGACCCTCTCTAAAAAGTCGAGTACATTTGTCAGAGAGAGTGTGAAAATATTGACAATATATTAGCATGTAAAAGGAAAAATCAATTTGATTATTTCATAATGCTGCAATGTCTATAATATATTCTTGTATTAAACTTAAGAAAAAATGCTACTATTTTGGGTACTGAAATCAGGAAAAAGTATGGTACTTTGGCTACTTTTTTTTTATGCTAGGTTATGCTATTAATGGATACTACTATTTTTGCCGATAGCGGTAGACACTTTGTAAATAATGCTATGCAATATCTTTAGATTTTATACTTTCAAGGATTTATACCACAGTATGAACATTCACATGCCGACTTATAAAATTAAATACTAAATGGATTAAAAATTTATTTACTTATTTTTTTTTTTTTTGCTGAAAATGTGAATATTAATTCTTTTTTTTTTTTCTAGAATCTTGCAGTTGCTGCCTTATTCTTAGCAGCTAAAGCGGAAAATCAGCCTAGGAAGTTAGAATATGTGATTAAATATGCTCATGCTTGCTTTCACAAAGATGCTCCTGCATTGGATGTTCGGTCTGAGGTATGATTGATTTTAAAAATCTTTTATTGTAGAAATGCAACAATTGAATACAGAATATTCAGCTGAATGTTTAATTTTGTGCAGTGTGTTACTTCATCTGTGCAGATTTTTTACCATCGAGAGATTTCTTCGCTATCTTAGGCTTTCAAACCCTCGAAAAATGGAAGTGGTGTTCTTGACCATTCCTTAACTTAATGAATAATTTTTCATTTTCTTGCATATTAGTACTTTAATCTATCTTGTCTACTTTTGCATACCTGCCAACTTGTACAGATCGACCATACAATATACATGTACGTCTTACGATTTTACAATCAGATTGTATGATTTTTAGAGCGAAGCCTGATGCGATGATATTAATTCCAGAACATAAATCCTCCACCGATTCTTGCTTAAATGAAATTTTTGCACTGAATGCAGTGCTGTGCTGAATGCAGCCTTCTTTTTTTTTTCTCTGAGGGGGAATTAGAAGAAGTCTTTTAAGAACTGAAAAGTCCGTTACCGATGTTATGGCAAATGAAAAGACTTGCTGCCAATGCAAACACTCTTCGGCAAAAGAAGGCAATGTGGTATTCAAATGGCATACCAGTCTTCCTCTCCCCAGGAGGTTTAAATGAGAATTATTTGTGGAATTCCGCAGTCTAGTTTAATTTGTAGGTCTGTGGATTTTATTTTATTATGTTTCTCCCCTCTTAAATTGGTAAATTCCTAGAGTTTTTTTTTCTTTTTTAAGTACTGTAAAAATTTGATAACCATTAATTTCCTGCATCCCAATTTTAATCTTTTTCTATCAATCTTGAGAGGTAATGTTTTTGCCTTGCTATGCCTTTTTAAAAATCTCAGATGCTTTAGGAATAAAAATTAACTCCTATTTGAAATTAATTTATATATTTTTCAAAGAAGCAAGTAAAAGAAAAACTTTATTTGAAAGTGCTGATTCAGATATGAATGAAATGGATACAACAAAATTAAAGTGAAAGTTGAGAAAAAGAATATTTGTGAGTGAAAAAAATGTTTAAAAAAGCAACAACAACAAAAAGAATTTTTAACAGTTTTTTTAATAATTATTTTTTAAGCATGCACTACCCTTGCTTTTTGCTTTTTATATGTGTTATATTTATGTGCTAATTGCCATTCAGTATATTTTATCAATAAAGAAATATTTTGGTAAGCAAATAAGACATTAACTAAATACAGCGATTTTGCCATAAAATGAGTTCCTGGGTACCCCGGAAGCAGAAAGTGGGTAAAAGTGCAACATCCGTCGCAGAACAATCACAATCTTTGCAGAACACTTCATATTTTAAAAGGAAGAATCAGGGATGCAGTCCTAAAACAAAAAGTGGCGGGGAGCTATAAATGAAGCTTGTCGCATATGAAATTTTTTGAAGAATTCGCGTGGCCAACGTTTTTTCTTTTTTAATAAAGTGTTTATTGAATCATAACTTATCTGTTTTGAACGACAAAGAAGGAAAAAAAAATTAGAACAACGACAACAGTTCCTCTTTTCCTTCATTCTGACTTGTGGAAAACTCATGATTGACATAGCGAGACTGGCTCAGTGGCATACATAGAAATTCATTTTAGCGTGTGCATATCGTCAAAACCATGAGAGAAGTCATGTAAGACTTGGTAAAAACTAATGAATGTGCAAATATGCGTTCTCATATAGGGGTAGGTGGGGAGTTTAATTTCCCCCCCCTCCTCCCCATTGCCGCCATTGGTATAATGAACAGCTTTACAGCATGCAGAAATCATTCAAATTAATTAAATTCTGAAGTGTTCTAAACTCAAGATGAGCCTCCGAAAATACATGGACGGCCCAAGAGGCTGCCCATGTATAAGTTTCCTTTTTCCTCATTTAAAGCTGTACAAGAATTACTATAATTTTTATCAAGTTATAAAAAAATGAAGATCATGGTAAAAAATTTAAAAAAAAAGTGGGAAAAAAATTTCTTACTTACCAAAATAGGTGGAATCTAACATTGTTGGAAATTTAATAAAAGTAATTTAATTATTGACAAAAACAGCCACAATTTGAAGAATGGTTAAAAAGGAGCAATTATAATAAATTGAAAATAAATTCTACATATTATTTTTTACAGGATTATATTTATTCTCACTGTTTGTTTTTACAAAATACTTAAGACTTCTTCACTAACAGATATATTTTTATACATGTACAACAAAGACCATTTAAATGCATTTCGAATGTATTGTTTCTTAAGTAGTTTCTAAGATTTCTTAGTTGAAAACAATACTTCAGCGGTAGATGTTGTCGCAGGCAAGGTGACTCAAGTTTTTAAAAGTTTATGGATATTCGAAAAAATATCCACTCATCGAATGTCTAAAGTTTCTTATCAGTTAATATAGTCTGTTGTGCCAGTCATTTCTTTTTACATGGCTGATATTCTATAATCATCAGCATTCTTAGTATTTCTAATTTATTTTCATTTGTAGAGAGGAGGTCATTTCCAGTGTAATTAAAATATTCAATTATCTCACAATTTCTGAATTTTTTTTTAAGATGTGAAATAACACCATTCACAAAAATTGATTACCATTACTGGAAACTGTTATTTAATGTACACATTCCTGCTTGCAATAGATGTTTGGAATTTTTTTGTTTTGTTTCATTTTGTTAAAATAACTTAAAAGCGACTACTGCTTCCCTTTGTTCATTCTCAGAACAAAAAATTCAGAAAAAGTTTGAAGCAATTTAAAGTTATAAAATGATGAACTTAGTGATTCGAGCAAAAGGAAATAGATGAACCAATATTTCCTGGCTGTTGTTCGTTTGAGTACGAAGTCAGGGAGTATCGCTTCTGTTCGAAGAGGACAGTGCAGAGTTCCAGAGGTATTCTATAGGGATGAAACCCCCCTTTTCCCTTTCTCTTTTTTCCATCTACAAACACGGACCCATGGCCCCATGGGCACATAGGAACATTTTTGGAGGCATCAAAGGCTTCTTTCAAGAATTCAATTAGCTGGTATAATGTTTTCCTTTCATGGAAAAAAAAAAAAAATGATAAAGCAAGGAATAAATTGCCCCCCCCCCCCCCCGAACTATTTCAATTTGGGAATAAATCTTTGGTATGGGGGTGCATATGCCTCTTCGCTAGTGCTGTAAAAGTAACGACAAAATGAGTATCCGTATGTATTTGTTACTTAGATGTTTGCTATTCGTTACTCGTTACTTTCGTTACTACTAATAGAATCGGTAATAGGGTGTTATATAGTGCCAAATAACAACACATCCGGGACAGTGTTGTTATGGGTATATGCCGCCCATACATAAACCCATAACCAAAAAGAATTTTTTGTAGCGAAGTTGTACAAAGTTGTATTTAGAGCTTATTTTCTCTGATTTACAGATTGTTTTTATACACATTTATGGTTTTATACAATGCTACATTATCCGAATTACTGAGTGCACATAGAAATCTTCCAAACACATATGCCATTCTTTTTTTTTCTCAACCCCCCCTTTTTTAAATTCTGAACGCTGGTTTAACCTGTCCATTCTTATCATAAAAAGTGTAAAGGAAAGCTTGTGACTCGTGTTTTTTCTGGGAGCGGGTTCTCGAATACTGAGATCCAGGGATTGGGCCACATATATAAAATTCACAGGGCAGGGGATCTCAGTATTATATCAACTACTTTGCGTCTCTAAAAGCATAATATCTTTATTATTTGTGAGTTCTTATTTCATATCAAAAACTTCTTTTGGTGGACCATTTTTCGAAGTAAATTAAAAATTACCATATTTTAAATTAAAATTGTTTTATTCAATGAGAATTACCTATTTTTAAGATATTTCCAGTTCTATTTCTGCACTTTTGGGATGAAAGGGGTTAGCCCCTTCTGTGGGTGCATATATGAGAGCATTCTTTAAACAAAAATTATCACTCCTTTCATACAGAAAGAATGGTTGCACCGGATTATGCGTATTCCATGAGTTCATGGAATAAAATGTACCATAAAATAGGGCAGATGGCCCCCTAAACACCGACATTTTAGAAACATACTGAACTTCATTGAATTATTTTAATACCAGTGGCTTACGCAGGAGTGGGCATAGAAATCCCGGGTCGCTCACAATTTTTTATATATTTTTTAAACAATTACTTAAAAAATGTGTTTAGGTTTCCATGCTAAATATTTTTTTTAGTTCCAAATAATATTTTAAATAATAAAAATGTGTGAATTCGTTTACTTTATAAAAATATATTTTTTAAAAGGTGTATTTAAATAATTTGTTATTTATTACTCATATTTCGATTCTAGCTAAAAAAAAAAGAAAAAGTTAAGTTCGCAATCCTGCTTCGGAACCACCCTGAAAGAAAGAATTCTGATTGCACCACTATTTAGTACTAAAATGTTAGAAAGCCCGAAATTAGCACCCCTTACTAACATGCTTCTCTTATATGTATCGCTCCTCTACAATTATAAGAACACCCCCCCCCCCCGCAAAAAAAGTTCAACTGCACATAAGAACATGCTATACACCGGATCCTATCCCCCCATTGTACGACCCATATCAATAAAGCAGCAGATAGTATATCCATCTCCATAACTGTAACGATACATACGGATTCTTCCAAACCTCATCAAAACGATACCATCCGGCTCGGCACAAACGAATTGCAACCAGAACATACTACTACTCAAATACCAAAACTGATTTTTCCCTTCAAACAGCGAGAATCCATAATACTTCCGGTATCTAGTAACGGAACGGAACATACTATTACTCAAATACCGAAATTCATTTTCTCCCTCCCGCAGTCTTGTATTCGAAGTTCGAACCTGGTCGATCCGAAATGCACACTCGAAAGTCATTTTCCCCCTTGAAACCGCGATCCGATATCCAGTAACTGCCAGTAACAAATAACAGAAGATATTAGTACTCGATTACTGGAACCTGTTTCCCCCCCTAGTTCGCCTCGCCTGGCAGTCTGTATTCGAAGTTCGAAGCTGCTCGATCCGAAACCTTCGGATCGAGTAACGATATCAACCGAAAAGTAACAATTCGTTACTTCGAGTCTGAGTGATTATCCGTATCTTAGTACTGAATACATGCGGTTTGCTTCAGCTCTACTCTTCGCACGCCCCTCCCCTGGGTATAGCACTAGACTGGCTATCTTCAACATTTCTGTATCGAAGCAACTACGTTTTGACATAAAGCAGTGCATCCCATTGTTGATTTGTTTGTTTTTATTGTTTAGGCGAAGCTATTCATGGGCTATCTGTCTCGGCAGGGGGGTTGCCTAGATCAGAGGACTTTCTAAGGGGTTCTGACATGTGTTCAAGTTACATCTGGTGAATACCGATCAAAACGCTAGACTGTTAGATCTGCTGCCAGGTTCGGCCGTCTACCATTTTGACTGTCTTATCCACTCGGCCTCTTATTGCTAAAGTGGAGGTCCCTTAAGTTTAATAAATATCGAGGATGACACATGCTGCACATTAGAATTTTTGAGCGCAATGAATAATAATTAAATTCATGGCAAAAAAAATCTGAAATGTGGGACATTTTTTTCAAACATATGATACACAGGGCTGGGGAGTAGCGCGCTACAAGTAGCGAAACTACAGTAGTCGCTACTTTTTTTTATAGTTTGTAGTGTAGCGTGTTACTTTTTAAAAAAAGTAGTGCAGCATGTAGTGCGCTACAAAAAATTAGTAGTTTGTAGCGCGCTTTAGAAGCTACTTTTTCCGCGTCACCATTTCCGGCGATTGATCACGTGGTGCAATTTGTCTTTCTTCTGACTCCAAGAAGAAGGAACACACAAGCTTGAAAGAACACCCAGTCCCTCCGTCGCCCTTCCCAGAGGGCACACACCACACGCACACGAATTCTATGGTAAAACTTATTCGCAGTGCAATTGTTTCTTTCTTTTTACGATTAGAAAAATCGTTTATCTTGAAGAAGAAATTACTACAGGCTTGAAATAACAAGCTCTTGAAACATTGTATATTTTCTTTTTTTATCTTTTTATTGCGGCGGATTTGAAAGCATGTGGTTGAAAGAGGGGTGTGTATGTGTGTGTGGTCCAGTCATTGTCCCATCTCCACAATTAGCGACCCCCACTGTGCGAAATTAGCGGTCGTTAGTCGTATTTTGCAACTGTAATTTTTGTTTTCACGACCAAGATTTAAGAACCAGTCGTCATTTTTGACGTCTAACATCGCCCGAGACAGGCGACTAAAAAGTGGTTATTTTGGCATCGGACGACTCCGACTTTTTAATAAAAAATACCGCAAAAAACGAATATTTTGCGAATTCTGGGGACTTTTTTTACTGTCTAGACAACTATTTTTCAAAATGTGCTGAAAAAATATAAATTTAAATTTCCGTGAAAAAAAAACTTTTGCTTTCGTAAGCACTGCTCCGTGGCAGAAAGAGTACGATCCTCTGCAGTCTTCCATGGTTGAAAAATGCACGGAAGACCACTTACTTTCTTGTCTTCCGCGGATGTGTAATCATTTAAATCGCACTTTTATATGTAAACAAATAGAGGAACTTAAAGAAATTTAGCCATAACTCTTTAACTCCATGTAAATTAATGAAGTTGATCAGAAGAAACTACGAGTTCGCGTTCGCCATATTGGATTCTTTCTGCAAATGTATTTTAGTGGTAGCTCGGCTCGTATGGCACGGCGGTGTGACAAAATGCGATGATAATACTTGATATCAATATTGATGAACGCGCGAGATCCTTAAAATAAGGCAGTGTAAAAGTTATTTGGATTAGTTAATATTCATTAATTAAATATAATTATTTACCGCGGGAGAGTACAGGTTTGCGGCCTGAACCCCATCTTGGATTTTATTTGCAGCGCCGTAATAACGGCTGGCTTAGTGCAGCAGTTCGTAACTGAAAACAATACATGGATTGACTACAAATAATTAATGCAATTTCGTGAAAAAACGAAAGAAGATTTATTTACTCATTTATTTGTGTGTGTGTGTGGGGGGGGGGGGGGGGGAGAATGACATTAGCAAAACATCTCGATTTCTGGAAAATCTAAATTTCGGACTTCCGGCCTAAATTACGATAATTCAAATAAAAATATTATTTGAATAAAAATGTTATTTCATGATTTAAACTTAATAAAATTTATCTTTTTAAAATAAAACTCCTTCATGAGATAATGTTAAAAAAAAAAAACTTAAATTGGATTAGTTATTTGAAAATATAAAAAAAAAACTTTTTATTTAAATATAAAAATTTTAATAATTAAGATAAAGTTAAGTTTGTATTAAAATATGTTTTAAGTAATTTAATTAAAAATAATTTTTAGTAAGAGCTATGTAAAATAATAAATCCTTCTTGGTGACATTAAAAGCTTTCATAGACCCTCTCCCAACTTCAGTTCAACCCACTGAGAATACAAATACATATTTCCACAATTTTAACGTGTACTACCTGTTTGCTTACAGTGGTGGTTGATCAGGTGACATTTTGAAGCTAGTACACGTATACTGCATAAGTTTATCTACCATAGGCATTGTAGTTATATAGCAACAATTTATAAAATACTTCTAAACTAAAACTAAAGACCATGTTCTTGTAAAATGTATCATAATACTTTATTCTGGATTCATAGGTGGAAAGCTATAAAAATTGATTTTATATTTATTTACTATTTATTACTATCTTAATTTTAATAGTCTTGATCTTCTTAATTATTACTGTACATAATCATTAAGCCTACCTGTTTATAGTTTATGCATATAAACAAAACAAAGGTTTTGGAAACTGCAGCTGAACGAGACAGTTTGGCAGCCGGGAAAAAAAAGTTAGGTGCCATTGATGCCTGGAATTTTGCTCCCAATTTCTCACCCTGGCGACCCCTCTATCCGAAAGATCCGACCAGAAAGCCCTCAGGCAATAGAGTGGGAATACTTTTATCCTTTTCAAAGGGTAAAAGAAAGTACTTTAGAATTGATGCACAAAGTACTAGTCATTTTTCTTGTTTCAGTTAAAATCTGTGATGGGAGAGGGCCAAGAAACAAAAGAGCAAAATAACTAGTCGCTATAAATTTTTAAATTAAAATATTAAACATGTAATATGATATAATCGGTGATCTATCAAAACCTAGAGAAAGGATCAGTGGCGGATTATTGCAAGTTTGTGGGGGGAGGGGGTTAGTTTGGTTTGTCGGTGGGGGCGGTTAGTTAGAAGATTGACATATGCAATATATCCATTTTATGGAAGTAAAATAGGATCTTTTACATTAATTTCTTTCTTCTCGTGGGCGGAGGAGGCAGTAGCCCCGTCCGCCCCCCTTTAATCCACCCTTGGAAAGAATCACTAGAAAAAGCACCCTGGGAAAGAAAAAAAAACGTATCTTGAAAAATGAGCCCTGTACACATTATCCTTTAAGAATATTACTTATGGTGAATATACTTTAACGATATATTTTACAAAAATTCCTAATTAATCAATGGTTTTAAGCAAGAATTGATCAAAACTAGATTGTCTTCTATGTACAACTAAAATAAGAAATTGAAACGAATAATTATTCCATTAAATTTGCGAGTGATAAGAACGTGGACTGTAGAGTTGCCACGTCCCCGAAATTCGGATTTTTGTTTACAAAATTATAATACTGTTTCATGTTAAATTCAATCCTTTCCAATTTTGTCCCCCCCCCCCCCCCCCCCGTCATTTTGTGTGTGCGCGCAACCCCAGCAAGTGACATTTTAAGAAGTTTTTTTTTTTTTTAAATACGTGATTATATAATAATAAAATTACAATTGTTAGCTTTTTAGGGGCCGTGGTAGCCCAGTGGTTAAGGCGTTGGACTCGTCACCGGAAGGTTGCGGAGGTTGAAGGATTGCATAGCCTGCTCTAGGTGCCACATCTGCGAAGCTCGGAACAGGCGGAATGCCGGGAGAAACATAGTGAGTGTAGACCACTCTGCAAAAGCAGAGAATTGCCCAACGAGGATCTATGAAGTGTCGATGCTTAAAAAGAAGACTAACTATGGGTAGTCTCACCATTGCGCAACAGAATGTCGGGAGGAGTCTCGCGGCTTCTGCCATCCTCCAAGGAGACCTAGATCAATACGATCTAGTGTGTGTCCAGGAACCCTACCTCCTGAAAGATGGAGGAAGAGTGGGCGGAATGCCTAACTCACATCCGGTGGTTCATAGTCCAAATGGACGAGCAGCGATAATCATAAGCAACCCCAGATTGCAATTTATCGTTAAGCTGCTAATCAAGGACGTCGTAGCTATAGGGTTGGATACGGACAGTGGCCCATTAACGGTAGCAACATGCTATCTGTCTCCCAACGAGGATGTTACCGAGCAGATGGATTGTCTGCAAGCTTTGGTCAATGCAAACGGTTCTCTGATCCTATTGGGCAATTTCAATGCAAAAAATTCCGCATGGGGTAACCCATGCCACACTGAGGATGTCCGTGGCGACACCGTAATAGAGTTCCTTCTGGCAAATGACTTGACCTTGTTAAACGATCCAGAATCGGACCCGACGTTCCAGAGCGTATGTGGCTCCAGTTGGATAGACCTGTCAGTAGCCCGCCTACAGGGTGAAATTCAGGTAGAGAAATAGGATTTGGTCGACCTTGAGTCAGGTACAGACCATCTTAGAATTGTCACAACCCTTCACGGAGGATGGTGACAGCGAAACGGAGGAAGTTCAGATGCTGCACCGATGATTCCGACCGTAGGAAGGTTCTGGAAATTGCCTATAGGAAGGAAAAAGCTCTATTTAACAGAGCAGTAAGACGAGCTAATTGGGATTACTGGAAACAGTATCTCGATGCAGTCGATCCTAGGCAACCTTTCGGGGCCAACTACGGTTGGATAAAGGGGAAAAGAAACTCCCCTTTCCTCCTAGGTGCCATCACAGGGGATGGTACCTTGAATACGCATGCGGAAGCCATAGGTAAGCTGCTCCAACACCACTTCCTGCAGGACGTCCCAGAGTATGATACTCTTAGCAGAAACTACTTGCATTTTACCAGCAGTGATGATTTAACACTTGAAATGATAAGACGTCATTAGGGAACTAAAAATCTTTAATTAAAAGAAACATTGTAAAGTTTTAATACATTCACGCTCACTGAGCGTCTTGCAGGACTGGCATTCACAGAAGATACAGAAATACTCGCAGGCAAAAGAAACCACATTATATACGTACATTACATTACAATTCACACGTGCAATAGTTAATTTGCATAAAACAAAGTTCTGACCGGCTAATCAGAAACAAAATACTACATAGTAAACTCCGTTACTATGGAGATATGCTGTGGCGATCACGGCTCATGAGAAAACAGTAAAAGAAGAACCGCGGGAGAAAATTACGTCGCGCGGCGATCGACAGAGAGGGAAAAACAAACGCAAGGGAGGCTAGCAAGCGGCCCCCTCTCATGCAACGTGATCGCAGCAAAAAAAAGTATACATTATCAAAATATAAAAAATTCAAAACTTTTACACGTTTAAATTCAAAACATTTTAGTATGTATATATATTAAACGATGGAACACAATTTTATACAAGAAATCTTATTTGACGTATTCTGCAGAATTAATTATTTACAAATGCATATTAAAATTTTTTTCTTAACAAAAACCACAAATATTCTTATGCAAGAAAACAATATATTATACACTTCGTTCAAATATACTCTCACAAAACTTATTCAGTCCCTTAACATATTCAGTTCCTACATACAGTTTAACAGTTTACATTCAGTTTAACATATAACAGTCCTACATTCAGTTTAACATATTCAGTCCCTTAAACTTATTCAGTCCCCAAAACTTATTCAGTCCCAAACTTATTCAAAACTTATTCAGTATATGTTTGTGGAGTGGCTTCGTAAATACATCAGCTAAGTTCTTTTTACTATGAACATATCTAAGTTCAAAAAGTCCATCATTTACTAAACCCCTTATAAAGTGTAGTTTTACGTCAATGTGCTTAGTTCGAATGTTCTCAATCGGCGATTTTGAGTATCTAATCGTAGCCTAATAGTCACAAAATATCTTATTGTCTTTTAATTGTAATTCAGCAATTCTCAATTCATTACATTCATCTAAGATGTGTTTTATCCAACTAACCTCTTTGGAAGCTTCCGTTAAAGTAACAAATTCCGATTCCATGGTAGAAAGACTTACAAACTTTTATTTGAAAGTATGCCAAATTACGGGCGCATTACTCATGAACAGCAATATCCCACCCATAGAAATGCGGTCATCTCTTTTGGATGCGAATTCTGAATCACAATATCAGTTAATTTCTACATTAGTTACATCTGACAAATTAAATTTATAATTTCTTGTATATTGAACATAACCCAATAATCGCCATACAGTATGGAACCTCTTATCTGGAAACCAGTTATCCAGAATCATTTTTCAATCAATTAAATTCCTATTTTTTTTCCAAAAGAAATGCAAAAAATTAGTTTTTTTAAAATTTCTAATGTTTTTGTTTTTTTATTTTGAGTTCTACAGCTAGAATTTATAAAGTAAGCAATCTGGTAAGGTATTTTATTTACTTTTTTAGTGTGTGACTAAGTTTTCCAGAAATTATCATATAATTACTACTTCCTCTCTAAATTGATTATTATTTTTCTTGATTAAAAAAAAAATATTTTTTTAATATTATTTTTCTAGTATATTAACAAATAAGGTTACTCTCTATTTTTGATTAGAATTAAACATTTATGCTACCAATCAAATCTGTAGATGTCATGTTAATCCCCAACCAGTTATCCAGAATACACCCGTTCCCAACTATTCCGGATAACAGGTTCTATACTGTAATGCGTTCCAATGCTTTACACCGGGGTTTTCTTGGAATTGTGCCAAAATGTTTACAGCATAACAAAGATCTGGTCTCGTACGATTTGCGAGATACGACAAACATCCCACAACTTTTCTGTATGGTATTTAACATTTCAGTTCTTTCAGATTCTGATGCAGGACTGTCAGTCTTTGACAGGATACAGCCTTTAACAATGGGGAGAGTCGATAGTAGAAAATTAAAATTTTTATATTGTTCGCAAATTTTATCTATGTACTTGTGCGGGTGTATGTATAACTTCCCGAACTTTTCTTCAAATTCAATTTCTAGAAGCATTTTTGTTTTTCCTAAAACAGTGATATCAAATTCATTTTTGAACAAATTTACAATGTGGTTGACGCAGTCCAATGGTTTTCCAAAAATTAAAATGTCATCGACATACACGAGAAGAGCAACATTATCTCTATATACGTACGTACAATTACTCCATTCTAGTCTTTTAAATTTTAATTTTTCTAGTGTTCGGTCAAGTTCACAAAACCATTCTTTACCGCTCTGCCGTAAACCATACAAAGCTCTTTTAAGTAAGCAAACGTGATCAGGATGGTTGGGATCCTTCAATCCCTGTGGCTGATACATAGAAACTTCTTCCTGTAGAGGTGCATACAAATATGCACATTTAATATCGATTTGACAGTAACACCAATTAAAGAAACATACAAGAATTGAAAAGAATAGTCTGATTAATGAAAAATTAACTAGCGGACTAAATACTTTGTTATAAGTGTTGTTCCTATATTGTGCGAATCCTTTCACTACAAGCCTCGCCTTATATTTTACTATCCTATTATTTTCATCACTTTTTAAATTATATACCCAGCGGTTCCCTATAATTTTCTTATTATCAGGTTTAGGGACTAGTTCCCACACATTACGCGCATGCATCATCTTAAACTCTTCGGCAATGGCACACTGCCATTTTACAGCTTCGGCAGACGACATATATTCATTATAATTATTGGGAATATTTATTTCTATATTAAGCACTTCGGGTTGACAATTGTCCGCTGTTTCATCTAAATTCATTTGATCAGCCACTTTTCCCGAATAAGTGTTCTTACCACTAAAATCAAACAGATTACTTTCAAATTTAATATTATGCGCTTTATAGTATTTCTCTACCTCATTACCGGATTTAAATACATATTTTTACCCTCAATGTTATAATAAATATCAACTCGCATTCCATCCTTTCGCGGAACAGCACGTCTAATCCAAATGACGTTCCCTGGGGGAAGGGTGATTTCACCTTGCGTTTGCTCAAGACCGGTTAAATCCATATCATTTTTTTGAAAATATACGAATATTTTATTACTCTTCCAGTTCGGCTTCCACACACTTAATTCTCTCACTAAATTTAACATTTGAAGTTTCTATTATTTTATTTTCATTTTTAAGAAATATACGATAACCTCTAGTATCTGATGCGAATTCTGAATCACAATATCAGTTAATTTCTACATTAGTTACATCTGACAAATTAAATTTATAATTTCTTGTATATTGAACATAACCCAATAATCGCCATGCAGTATGGAACCTCTTATCTGGAAACCAGTTATCCAGAATCATTTTTCAATCAATTAAATTCCTATTTTTTTTTCCAAAAGAAATGCAAAAAATTAGTTTTTTTAAAATTTCTAATGTTTTTGTTTTTTTATTTTGAGTTCTACAGCTAGAATTTATAAAGTAAGCAATCTGGTAAGGTATTTTATTTATTTTTTTAGTGTGTGACTAAGTTTTCCAGAAATTATCATATAATTACTACTTCCTCTCTAAATTGATTATTATTTTTCTTGATTAAAAAAAAAAAATATTTTTTTACAAAACTATTACAAAACTCCATTCCATTATCTGTACGCACATTTACAATTTTAAAATTTAATCGGCGTTCCATTCATCTTTGGTATTTCTGAAAACAATAAAAAAAGTCACACTTTTTATTCAAAGTAAAAACAGTTACGTACCTAGAGTAATCATCAGTGACAGTTAAGAAATATTGGCTACCGTCAAGTGACGCGACGGGCAACGGCCCACATACATCAAGATGCAATAATTGAAGCGGTTTCGAAGATCTCATATTCGATATAGGTTTAAAGCTCTTCCTTCGCGCTTTAGCTAGTTTACACGATGTACAAGATTCTTTATTAATTTTTAACGTGGGTAATCCACGAACACTATTATTTTTGCTAGTATGCACTAAATAATCCATATTAGCATGATTAAACCTGTAGTGCCAAAGGGCTAATTCACTGCTTGTTTCAGTTGACAAATTATACATTTTATTTTCTACCTTTTTGCCGTCCATTTTATCTTTAATGTAGTGCGAGGGTTTAAAAAAATAGACCATTGGTACGTTTGGCATAAAAAAATTGCTTCACCTGCTTTATTATATACCCAAATTTTACTGTTTGTACCTACAAACTTTGCTCCAGCACTTTCCACCTTCAAACCAGATATCAAATTCCTACGCAATTTTGGCGAGTACATCACATCTGTCAGCTTTATAATATGTACTTTTCCATTAAGACGTACGCCAAACTCTACAGTTCCAACACCTTCTACCTCATTTTCTAAGTTTCCTATCGCGAGAGACATCATGGTGTTTTGTACTGGTTTATATGTGGAAAATAAACTTTTGTTGTTGCAGAAATGATTAGATGCACCTGTATCAAATACCCTAATTTTGTTTATTACTGCATCAGGTTTACTAGCTTCAACATTTGGATTTTTGTTTACTTTAAATTGGCTATTACATGTTCGTATTTTTTACACCGGAAGCACGGGCCTAACTTGTTGGGGTTTTCGTTTTTATGCTTTTGTGTGTCCTCAACAGTTGTGCATAACAAAGTACTCTCGTAATTACTTGTGTCCCCCTTCACCTGACGAATGCGTCCCTCCTCTACAAGGAGTTCGTCTAAGATTTTCTGAAAGGTAGTCTTTCTCTGGCCAGTGATAAATTGTTTGTACTATGTTCTGAAAGTTAGAATCTAAATATCGAATGAGCTGAAATCCCTGATATAACTCCACAACAGGGTGGCCTAAGTCGCGTAATTTAAATACTGTTTTCTTTACTTTAGCAGCAAATAATCCAATTCCTTCTGCAGCAACATAGCGATGCGAGAAAAATTAATCTAAAAGTTGTATAGTTCTAGCTCTAGAAGAGGGTTCAAAATGCTTTATAAGCGTTTCCCATGCAACATCACCTGAATCTATCGTTGATATAAGGTAAAAGCTCATTTATAATTTAAAGTCACTTTTTTTTTTTTTTTTTTCCAGCACTATATAAAGAAGCAATTTGAACTCTGCTTTAATGAAAGTTGTCTTCTTGCAACTTTAGGTAAGTAATCCTTCTGATTATTCAAGTTAATGCAAATGTCCATCTGCTGTTGAAATGCATTCATTGGAAGCAAAACTAGCCAAAATACTCCCAAAAAGGTGTGGTGACTGACATCCAATGAAAAAAAATTCCAATTTTGGGTGGTTCTGTCATTTGCAGACATGTCTTAGTTTGAGCAGTTTTTATTTGGGCCGTGAATAAGCTTTTCCCTCCCAGTCTCAAAAAAAAAAACTTTTTTTTTTTTTAAACTGCTTTTTTAGGGTGAGTGGGTGGGTTAAACCTGGTTTCTTAAAAAATTCTTTTATAATTACATACATACATATTTAGAAATAAAATTATTTATAAAATGTTCAGATAGCAATTAATATTCCTTCTGAAAATAATTAAAAGTAAGTAAACAAAATATTTTATTTATAGATACTCTATTTTAAATTTAGTGTAGGTGTATAATATAATACAATAGTAATTGTGTTTACTACATAATACATGGTATATTGCTCTTAGATTCATCAGTAATAATGGTAATAAGTTGTTAAAAATGATATTTTTTAAGTTTAGAAACAGGGTTCGTTGATATATATCCGATATTTATTTTAAAATAAATATCTTGATATTTACTGACAAAGTTCATATGACTGATATGGCATTTCAAGCTTAGTAAATGACATAAATCTGATGGTTAACTGTACAGATGATAGATATTTTAGGATACATTGCAATTGCTCTTGATGAAGTATAAACTAATTGATATATGGTTGCAAAATATATGGAAGAAAAGATATGAAAAAATTCTCAAAAAGAGAGAAAATGGCTTCATCACCAGCAGATTTGTTGGACCACTTATATTGTGGGAAAAATTAAGTGAAAATCAAACCTACATAGCTATTATTCTATGCATTTTGTGGATTAAGAACCTTTACCTATTGCTACAATTTGTTTTTTAACCAAATAGACCTTTTCTAAGTTTTATGTTTGAGAATAAATTCTTGAATGCAGAATCCATATTTTGGTCGAATTCTATTAAGGTAGAGGAAAAGGATCATATGAAAGATAATGCATCTTGGCTATTAATTACAGCCAGTCCTTTGACAGCTGCGTTAGAAAGAATATTTTCTAGCTTTAAATTAATCCTGTCCAAACTAGAGAAAATCGGTACCCAGACAGCACATAAGCTTAAATCAAGCTGGACATTTCTTTGCATTTGACGTATTAATACAAGCTTGACAGTTCAACTCATTTTAAGCTGGCAGCAAGCTTGCAGGAGTCAAGTTGAATTGTCAAGCTTTAATTAAAGCTTGATTTTTCCTTTCGGAAAGCGAGCGTTGATGGCACCATCTGTGAAAGAGAATGGACATTAATTGTCTTAGCGTTTCTCAAATTTGCTCAATAAAGAAAAGTTCGTAAAAGTTGTGTTTTATTTTATTCACTGACTTAGAACACGAGGGGAGTGGGATAGCCCTGTAAGTGTACACGGGGGTTTTAGTTTATTACATCTAATTAACATTAGTAATTCCATTAACTAATTAATTAGCCCTAAAAATAAATTTTAATATAGTTAACACAATTTAGTTAGTTAATATACTTCACTTTATGGTATGTTAGAATGAGGCGTAATCCGGCCTCCACAAAATAATTAATCATCATAAAGTACTTGACCACAGAATTAAAAAAAAAAAAAGATTCTATATTTCAATATGGAAATTATTCAAAATAAAATACAATTATACTACGAAATTGATTTCAAAATCAGTCGTTTGTCTCGATTTTGGCCAGCAGTATTGCTCAACGATGAGTGTTGCGATATTGAAAGTTTTAAAATGTGTCCTGCTTTTAAGTTTATATTATGCTTATTTCCCTATTAGTAGAGTCTATAAATCACACATAACATTATTTAAATTTTGATTCATCCCATGGAAAAATAAAAGAAACTTATCAGCATCGCCCATACTTATCGATCTGGCGTGACAACAGTCACTTCAAACTTTAGTCATAGCTGCCTGAGGCATAATGGCCGAACGGTTAGCATGCAAACCTGCTGCCGACATTTGATGGAGCTTGAAATTAAGCTTGCTATGTCAAGCTTAATGCAAGCTGGGCAAGTGTAAACTAGAACACTTGATTCAAGCTTGCATTAAGCTTACACGCTTGAAATTTTCAAGCTTAATTCAAGTTTATTGACTTGATAAATCAAGCTTGCTGCAAGTTTGCTGTGATGTCTGGGGTATAAGACATAAAAACAGGAAAACTCAGTTTTTTGTTTAAAATTTTTAATACAAAGAAACTAGAACGGTAAGTAACAACCAAATGCACCATTACAGAAACACTTTCCAACAAAGTCTTTTTTATGCCAAAATTTGGCTGTTTAACTTCTAAAAACCTATATATTGGATTTTGCAAGACCCTGCAAAATAAATGTCATTTTTAATCCTTAAATTTGAAGACTAAGCTGGTATAAACGTTTATATAATTTTTGTACTTGAAATGGATTAATTTTCCTGAACCAACATAGACTGCAATGTACTGGAATTCTTTTGAGTACTCCTGTAGAAGAAACATAAATGCTACTTACACAGTTTCTTATGGAAATTGTTATTTTGTAATCCTTACTGATATTTATAAATTTTATTTTCTTTGAAGTAGACGAATATTTCTAAAATGCACTAACATGTGTGTGGACATACAAAAAAACATAACATGTATGTGGAATATCTTATAATGTTTAAATCATGCCCAAAAATATATATCAACAATAAAATTAAACTTTTATCGAAAATGTCAGCTGTATATCAAAATATTGGATATTTTTGGTATTTTCGAAAAATCCTGATATTTACAATCTCTATTTAGAAATAAGTAATTAAAACACAAAACCTCTGTTTTAAGAACAAATTTAAAATGCAGCCAATAATTTAAGTTTAATTAAAAATTTTTAATACTTATAAAATATTAAGGTATCTATTAGATCATAGGTTCCCAACCTTTTTTGAGCTGGTGCCCCCTTTTCTAGTGAATATTTCAATACCGCCCCCCCCCCTCCCATTCCAGAGAAATAAGAGCTTACATAATGCATGGTGAAAACAAGAATTAAATTTAAAAAAATTACTAATAGATAGAATATTGTTGGAATTGAAACTCTACTGAATTTCTTCTTCATTTAAAAAAGAGGAATAAAAGTTTTAGAGAGGTATCTCTTTCTCTCAACAGCGAAGTCTCATATCGAAATATGTGAATTTTCGCACACGTGATAGAAATGAATTATCAGAGTGATTTTTAAGTCTTTTTTAGACTATATTTGGTTAATCTTCCCACGCCCCTCCGTGCCCTATCAACGCCCCCTAATTTTCTCTGGGTCTTTTACCGCCCCCCTGAAAGCCTCAAACGCCCACAAGGGGGCGTTATCGCCCACGTTGGGAACCTATGCATTAGATTGATATAAAAACTTATTGTTGATACTTAAAAGGATCATTTTAAATATATCAGAACTTATTCTATCTATAGTATTCGTAATTTTAAATTATTCTTTAAAAAAAAAATTTGGTTTAAACCATGCCAACCCTGTTGCATACTAATTCTTTCAGATCTGATTAAATTATAATCTTCAATAGATTCTCTCCAACAGGTATATATTGAGTTGAGATTAATACTTAATTTCTTAATAAACTGCATAACACACCGTAGTAAATGAAATAAACAGTGTCCTTTATCAGGGTTTATACGCCCTCGGGGAAATCTGCAAAACAGGGAAGGCTCAGGGAATTGAAAATTAAGTCTTAAAACTTAGGGAAATCTCATGAAAAAATGTAATTTTCCTTTTAAAAAACCTGGAAAATTTAGCTTCAACCCTGGAATTTTAACAAAATTTACCCCCTCTCTTTATTTTTATGGCCTTCACCCTATTCAGTGGCAAACAGGTTTCCTAATGATGCACACACGCAATCAAAATGGATGTATACAAGATGAATTATCTATCACTTATGAGCAGGGGCGTAGCCAGAAATTTTTCATTGGGGGGGGGGTTACGACTACTACAACTCATATATATGTATTCGTGTGTGTGATAATATAGTGAAGAATATACATTTTGCATGGCAAAAACTTCCTCATGGGGGGGGGTATGACACCCCTAACCCCCCCCCCTGTGGCTACGCCCCTGCTTATGAGTGCTTAAGACGAATGGCATGTTTTTACTTAATTCTAAAGAGTATTGAAATTTTTACCGATAGCCTAGTGCTCTGACAAGAGTATAAAAAACTTACCTTAGTATTATCAATCAGTGAAGTGGTCTTAGAACTCTTTTTTTATTCCTGTAAAGCTCTTAAATAATTCCTGACATTTTATAGGTCAAACTGAATATGAAACCACGTTTGAAGTAAATGTAGTCCATTGTTTATGCTGTAATTGAGAGGAGCATAATTTTGATTACCATAATGCTGTTATGGTAATTGTCGTTCCATTGAGTGGATATATAAATAAATATATCCAAATAGTTAACTTGGTACTTATGTTTATTTTTTTACAATAACCGGGAAATTCTTGAAAAATTACCTGGAGAACTCTGGGAATTTCATTTTCAAAAATGCGTGCAAACCCTGTTTATGGAATTTTCTGGAAAAAATTCCTCAACATGTAGTTGCACAAAAAAATTTTCAAAAAGTGACACATCCTGCTAAAATTTTGATTTTTAAGAATTTTTTCTGAAAGTTTCTTAAGTAAAGTGATACAAGTCAATCATTTTTGACTGTGTATAGGGCAGCTTGTGAAGAGTTATTGTAAAATTTCTGAAGGAGACTTGACATAATTAATTTGTATTTATGTTAAGAAGGCACATTATTATTATTGTTATTATTTTTTAGGAATCAGAACTTCAGAATTTAGAAATTCAAACTTATGTAAAATGTTACCTCTTTACCTTCTGCTATGTCTTATGCTTATTGTTAGAGAAAAAGCTAATAATGTGTTAATTATTTCAGGTTTTAGGTTAGATATTGAACATCCACATATTCATGTTGTTCAGTTATGCGAACAGGTTAAACGTAAGTACTTTAAAAAACAAAAAATACTGTTATCAGTTGTCCAGTAATTCAAAATAGAGCATTTTGATGTGACATTGAGTAATCTGTTGACAGGATGGGACTATTCAGCGCGGCCGATTCGGCACGACGGTTTCGACGCGAAACTCATTTTGACGCGGCCTTCTCAGTGAAAATCTGTTTCTCATGCATGAGCAAAAAAATTGTGATGAATAGGACTTGTATAATTTAAAGTGCTTCAACTTCTCTCGCAAAGGGGCCAGCGTTAGCATATTTTCAAGGGGGCCCCCTGAAGCGATGGCCGGACCCACTGATGTTTTTTTGGTCTCGCAAAAGGGCCAGCGTTAGCATATTTTCGAGGGGGCCCTCTGAAGCGATGACCGGACCCACTGATGTTGTTTTGGTCTCGCAAAAGGGCCAGCATTAGCATATTTGCTAGGGGGTCCCCTGAAGCGATGGCTGGACCCACTGATGTATTTTTTGGTCTGGCAAAGGGGCCAGCGTTAGCATATTTTCGAGGGGGGGCCCTCTGAAGCGTTGGCCGGACCCACTGATATTTTTTTGGTCTCGCAAAGGGCCAGTGTTAGCATATTTACGAGAGGGCCCCCTGAAGTAATGGCCAGCACTTTTTATATTGTATTATACGGAATTAAAATAGTTTGTTGTTTGATTGACCCGTTCAAACTCTCGCTGAAGTACCTGACAACAGATGGTTGCTACTCAGTTGATGTTTCTAAGCACGTTGAAATGCTCTATATTGAGTCTTTGTGGCACAGTGATAAACATTATGTTATATCCTATATTCCTTTACATAAATCTAATTAATTTTTTTTCCTCCCGTTAAATAGTTGGTAAGGATGTAGCCCAAACATCCTATTCCCTAGCTTCTACCAGGTAATACTTTTAAAAATCAACATTATTTGAAACTTTTTGTGGTGTTATTAGGTGTACTGTAAAGTAATGTCATTATTTATATTAAATTCAAACAAATAAATTTTTGACACGTTTTTAATGATAAACAAGTTGTGCATGAACAGTGGATTCCTTCTATATGCCAGTGTCAATTTCAAAATTTCATGATATTGCAGGGTTTATACAGACCTGAAAAGTCAGGGAAATGAGTTTTGGTCAGGGATTTGGGAAAAAGGGAAATTCGAAGAAATTGAACAAAGGTTAGGGAAATGAGAGAAATTGAATTATGTGGCAAAATCAAGAAATACTTACTGTTTCAACCTAATTGAAGATTTTTTTTTTTGTCATTTTCTTATTTAACCTTAGAAATAATTTTAAAATGTGTCCTTTATGAGCATATATATTGTCTAGTACAAATATGCTTAATTTTATCCTGCATTATTGTCAAACATGGTTTTTGTTAAAATCCAGTGATGTCAAATAAAATTTTTCTATATATTTATTTTATTATTATTATTTGTAGAAAAAAGGGCAAAATACATTGGCGTTACTGGCCTGATTTTCTAGGGTGGGCTCAGGGCCAGCCCAAGGGGGTTGCGAATGTAGGCGATCGCCTAAGGTCCCGCGCTTATAGAGGCCCCGCTCCTGGGCCATTTTATTGCTATCGCATGAGACATGATAGAGAAGAGGCCCCACTCTTGCGCTATGCCTGGGGCCCCGCGCGCCACCTCTGGTGGGCTACAGCCTTCTATCTTCGCGGTAGTATATCATATGTTACTACGCCATTTTAATAAATTTTGTTCGGAGAGAATCCTGTTCCTCACCGGCTTCCTTGGCACCGAATTCTCTGATTCTGAATGGAATTTAAAATTAAGATGGTTACAAACAGGAGCGTCCCTGCAGTAAGTGTCGCCCCCTACTAATATAAAAAAGACACCCCCTTTTATGCTCTACTTAGTTCCTGAGTTCGAAATGAAGCCCCTTTGAAGCCGGCGCCCAGATGCGATTCTTACCGTGTCGGGCTGCCCCTGGTTACAAAAATAAGATGGTTAAAAGATAAAAACCTACAAAAAGGAACAAAATATTTTCATCCTATGTTAATTAAGAGTTTCGGGATATATTGGCCTTTATCAAAAAACGGAAAGGAAAAAAAAAAAAAGTAAGAAAATCTGAAACACTTTCAGATTTTAAATACGCACTAAAGTGCTATATATTAAAAGTGTATTATAATCCATAATCTTCTTCCCAATTTTCGTTCCTTATTTCATTAAGTTGGAAAGTATATCATTCTTCATGAGTGTGATTAAACAAAATTAAAATTGATTTTACTAACATCCTTTTTCTGGATGTAATATATTACAAATAGATGGAGGAAAATGAACAATTCCAACTGAATGAAAATTTCCAAAACTTATTCTCAAGTGTATTCATAACCCAAGTAGCAGACGATCATCTCAAAATCGCACATCAACCATTTTATTTTTTGCCAAATTAAAAAGTTGCACATTTTAGTCTCGGAAAATTTCTAAATCCTATTTTTCTTTTGAGTATAAAACATTTCATTCCTGCTCTGATTTCACATGCATATGATATTTTAATTAAAAAAAAACCTTACAAACAAACAAAAAAAATCGTTATTCTTTTATTTTTACTTAAAGAGTCTGAATCATTTAATAAACTTGCCAAATAAGGCAACCTAGATAAGCTATATTCTTTTTCCACTGCGGGGTTACAATTGTGAAATGTCAGAGCAAAAAGTAGCCTTTTGCGACTTGTTTTTTATCTACAAAAATAATTCGAATATCGTAAACATCGCTACAAGGTATGTCAGGACCCGTCCTGGAGAATTTCTATACAAAATATGGTAGGTCTACGATCACCCGTTTCAGAGCTACGCGAGGTGCAGACAAACTAACGGACATTTTACACTCTGTTTTACATATACAGACAGGGGCATAGCCAGAAATTTCTCATGGTGGGGTTACGACTACTACAACTCATATATATGTATACTTGTGTATGATAATGTAGTGAAGTCTTCATTTTGTATGGCAAAAATTTCTCATTGGGAAAGAAAGTTTCAGAAGTTTTTCTAAATTAAAATTAATCAAAAATTACCTAAGAAGTTCAATAAGCCAAACAAAATTAAGAAACCTGCTAATAATTTCTAGTGAGTCAACATTGGCTGCTACTCTAGACTACACATCCGTAATCCACGAATTTGCTAAAGTTAGAAGAGTAAAATTATAGTAGTTTGTTGTTAATGTTAGTAAAATAAATACAGCATTTGTACATTTTGCGTAGTTTTGCTTTTAACCCTCTGAGCGTCTGGGAAATGGGCAAATAATGTAAAGTTGTTTTCACAGCAAAATTTTCATGCAGCTTTAAAATTATTTTAAAAATAAAATTTTGATAGGAAGATTTGTAATTATTAAAAAGTTAACTCCTAAAATGCCCATAAGCTTTAATATCGAAATATATTTTATGATGCCTTGGTGTTATAAATAATTTAAATTATAGATGCATTGCAGTGAAAACTGGAATGAAGTGAACGGGATTTTACGTCTCAGCCGCTTGGAGGGTTAAACCATAATGAGTATTTATTTTAAGGAAGAATCATTTAAGGGGTGCTGTGGCGTACACCAGATTTCCTTTAATGGGGGATGAGATTAAATGTAATCCTTTCGTTAAAAATGAAAAATTAATGGATTTCATGTTAATTTTTTTTCAAGGGGAGGCGGCATTTTGAAGACTCGCATCATACTGAGAAAATCTACCGCACGGCCCTGAAATCTGCAAAGTAGACAGAAAATTCATTTGAAAAAATAAAGTTGAAGTTAAAATCAATTTTAAAAGTTTAAACATTTTTTTACGAGTTTTTAAATCCTGCTTTACAACCAGTGAAGTATATATGACAGAGTGGGTATTTTCAATATTAAAAGAAAGTTTTAAAAATCCGTTGATTATTGATGTTACATGACCAAAAAGAAGATATCTTACTTGCATTTAACCAAGATATTGTTAAAAATCTCGGACTAGATGATTTTGTTGACCGGGTTGCCATCATATGCAAGCGAATGGTCTCAATCGGGTATGGGCAACCCTTGAAAAGTTGCGTGCCAAACTTTAGGATGTTAGCAAAGTCGCAGGCCATATAACTGGGATTAATATGGGAGTTTGAATAGTTTATATGGGTTTTGTACAGGATTTTATGTTCTGCCTGCTGGATCGATAGCTGAGGCCAGGATGCAGGCCGGATATGTGGTCTGTATTGTTGCTTCAGTACAGCATATTTGTGTATTTAGTGTTAAAAAAATATAGAATTTTACTATAAATTAAATATTGAGTGTTTAATGCATTTTCACATGAGAAATATCAAATTTAGGTTTTAGAACAACGGGAATATTTTCAGGAGCATACTTTAAAAAAATCATATTATGAAAAAAAAAAAGTGAGCGAGAAATTGAGGGGAAAAGAATGTGCGGCATTATTGCACATTACTTTTTCTGCAGCGGTAACTAAAAGTTAAGTTTTATTTTATCCACAAAATTGAATAGTTAGAAAATTAAATATTAATTAATTAAATGAAAAACTAAATTCAACTAAAATGTGGCAAAAATTTCTGAACACACTCAATTTTTTTTGCATAATTTTTGTGGTTGATTGAACTTTTCATTACGAAATTCTTGTAATTTCTTATATATTGTTAGTGATTCTAATTTGTTTTCGATGTTTTCCAACGAGACTGAAAAGTGTTTTATGATTTAGGTCTGTATTGTGTATTTAGTTTTTATGTATTGTTGTATTTTGTGTATTACTGTCATCAGTATTTTGTGTATATAGCATAGTACAGCATATTTGTGTATTTATGATTTAGGTCTAACTGCCGTCTGTATTGTTGCTACAATACAGCATACTTATTGTTAATGATTCTAATTTGTTTTCAATGCTTTCCAACAACACTGAAAAGTGTTTATGATTTAGGTCTGCCTTTCCATCTATGCTCCAACTGTCGTCTATATTATTGTATTTTGTGTCTAACTGCCTTCTGTATTTAGTGTTTGTGTATTATGTTGCTGTATTTTGTGTATTACTGCCGTCTGTATTTTGTGTATTTACGGGGTTTCTACAGATGTGGAAAGTCAGGGAATATCGGGGAAATGAGTTCTAGTCAGGGAAATTGAAGAAAGGTCAGGGAAATGCAAGAAAAATTGAATTTTGCGGTAAAATCAACAAAATATTTGCTGTTTGAATCTAAGTATAGAAATTGTTTTATTTTCATTTAACCTTATAAATAATTTTAAAATGTGTTCTTTATGAGCATATCTTGTGCAGTTGAAATATGCTTAATTTTATCCTAAATTATTTTCAAACATGGTTTTTGTTAAAATCCAGTGATGTCAAATAAAATTCTTGTACATATTAATTTTATTATTTGTAAAAAAGGGGGACAATATATAAAAAGTTATTAATTAAAGGATGTTATGTTAAAAATAGAAATGAAAAATTTGAGAAAGCACGCTAGATAAAGTTAGGGAACAGCGTGATAGAAGTCAGGGAAAACTCAGAAAAGCAAAAGTTGTGAAATCTGTAGAAACCCTGATTTAACATAGTACAGCATATTTGTGTATTTATGATTTAGGTCTGCTATCTAACTATGCTCTAAGTACTCTCTATCTCCCCCCCCCCCCAAATCCCCCGATTTTCTATACATGATAAAAATACATTTTAAACAGTATTGAAAACAAAATATTTTCACAAAACTTCTGTTTGCATTTTTTATCATTGCAGGTTTTAGAATTTATTCATTTATTATGTTTATTTATGTTATTTCTCTGTATGTAATTTTGGGCCGGATGTGCTGCTGGAAATTTGTCATATCCGGCTACTGCCAGTTATCCGGCATATTTGGCAGATGCAGTATGTTTGCCCGATATCCGTTGCATCCCTACTTAAAAATGCCCTAATAAATTTGGAGCAAAGTAGTGATATCATGCAATAGATCGTATATATTGCTCAAAATTTAGAGTGATTGGGCAGCCATTGATAGAAATTCTAGACGTTTGAAAAATAATTTAAAATTAACAAATTAATGTTTATTAAATTTTAAAAGTGTTGATTTGTATTATTTATGATAATGGATTTCTTAATATTTAACTTGGTACAGTTAAAAAAATTTCAATTTGCTTTTCAAAATTTACTATGTAGTTGTTTCCATTTTTAATTTATTGAGTTGTGAAACACAATAGTTTCTATTAACAAAGATTCACAAGCTATCTATTTTATATTCCTGTATAACATTTACGTGAAAAAATGTAGTAGTTTTTGAAGTTAAAAGTCAGTGTTATATGCCGAGATCTACATTATATTGGTAGTCCATAAAAAAGTAGACTCCTTACAAAACTTTTTGGGGTCCTTAAAAACACCTTAAATTTCATTTTGGAAAATGAGTATGAACCCTGGATAAAATTGAGAAATTGCCTAAATGTATTCAAAGTTCCTTTTGCGTAGCTATTTTGTGAGTATTTTGATATTACTAAAGAATTGATCATTTTCAGCTTATACATTACAACAATGTGCTTGCAGTATAAACCAGCAATTGTTGCCGCTGTTTGTGTAAATTTAGCATGCAGATTTATGAAAAGGAAGGTACGTTTTTCTAGAATCTTATTGAAATAACATTTCTAGCTAAAATAATAATCTTGCAAAGTTCTCCAATAGTAATCTTGCAAGATTATTATTATGCCATTTTGTATGTTAAAGTAAATTGAAAGTAATTTTGATGCTTACATTAATTTATAGTAGCTTTGGCTGGATGAAATGTTGATACATGCAAAAACAATATGGCCGTCGGCAGCATAGGGCAAGGAGGGCATTGGCCCCCCACCCCACCCCGGATTTTTGTATGCAGTGTTTTCCCTTGCTTTTTTGCTCTTTCCAATATGGTAACCATACGTTGAAGTAGTCTTTGCCCCCACCCCTTGAAATATTCTGCCGGCGCCCATGAAAAACTTTACTTTCTCCATCTTCCACATAATTGAGCTCTTTTATTATTCAGTTTTTATCTTGTGTTTTAGATTTAGCTAGTGTTGACTAGAAAAAAAAGAGCCGCTGTGGGGAAAATTTCAAAGAGGGCACTTTGGGGTTCGACAAGAATGTATAGGTAGATAACATATATAGAAACTATTTTGAAACTATCTGATCCCCGAAACTTTAACATGTAGAGTTGTAATATGTGTTCTGACTTACAATGCATAGTTAGATTTTTTCCAAATTCTTTTGGAAAAAATATCCTGTAGAAGTAAGTGTAAGGGAAATAGGAAAAATGCTTAGTTGATAATATTTTGCTCTAAACTTGACATAAATATGTGAATTAAATCTGTACATAAGTTTTTGATTAAATGTGTTTGCCAAAACCACTGTTCTGGGGTTTAAAATGGTTCAAAATTTGTATTCTACGTGTCAAATAGTTCAACTTTCTTTATAATAAAATTTAACTGTTTGACATGTAGAATACGAATTTTGAACCATTTTAAACCCCAGAACAGTGGTTTGACATGAAAATTCATAACAATATGGACAGAGGGTTGTACAAAAGAAATCATTGATTTTTGTCCATATTTATATAGTGAAACAGCTTTAATAAGTAACAAAGAATAATAGGATTGGCAAGAAAAGTGTTAAAACAATGAAAATGATTTAAATTGAAGCTGAATTCAAAAATACATTAAGTTGTTCATAGCACTGAAAGATATCTATGTGTCTGAAAACGCAGACACAGCTACAGGCAGATTCTTGTTGATGCTTTTGACCATGCACATACTCTCCCAGACCAATCAGTAACCAGAATAAGCCTGTCTTCACCCATAACACATTAAGTCATTTCATAAGACATTATATCATTTTCACGTCAAATTATAAAGCACAAGAAAGAATTAAGTCAAAATGTATTTCTTAAAGTTCATAAATTTTAAAATCGCTAATGCAGTCTCTTGGATAACAGGAGTTTAAAATTTTAGATGATGCGTTTTCCCAAAATAATATAAATAGCTGTAATCGTTTGGCAGTTTTCTTCTGAAAGCATCTTAAAAGCATTTATACCTACTTTGGAAGAGGATTATTGGAATAAGGTATTTGTATTTAGTTAGCAGTTTTATGATTCAGGTGACTTAAGTCACAATATGTTGCATATGATGTTCATATTATTGAAAACATAAATTGCTTTTAAAATATCTTTGCTTGCAAATACACATGTCCAGTGTGCTTAAAGATAAAATTATTAAAAATGTTTTCAAAGTATTGTTATGGCTAACTTAAAATTTTTACATGTTTTCATTTAATGGGCATATAGACTATTAATTTTAATATTTCCTTTGTCAGATTGGCCCGTGTTCTGAAGGTAAAGAATGGTACCATTTTGCCGACAAGAGTATGACACTAAAACTGCTTGAAAGTAAGTAACCATAATTCTGTCAAACTGACTTATTAAAAAATATAATAGATTATATTTACATAGAATTAAATACCAAACTAATTGTACAGGGCATCCCAGGAAGGTGGTAACGATCCTTAATTTTTTATCGATTAGAGATAAGTGGACAGTGTAAATTGAAAAAAAATGTTCAAAATAAGGCTCTGTTAAGAAAAAATTCCTCTCGTTAATTTTCAAAAAGTTACACATTTTTAATTTGTATATGACCTCTGTACAAAAAACATTCCCTATCAGTAGAGTGTGCCCCATACACTAATGAGGTGATGTATCAAATTTGAGCCTTTCATCATACACAGTGTCACAGAGATATCGTTAAAGATGATTGGTGACTATACATGATTTTGAATATAAACGTTAGTGGGAAAAAAAGATCACCCTTTGAGAGCCATTTAAAAGTGGTCTTTATATCTCGGACACTTCTTAAGATATAATTCTCAAATTTTGTATGCCACTCATTAGTGTATGCAGCACATTTTACTATTTGGGAATAGTTTTGTATGGGGGTCGAATACAAATTTAAAAAGTGTAACGTTTAGAAAATTAATGAGAGGAATTTTTTCTTAATGGAGTCCTATTTCTGACCTTATTTTGAACATTTTTTTCAATTTACACTGACCGTTATCTCTAACAGAAAATGTATAAAAAGTCCTTTTGGAGACGCCCTGTATATTTACTGTACTTGAAATATTAAGCAAGAACGATTTTAGGCTTTGTCATTGAAAATTAGCTCGGCTGGATTGCTAATCTAGTAATGTCTCAATATATAGCCAGTTATGTTTGACTCAGTAATCAATTATCTGTTTATAAAATTTTTTTTTAATTAAGAGTTCCTACAACATTATTTTGTTTCAAAATAATTCAATAAATGGCTCTACTAGATATTAAATATTTTGGATAAAATACAGATTTTTAATATGACAAATAACAGGGACAGCAGTGCTCCTGTTTTTCCTATTTTTTTAGGATTGACTCTTGTTTTCCTATTTTTTCATTGTATTGCAACTTCTCCTATTTTTAACTTTTTTCCCCTTTTATTCCTTTTTATCACTACCTGTGACCAATTCTCTTTTGAGTTTTTCTTTCGAAATAAAAGCGATAACGTTACAGGGTGTCCCTTGTTGACTAAATGACAACTATTCTTGAGCTTTGGCAACTAAGGTGACTTTTTAAAGCAAAAAATGGGCAAAGAGCAACTATTTGAAAATGCGATTTTATAAGGTTTAGGTGACTCTCTCTAAACTATCTAGATCAAAGAGGGAGGCAGCTACCATCATTATTATTTGCGCCATTTACGTGTTTCAAAGCCCAATTTGCATTGTTTTATCACAATTGCCAATAAGATCTTCGCCACATCAGTTTCCCATCCCAATGGAGACATTTGCTGCCGACTGATAGTTTTTTTCCGATTTGCAAAAATCTGCCATTTTGTTTATTTTGCAGTCGATTTCTTCTTTCTTTATGCAGTAATGCCTCGACTTTCGCGAACCCGGAGTTATGGGATTTCTAAATTTTTCCGATTAGATTTTTGTTTCAAAATAACTTGGGTTTGCTATTTTAGTAATAAATATAACTTGTCACACATATGTATTATCTATGATTTTATGATTTCCTAAATTATTTTTTCCTTAGTCCCCGACACCAATTAAGAATAATTTGTATGTACATATTTATATTTAAAATTATACCCCGACTTATGCAAATTTGACTTATGCAGTCATCGCTTGGTCCCACCTATCAGAGAAGTTCTAGGTATAACTATAGGGTGCCCAGCTGTCGAGAAATGTACTTGAATTTTTTCACATCGCGCAATATGCTTGGAAATATAGAATTCCCGGTCAACGTCAGGAAATCTTTCTTCCACCAAAGAACATGGCCAAAATGGCAACAGCTCTGCCGTAGAACAACTTTAAAGGGAGAAAGAGGTGGAAACTATTGATACAAATAAATTTGTGTGTATTTTGCAGCTGCTCCACAAAAATGAAATCAGTGATTGCGAGAATGAGTCATTCGTTGCCTGCATGCGTCCCTGAGATGTTCATTTTCACCATACTACATGCTCAACAAAAGCCCAATTGACAGTGCAAACATGCCTGGTTGAGAGACTGTTGAGATTATTTTGAATTAGGGTATTGGGAGGGAAATTCTAAATTTGGGCAAGGCGGGAGGCAAATTCTTTGCGATTCCTGGAGTGTCTTGAATTGTGTTTATGTAATTACATGCTACTCCACAACAATGATTAATCTCTTACATCTAGATTAGTCTGCCCCCTTCTTTCCATTTTCGACGTAATACCACGACACCCGCGGGCACCTTGCCCTTACCTAGTTTGAGGCCACTGCATACAGATTGAGAAAAATTGCAAATGATACCAAATAGGATAAAAATTTGTATTTAAAATGACATGTTGTCAGTCATTTTCAGGTCTAAAAGCTGACATGATTTTGGAAAATTTGTTTGTAAATTGATAGATCCCGTTATTTCTCAAATACAAAACTGGAATTTTTTGTGTTTTTGTGGAAATAGAGCGTGATAGATAACAGTCTTAATAACTTTTCTAAAAGTGTAGAATTTATCAAATGAAAAAATTTTTTATTTTAATTCCACCACACTTATGAATTTTCAATGCATGATGCATGAAGAGTAAAATCATTAAGACAGCTTAAATATACTTATTCATACTTGCAAATTTGTACGCTTTCAGCTTAAAGTTTACAATTTTATGGGGGAACTCTTGCCACTGGCAACTAAAAGGAGAGTATTTGCAACTCTGCTTTTATATACTATTTTCAGCAAAAGATGACTATGGCAACTATTTTCTTCAAAAAAGGCCTAAAAGCGACTATTTTTGGGAAAAAAAAAGAAATGGGGAAAATGCGACTTTTTTGATCACAGAACAATGTTATTAAGGATTTTTTTAGATCGCAAGGTTTACAAACAGTTGTGAGCCACTGTTGAGAAAAAAAGTATTGATTCATTGATTCATGTTCGATCCGTATACATTTTTATACTTTTTAACAAATTTCAAAGTTAAAAAAATTAATAAAATCATGGCCCATATATTTTGAATTAAGAAATAATCTCTTAAAATTTGTCATTCATTCAGTTTTCCATGAAATTCTGCAATTTTATTAATTTGATTAGTTAATTTTTGGCTCTTCTCTGCCACCCCTTCCCCCCAGATTTCATTATTATAAAAAATAATAATAATGGAATTGAGATAAAGGATGTTTTGAATAGAGGAAGAAACATTCATGAAAGCAGGCAAACTTAACATGTCTATTTCTTCCCCCTTCATTTTTAGGTGTAATTTTACAGCATTTTCTTATGCATTACAAAATTGCTTTTTTCTTTCCCTAACGTGTTTAAAATTATAAGAATTTACTGTCTAGTATTTCTTTTCATGAAAATGGCTAAATTTTATTTATTTATTTTTTCATATGTATGTTATGTAAAATATTTTTATACTATCTACAAACTTAGGTGTTTCATGTGTTCGTTTTATGAAAAGTATTAAAAATGCTTTTCATGTGCTATTTAGTATATATCATTTAAAATGTCATTCACTCACAGTTTGGCAAAAATTATCAAAATGTTGTTCACCCTTTATTTTACACATTGGGAATTTCAAAAGTTGGTGAGTCAATGCTTTCTTATAGTACATTCTAGCCTACGCAGATCTCGCTAATGAGAAAATATTTTTAAGCTGCCCTGTGTTTTTGAAAAAGTCTGCCAATCATGAAGGTAGAGTGGTTTGATAATTCTAGATACTCCCCTATCTGCACTTCCAATGACCCTCTGTGGTTAAAAAAAAAATTGTTATCCCACATGTTTGTAAATTAACGGTATTAGCATGCTACTATTTTTGGTTGAAGGGTACTATTTTGGAGGCTATGAGGAGCTTTATGAGGCTACTAAAGCAACTATTTTGAACACTGATAAGCAGTGGCAGCCTGTTTTTACGATTTTACTTGAATTTCCTATTTTTTATGCTTTTTGATGAATTTTCAAGTTTGTATTTTAATAAAATCACTATCCATATTTTGTTTTCAAAAATAGTCTCTTAAAATTACCATTCATTTGATTTTTCTGCCATTTTGTTTATTTTAAGATTACTTAAATTGCTGGTAATCGCAAACAATGGGAATCTATGGTAAATCAATAGATTCCCGTTTTTTTGCTATTAGTAAACTGAGTTTTTCATGTTTTTGTTGTATAAAGCATAATGATGTTTTTACACACCTTTTGCAAAAGTGTAGATTTTATTAAATGAAAGAATTTGGTATTTCAAAATACAAATTCCAGCACACTTTTGAGTATTCAACACATGAAGAAAGAGTAAAATCAACGACAGCTTAAATTTTACTTATTCATACTTACCAATTTGTATGCTTTCAATTTTAAGTTTACACTTTTTCACAGATTTTTACGATTTTATGCAAAACTCCCGATTTTTTATGATTTTCCACTGATTTTTACAATTGTACCCAAAACTCCACTTAAATTTGGCATTTGAATGATAATTCCATAGAAACCAAATATGTGTGTAAATGGAGTTGTAATTGTTATGATTTAAGGCTTGTTACACTGAAAAATGAGGCTGCCATCTGAAAAATTCAGGCGATTGGAAAAGAGCTTGGAGAAGCTGAGGTAAAAAAAAAATATATATATAAAATAAGATTTTTAATCAGACTCCTCCCACCCAACCCCCCCCCCCCCCTCCTATTTTTAACTGTAATACTATTTAATTTTAGTGTATTTTTTCTGTTTATTCACTCCAAACAATATTTTGTTTAGATTTTTGTTAATTATGAGAAGCCAAAAAGTTAAGAAAAAGTAATTAATGTCCAAAAAATTTTAAATCTCTTGAATGAAGTGTTTGAATTTTTCTGAATTAAGGAAGTTCTAAGAGAGATAAATGCTAAAATGTTGCACTTAATTTGGCTAAAAGTTTTCTTACAGTTATTCATAATCCACATTCATGTACCACCTTTCTCCACTATTTTTCCATTGCCGATGGACTTATTAATTTATATTCTGTCTGAATTAATGAGTGTCTTTATTCTCCTGTGTATTTTAAGGCGTGATTCGAAAGTTTTCAGTGAATGCTGAAAAAGCAATGTATTATAGTTGAATTTAACTTTGAATGGTACATTAAAAAAGATTGATTGATTTTTCGGACATGTTATAAAAATAAATTTGTCAAATCTAATTGAAAAAAAATTCCTTTTTTCCCCTAATTTTCTTTTGCTCTCCTTTATTTATTTTTTTCCCTCTCAAAATTTTGGCTTCTGAGCCTGCAAATAATATGCGGAGTGATCATAATAATTCAATGTTTAGTGTATACTAAACTGCAAAGTTGCAAGTGAAACAACATGTGTGTACAAAAAGAAATCTGAGAAGCTGTTGCAATGATGTACTTGATATAAAATAGTTAATAAAATTAACTTGTCTTTCTATTTAATAGGCATAACCCAAGAATACATTACAATTCTTGACACGAATCCAGAACAACGTTTGTATTGGAGTAAAAAGTATATTAAGACTTACAAGGTAAGATTTTTTTTTTAATTTGATAAGACTTTGTATGCCTTGTAAAAAGGGTTAAAATATCTGCATATTCTAGTAATGGGGAAAATGACTTAATAATTTGTAAGAGTTGAATGTT